>CM053598.1:17275533-17312785 GCA_028646575.1 Pseudocheirus occidentalis
GGGTCAGAGGAGAGACTTGAACTCAGGTCTTCTTAATGATGCTGAGGCCAGTTCTCTATTCATTATGTCTTGCTGGGTCCCCAGGCATTCTACCAATAAAACTACACTTACCATTTCATAACATGTACTTATATGTTATTTTATGTCACAGTTTTTTATGTACATGTCATACTTCTTTGGGCTTCAGTTTCTTCATCTGCAAAATGAAGGGGTTGACAGATGTCCCCTAAGGCTCCTTCTGCCCCTAAACCTTTGCTCCCATGATCATGAACCAGCCTCTTAATCCCCTGCAGTACATTAAGCTCCATGAGGACATGGTTTATGTCTCATTGATCCCCTCCAACCTGGAGCAGAATGCTAATCAATGTTTGCTGAACTGAGTTTTGGGGTGACTTAGGGCATTCGGGGTGTCTGTAGTATGTCCCACAGACCAAGCTGAGGCCACCCCCAAAAGCCAGCTATCATTTATACAGCAAGTGCTTTGAGGCTGCACAACATTTCACAGATATCCTGCTGTGTCTTCACAGCCACCTTGGGAGACAGATGCTATTAGCATCCCCACATTACAGATGAGGACGCCGAGATCGATAGAGGTTAAGTGACTTCTCCAAGGTCACACAGCTAGTAAGTGTCTGAGGCTAGGTTTGAACTCAGGCTGCTAGATCTTGTTGAAACTTTCCCTCCCCAGTTCATACAACTCTTCTCCTTTACTCCCACAATACACCCACCTTACTCTGTTTTCTTGTATCAGTTGCACTAGAGCTGACCCAGTTGCAAGGGCCTGTATGGCAGAAGAACCTACACACATGACTGTCTGGGCAGAGCTATGCCGTTTCCCGGGGGATGGAGCATGACCCTGGGCTATTTAGGATTCAGTTCAGATCCAAGTAGGTGAATGTTCTCCCTTGTTTCTAACACCTCATATATTCCTGGACCACCTTGCCCTAAATGATTCTATGTGTCCCAAGGCACCAAGGGTGTATCTAGAATCTGATCTGGACAAGCCTTGAGCGGCTTCATTCTCCTCATCATCTTATGGCTCATAGCAAACTCAAGCAAGTTCCCGGGCTCGTGTTCTGGAGGCAAGGCCAAAACTGGGCTGGCGTGCTGAAAATATCACTATCATCTCCTTCATATTGGAATCTCAGGTAAATAAGAATCTAGAAAAGCTGTCTGATGTCTGGTTCTTGTTCCCTAAAGAACCAGAATAAAAAGAGCTAGGTTCTAGTTACCTTCAACTCATTATCCCACAATCATCTGTTTCCCTGACTGTACTCTGACTGCTCTTACCATAAAATAATGACAGGCCCAAATAAAGAAGCATAAAAAGCCATGGATCTTTTCATCTTCTAAGTGTATGTCTGTCTGACCAATTCATCCTAGGCTGCATCCGGGAGTTTGGCTAAGCTTGGAAGTGATGATCACCACCAGTTCATGGCCATGGAGAAGGTACATGGTTTGGTCTCAACACGGACTGAAATTCAGTTACTGTTGGCCACATGTTTTATTCCCAGCCTTAGGGAGTGTGGGGCAGTGAAGGGTTTACTTCCTGAGCTGACACAGCATTGGAGAAGCAGGGAGAGGTTAGCTGGTGAGCACCATCCTCAGTCTTCTGCGTTCTGGCCGTGTCAGCCGATCTGCTCATCCATTTAGACTCTGCCAGAGAAATCTGCTGACTGAATCTTTTGCAAACTGCCTGAGCCTATCAAAACAACTGATAGATAGCCATTGGTGCAACCGAGCTGTGGCTTTGTAAAGAGGGGCTCGATAAGTTTTAATCACAAGATAACAGAGAGAGACATATGAGATGAAAATAAACAGGTCTCTGCTCACTACAATTAGGGATGTGGCGAGTGCTCAGGTTTGGACCCTGTCATATAAGTACTTATGTTGTGCCCGATGCCCTGAGTGCAGTAAAGATGGATATATCCAGGGAATGTTAACACTTTTCTAAGACTCCCATACCTTTGTCGTTATAGCTAATGATGCACCATTGTCCAAAAGAACTGAGGCGACGTCTTCATGTCCCTCTCGCGCTGAAAGGTGTAAAGGAGTGTACCCAGAAGTGGTAGCTGCGTTTGGAGAGGCTCCTTGTTGCAAAAGCTGCTGGACTATGTCGGCTTTTCCCAGCCGAGCTGAAATGTGGAGTGGCGTCTGGTCATCCTAAATGACAAAGCAAAAGCAAGTGAGTGAAGGCCAAGGCACCATTTTGAAAAGTTTGGAGGGCTGTTGTCTTGGAGTCAGATCCTATCCTGTGGCATATTTATAGGGAGTGTCCCACTTATTTTCATCTTGAGGGCTCAGAAATGAGAGACAAGATGATAATGGGTTATTAGAAACACTTAAACTGATCTAATAGCTTAAAGGAGCCAGCCCCCTGGGCTACATGCTACTGCTGCTGTAGGTGTAAGTGATAGAATACTTAGAGAGGATGAAGGACTATTACCCACAGGGGCAGAGTCAATATGCCCGTTTTTGTGCTATGGGACAGACAAGGCATATTCACAGAGCCAGAGTGAGACCCAGCTGCGCCTCTGGGATATAGAAGCAGGGCCCCTACATTGTCTGTATTTTCTGCCATCTCTTTCTTGATGTGTTAAACCACAGCCAATCAGCTAGAGGAGAGCATGAACATTTCTTCCAAAGGTGTCTGGTGTCCATTTGTATCACTTAGTGCTATTCCCATGAGGTGAGGGTGAGGGATTGGTATACTGGGAAGAGCCAAGTCCGTGCTGAGCTGGTCTTCAGGGATGATTTGAGGTGCATTTCGGATATGACACATATTCTGAGGGTATGAGGGCACAGCTAGGTGGTGCAGTGAAATGCTGGCTCTGGATTCAGGTTGAATAGAGTTCAAATTGTCTGTGCCACCCTGGGCAAGTGACTTAATCCTATTGCTTTAGTCTCCTCATCTGCAAAATGAGCTGGAGAAGGAAATGGGAGACCCTCCCAGGATCTTTGCCAAGAAGACCCCAAATGGGCTCATGAAGAGTCAGACTGAACTGAAAAAGAACTGAACAACAGCACATAAGGCTATGATCCATCACCCCAAAGGCATGCTTTATCTGGTCACATAGCAATATCACTCCAGACCTTCAAAATGTCCAGCCTAGGAGGAATCGGTAAGTGGGCCTCAGAAGCTTCATTAGACCCTTCTAGAAAAGCTTTATCCATGCTGCCATCTAGCCTCAAATGGCTCTTCATTGGCTAAGCTCATGAGTAGGAGTTACCAATGAGCTACCCCTTGGGGTCATACAGCCCGACTGGAAGGAAATGACAGCAGAATGACCAAGACTCGCTTTGAAGTGCCTATAACCCTATATTTGGGAGTTTGCCACCTCTATCAAAGGAAATGTCTATCGTGGGCATCTTCATCTAGCACGGCACACTTAGGGTGAAGGTGTGGAATTTCAGACCAGAAAGGCCTTGTCATCACAAACTTAGTCCTGGCTGGAACTCTGAGCTCTCTGTACAACCTAAGAACATTTGACCTCAGAGGCATCATGGAAACTCGGTGTGATTGAATGTGACCCATGGCTGAACTCTGCTATCTTGCTTGGGTTTCACAACAAATCTGTGAGGCAGGGGCTATTACTATCCCCATTTAACAGAAAGGAAGCTTGAGATCAAGAGAGGCTGTGACTTTTCTCAAGGTCATACAGCTAGTAAGTGTCTGAGGCAGGATCTGAATGCAATTGTAGGCCACATAAAGGTCGAGATTTTGGGAGATGGCATGTTGATCCTGGCCAGACCATATCTATCATACTGCACTTAATTCTCGGTCACTCATTCAAGGAAGGACACTGAAAAGGTGGGGTACTTTCAGAAGAGGATGTTCATGATAGAGAAAGACCTAAATTCCAAGCCCCATGAGAAACTAGGGATGTTCAGCCTAGAGAAAGAAAGTCTCAAGAGAGTGTGATAGCTGCTCTCTTTGAAATCTGAAGGATTGTCAAGTGGAAAAGGCATTAGGCTTATTGGTTGGTCCCAGAGAACAGAAGTAAGAGTCACAGGTAAGTTAAAGTCAAATTTAGGCTCAATGTCAAGAAAACCTTCCTAACAATTAGAGCCATTCCAAAGTGGAACAGGCCACTATCCTGTGAAGAACCACTATCCCTTTCCCTGCAAGTCTTCAAATAAGGGCTGGTTCTTACAAAAGGGATTCTCATTCAGGTATGAGTTGGAATAGATGGCCATGGAGCTCCCTTCTGACTCCAAATCTGCGACCTAAGTTTGCAGAGAGTGACAAAGCCCCCATCCATCTCAATCTATCGCTTATCAAAGCCTCAACATTAGGTGCTTCCTTTCAACACTTTTGTCATCTGATCGCACTGAAGGATGCCAGTCTCACACTTTTTAGGGCTGTTTTCCTTTCTTCCTACCCTCCAATAAGTGTTCTTCAAAGTCACTACTTGAATTTCCTTCTCCTTTACAAAATCCCCAGACTTTGTTCTCCCTGGAAGCAGGTTATTCATTCCAACAGACAACCAGTGCTCTTTCCTGGTGGCCAATAAGGATTGTTGATGCTGCCATTGTCTCCTTACCTTTCATTTCTTTTCATAACCTGCCCCTACCTATACCAAAGGCAGAAGTACTAATTATTCAAAATATGGAATCTCTTTCCTCAAGGGCTCCAGAAACCTTGGAAGGCATGAGATTTTTTTCTGGGGCATAAGAGGTGAGTTGACATAATCCCACACTTACCATAGGGACTGGTTCGTAGCAGGGACTTAATAAATGTTTGTTGTCTGGACTTTTAAAATCTATTGCTGATGACTTAAGTCCCTGAGGTGAAAACTTCATCCAGACTCCTCTTTCTAATCTCTGAATCCTTTGAGTGTTTTACTTCTAGAATTAATTACAAATCTCATCATTGCTTCAGAATCATCATTCTTCCCTGGGCTCTTGGCTTTTTAACTAACATTTCTTAGTTCCTGGATGACTCTGAGGCATGGAGTTGGATGACATGCCAACCATCTCTCATTATGTATATGGTCTATCTAATGACTTTTTATTGATACAATGGAAAGAGTCTTGAATTTGGAGTTATAAACTTAGGTATGCAATTTAAGTAAAAATCATGGCTTCCAGTCCCAACTCTCTCATATAACTACCAAGATGGTCTTGGGCAAATCACTTCAGTTCCCTGAGCCTCTTTCTCTACTATCATCTATCTATCTATCTATCTATCTATCTATCTATCTATCTATCTATCTATCTATCTATCTCTTTCTATCTATCCATCCATCCAATTGCAGCATCATTATATAGATATAAGGGATTCCTTTGGGATTCAGCTCATGTGCCATCTCCTACAGGAAATCCTGTTTGATTGTCCAAATTGTAGTCTCCTCTCCGTCCTCAAATAATAATCATGCATGTGCTTATCTGTTTATATGTTGTATTTCCCAAGGAAAACAAAAGCTTTTTGAGGGCAGGGATTTCCCTGCCTTTTCTTCTTGTATCTCCTATGCCCAGTGGGCTCTTAATGCTATTGGGTTGGACTGGATTTTTACCCAACAGCATTTGGATACACTCACCTTGGCTTTAGCTTCTACCTGGGCTCCATTTTGGACCAGATACCGCACGACTTCTGACTGGCCAGCACGGGCTGCCATGTGCAGAGCTGTCTCTCCTCTCTAGTTCACAACAGTAAAAGGAGATGATCAGTACTGAAGAAAAGGAGCATGAGAAACACACGGGGGCCCCTCATTTGGCCCAATATCTTTTGAATGATTTGTTGGCATCTTAAAGTGCTGATATTCTCTCAGTGATGCTCCATGGCTAGGAATCAAGGAAAACCATGACCCCAATTGGAGTTGATGGAGTAATGGAAAGATGCCTAGTAGTGTGAATAGGCTACATGTAGCTAACAATAACCTGTGCATGAGAAGCAGAGTCAAAGACATTCATTCAGCCAACATTTATTATACTGCTACTATGGGTAAAGTGATGTATTAGGGCTAATCAAAATCAAGGACATTTATGTCTCATAAAAGAGGCAAGTTGGTCAAGAATGTGCCCGATAATGGCAAGAACAAGGTCAAGTGGGTAGCCTTGAGCTCCACCCTGGTATCAGTAAAGCAAGAGAAGGAGCAGAGGGAGGCTCCTAGCCTGCTGAGTAGACCTTAAATGGAGGAAAGACAAGGACAAGAACATGAAAGATGTGAAGACAGAGATGGGCTGTGATTTGCACCATGGAAGGACTATTCACACCGATGAGATCAAGGCACCACTGGAATATCGGGATGCTTCTTGTATTTATGCAAGGTATCTTCATGTTTTCTGGCCTGGGGTAGAGTGAGCATTGCTGTGGCCTTGGTTTGACCAGAACCCCCCTCTCTCTCCCCAACAAGAGGGCTTAGTTTCTGGAAGCACTAGACATATGGTAAGGTATCACTTACTAGAACAGTCATGAAGTAGGGACTGTTATCCTAAGTCCTTGGAGAGCTTCCCGAAATTTGGATCAATGAAACATGTATTCGGTGCCTACACAAAGTTAATTCCTTTCCTCCAAATTGCTCTGCCTATTTTTGCTGTCACTAGGATGTCAAACTGAGTAACTCCTGTGCTTGAAATTATTCCAAAGGCCAAAATACTCATACAGTTTGCGAAGGCATGGCAAACTGGCTACTCTTTGGGTTGGCATCTTTCAAGTACTAGGTATTACTGACAAAGCATCCACTCTTGTGGAAAATAAAATGATTGCATGATAGGTGAATGACACCTCCATTCCAAACTTCCTCTAATGCTTGTTTTACCAGTCCCCACTTTGGCACAAATGTTACTTACCACATTGGTGGTGTTTGGTGATGCTCCGTGATGCATGAGCTGAGATACAATATTTGCGTGCCCCATGAAAGCAGCCACATGGATTGGTGTAAGGCCCGACTAAGAGAGAGCAAGGGGGAAATGGCGGGTTACCAGTTGTATGTATCAAGACAGGGATATTTTTTTTAATTGGTTAAGTCATCACGATAAGAGTTGAGGAGCGAGAATGGCTAAGAAAGTGGCATTGGCTATATGTACCTGACTCAGAATCTAATTCTCATTCCTCAGGAAGTACTGGGATTCTGTGAACAAGAGAGCTCCTAGCAATAACCAAAACATGACAGTAAGGATATAAGGCTCCCTTTCTAAGTGTTTCCCTCACCGCCATCCTATGATAGCACAAATATCATTATCCCCATTTTTTGGATTAGAAAGCTGAGGCCCCACAAGTTTAAGTGAGATGGCCACATTCACCTTATGGGCCAATGTTATGGTCAGGATTTGAGCTGCCATCTCCCCGATTCCCTGTCCATGGTTCTGTTATACTCCAATGTGATGTCACATGACTGGTTTTAAGAACCAGCTTTAACGAACCTTTGCCCAGCCTGTCCCTTTGCCTAGGCCGTCCCTTTGCCTGGAATGTTCTCCCTTCTCACCTTCCCCTTTTAGACTCTTTGGTTCCCTTCAGGGCTCAGCATCAGGGCCTCTCCTCCTTCCATCCCTTCCTGAGTGCCTCAGCTTCTGGTGTCTTCTCCTCAAAACTGCCTTGCATTTATTTTGAGTAATTTAAAACATGTATCAACAGAATGGGCACCCCTCAAGAACAGACACTGTTTAGCTGTTGCCTTTGTATTCAGTTCCTTAATACCTAATTTTTGGGGACTGATTAATGTTGAAGGCATTCAATAATCATCCTTCTTAACCCGGAAGAGTTTCTACACTGGAGTTTCACTTATAACCCTCTTCATAATAAGGAAGAATTCTGCATGACACAAATAGTGATTGATTTGGGTTTTTCCCCCTCTCCTTTGAAAGATCCCTTAGTACAAGCAATGTCTTAGTAAAGGAGGTGGGGGGGGGAGTGTTTGGACATGAAGATGCTACAAAACTGAAAGATTTCAATAAAAATAAAATTTGAAAATAACTAATTAGGTCCCTTTTACAGGTTGTACTTGATGTAGGCACTACTTAATAGTTCTGCATTATATTAAGAGAAGCAGTCTTCATTCCACAAGAGACTAGTGATGACGCAATAAAATGAATACTTGAAATCAGCCCCTCCACGTGTGGAGGGAGGATCTTAGCAATACACCCTTTGACGTGTGCCCTTTGACCTGGGTTTCTGCTGGTGCTGATGCATTCACATGGAGCCGTCCAGGTTCTCTGGCCTGGTCCTTATGACCAACTGCGTGCATGGTCTATAACTTGGCAGAGGGCAAAGCCAATTTACACTAGGAAGATCCAAAGCTCCAGTCTTGGCCTCCTTAGGATGACGTCCTACCCATATTCAAAATCAAAAGCCTGCTCTTCTCACCTCAGTAACAGCTTGAATGGATGCACCATGTTTCAGGAGAAGCTCCATAACTTTAATTCGATTCTTCTTACAGGCGATATGAAGGGGCGTAAAACCATTCTGTGGGGGAATAATACAGACATGTCTTACAAAACACACGTACATTTTATTAAAACACATAAAAAGCCAGTTCCCTGGTGTGGGTTAAATTGCCCAAAGACACCAGGATCAGAGACACTGGGAAAAAACGGTCACAATGAGAACCTTGCACCAGGGTCAGTATGGGGCCAAAGTAAGAACACTGGCCTGGGAGCCGAGATGGGTCTGAGTACAGAGCTTGCCTCTGTGTGGCCAGAAGTGGCAAAACCCTTCCCCTCTGTCCTCTTTTCTTCAAGGCAAGATAAGGAGGGTGGATGTGATGATGATGATGGTAGCTAACACTTATGCAGCTCTTACTATGTGATAGGCACAATGATCTTGTTTGATCCCCACAAAATCCCTGAGAGGTAGGTGCCATTATGCCCCCATTTTACAAGTGAGGAAACTGAGGCAAACAGAGGCTAAGTGACTCGCCCAGGGTCACCCAGCGAGTAAGTGTCTGAGGCTGGATTTGAACTCAGGTCTTCCTGACTCCAGGTCCGGAGCTCTATCTACCTACTATACCATCTAGCTGCCTCTGACACCTCTCTAGAGGTGACTTACCTAATGGTCATCTGACTCATAGCCCTCTAGATCTCCAGGGTCAGAAAGTTTTAAAACCACTGGGATAAATTCAGGGAGTTGTGTGACAGACAGGTGTTCTTGACCTCTTCCAACCTAGGCAATAAAGCTTGTGTTCTGACCTCTCCTTCACTGGCTGGTAAGTTTGGGAAGCATAACTAAGCACTCTAACTCACATTTGCTTGAGGCTCTCGGGGATCCAGTGACCCTGCCCTCCCTTCGATTCCCTGTAGTCTTCCGTCTCCCAACCCCCACTGTCTCCAGGGCCTGGGAGGCTCCCCCTCCTCTTTCCTCGCTTCCTTTGGGTCTCAGGTAAAGTCTTGTCTTCCCCAGGACCCTTTAATCTTTGTGACTTCTCTCTATTATTTTCTGCTTATTTCCAATAGTTCTGTTCTGAACAGAATTGTTTCCATGGTATTTCTCCTGTTATACCATGAGCTTCTGAAGGGCAGGCCCATCTTTTTCCTTTTCTTGTGTCCCTGGAACTTAATACAGTGTCTGGCATGCAGTGGGTGCTTAATAAATGCCACTGACTGATAGTAAAGAGAAAGTGACACATGTTTTTTCCTTCCTCCATGAATTTTCATTGGATATATGTATGTATAGGAACCGATTCAACCCCTTCATTTTCGAGTTGGGGCACTGAGGTCCACTCAAGGGAAGCGCCTTGGCCCAGGGGACACACTGCAATGAGATGGCAAAGTGGCATTCAGAATCCCATCCATTGATTCTAACTCTGGGCTTCTTTCTACTCCCCCATAGCTGTCTACCAGACTCTGAGAGATAAGACATGGGTCCTCCCTGCCCCCACGGGGAACACAGAGACCAGAAGGATAATCTAAGACATTTAAGTGTCTTTTCCAATTCCCAGAATTTTGGAGTTGAAAGAATTTCCAAAGCTACTGAATCCAATCCACACTTGAACAAGACTGTCCCCTACGAGACATCTCCCAAGTAACCAATTAGCCTTTGTGTGAAGATCTTCCGTGATGGAGACCCCACTATTCACCAAGCCGTCCTGTCACCCTGTAGGCTACTGTGAATTGTTAGGAAGACTGTTTGATTTTTTCCCCCTTACTCCAGCCTAAATTTGTCTCTTTGCTATGTCTATTCCTAATTCTGTCATCTGGGGGCGAACTTCCTCCTTCCAGAAATAATTCAAATTGACAGTTATAATCGGTGATGATGCAATGGCTTCCCTTTCCCGACTCCCCGTCCCCACTGCACATCCTCGAAGCTTTCAAAACATCCTTATCTAGCAGGGTCCTGAGGCTTCATCACTGTGGCTGCCTCTTCTGGAGTCTTCACTGTATCTGAGGATCATAGACTTAGATCTGGAGTAGACCTCCCATGCCATCGAGTTCATCCCCCTTACTTTATAGGCAAGGAACTGAGGCAGGTGGCATTCGAGCAGCTTGCCTGGAGTCACATAACTAGCAAGTTTTGGAGGCATGATTTGAACTCAGGTTTTCCTGGCTTGATAGCCAGCCTATCCCCTATGCCATCTAGCTTACTCAATGATACACCCTGAGCTGAACACAATTCTCCAAAGAAGGTGTCACTAGGGCAGAGTCCAGCAGGGCTGTGACCTCTCTATTCTCAGATACTCCGCATCTCTTGGTTCAGTGGAAAAAAATGGCCTTTTAAGACCCTGTCTACAATGGCCAATAGGAATGGCCAAACATTCCTAGGATTCCACTTGATTTACTTGTAAAATTCCTGCTCATCCATTTTAACCTTAGATTTCATGTCCCTGCTCTATCTCGGCCTCTGCCCTCTCTGGAATCACAGAATAGCAAAAGGAAAAACAATAAATTCAAAAAATTCCGCTGCCAGAATCCTCTTCAAAAAATGAAAGGGAAAAGAGGGGGAAAAAAAAGGTTTGACCGACTCAGGATTCCAGGATTCACTGCCCTTGTTCTGACCTCCAAACTTTGAGATTTGGATTTGTTTGTTAAAGGATATATGGACAAAAGCAATCAGTCAGAAGTTCCTGGATTCAAATTCTGTGTCAGGGTTGACCTGCGCAAATTCTCTGTGGCTCCATTTTATCTGTGAAATGATGGCTATCAAACCATATACCTAAGTCGTGGTTTATGCTCTTCTGATTCTATCCTTGAATTCTTATAAAGGGAGAAGGACCAGTCACGCAGCAAGGGTGGGAGAGGAGCCTGCACACTGGAACAGTGTTCATGACATATTGCAGAAAGGCTTCTGAGATGTTGGGGAACATGGCATTTCTAAGCTGTTCGAATTTTGTAGGCACTGGTGAGACCACTTCATTTCAGACACAAGGAAGCTGACTTTCAGAGAGGGTAGTAGCTTGACTCAAGGCACACAGCTAGCCACTGGTAGAGCAAGTTGTCAGCCTAGGGATCAAGTCTTCCACTGAGGGTGTTTGGAAAGAAGGCACAGAGAGGGTTTTCCCAGGATAAGAATGCCCCAAAGGGCTTCAATAAACACTGATGGAGAGGTGTTCCCCCTTTGGAGAGACCAGAGGTTCAGTGATATAAACTGAAGGAGAGACTTTGCCTGTTTCTAAAATATAGAATAAGAGGGCAGAACAGCCCAAGAAATTGAAAGTGAGTGCTCCCAGGCAGTTGAAATGAGCCATCTAGTAAGACACCGGGCCTGGCTCTTTTCCTGGGAGCTCAGGAACAATGGGAAGCATGTTGTGGTAAATGATTTTCATTCTATATCCTGCTCTCCCAACCCACTGCCCTGCCTACATTTCAACCCCGACACACACCAAGAGGGGCCAGGTCCCCCATTTGTCTCCCATTACCAAAAGCTTCAGCTCTTCCCTCTGACAGCAGTGGAAGGGACATGCCAATACTGAACCAAGTCTAGACTGCCAGACTTGGACCCCAAACATACCAATCCCCTCCAGAAGCCTTCTGAAACCCTACTTCTCTTCCCTTTGTCTTTGTATCATAGCACTTATCACAGTGACTGGCACGTAGAAGGCACTTCATAAATGCCTACTGGCTGGCTGGTTGGTGAAAAAACACCCATAGGGGCTCCGCAGCAGGGCTCAGCATGTGCATAAAGGTCCTTCCCAAAGACATGATTTCTTGAGGTGGACTCTGGGAGGTTGTCTAGCTCAGGGTAATGTCTACTGGGCCACTCAGTTTAACACTGAACCCTGTGCTCTTGAGTGTGTCCTTGCCCCTCTGCCCTTCCCCAATAAGTTCTGCAGATATATTTTCCAGTACCAGGATCCTGCAGTTAAACAGAGGTCAGATGTATTTCTCAGGGTCCTGAAACCCATCAGCTATTCCCTGGTCACACATCACTGAAGCATGACTAGTCATAAGCTCTCAGCATTGGGAAATCTAGGGTCAGGGGAAAAAGATAGAAATTTCCACTCCTGATTGCAGGACAGATTTTCCCCCAGTGGAAAAATGAGTCATGGTTGTGATCATCTCTTCCCCTGTGCACGAGTTCTTTAAAGATCTGTCTTAGATGCAGGGAAGACCAACGTCTCTCGCCTGGGTCAAGGCTCGGCTCTCAGACAAGCTGTGGGTAATGGGCTCCTGTTTTCAAGCAACTGCCTCTGATTATCTCTTTATCATGGACACATCTTGTTTATACACAGTTGTTTGTGCGCTGTCTACTCTGCTTAGACTGTGGCCTCCTTCAGAGCATTTCACCATTCTTTCTATCCACAGCTATTAGCATGGTACCTGGTATGTGAGAAAGCTTCATGGATGGCTTGTCCACTTGCCCAAATCCCTCATCTAGCCCATTTTTCCCTTAGAAAATTTCAGAGGACAGGAAGACCTAGAGTTCACACATTTAGAAATGAAAGGAACTTAGAAATGATCTGGTCCAACTCCCCCATTTTATAGGTGGGAAGACTGAGGCCCAGAGAGGTCAAAGTAGAAAGGAGGGAGTAAGTAGGAATTCCAAGCCCCCAGCCTCTACAATCCCAATGATACATTTTCTTCTTGCAGTGCTTGGAAGAGACAGACCAAAGCAGCATTCTAGTTCTACCCATACCTGTGCAAGGTTCCCAATCAATCGAAGCATTTATTAAACATCAGCCCTGTGCCAGGCTCTAGGGGTTACAAATACAAAGAAGGACACAATCCCTGCTCTCAAGACACTAGTGTCCTAACTGGGGAGACACATACAATTACAAATAGAAAAATGAGCATACCGAAGAGGTGGCAGATGGTCTTGTAAAGCTCTAGCAGAGAGAACCCAGCACCTTCTGAAGCAGTCCACTGCTGGGCAGTCCTAACTGCTAGCAAGATAGTCTCTGTGGACTGGTGAAATCCACATCTCTGAAACTCATCTTCATTGATCCTGGGTATACAGGATCATGGTTCAAAATCAGGGATTCTTAAGCTTTTTTTTACAGCTAGTAGGTGGTGCAATGGACAGAGTGCAAGGCCTAGAGTTAGGAAGATCTGAATTCAAATCTGGCCTCAGACACTTACAAGCTGTGTGACCCTGGGCAAGTCACTTAACCCTGTTTACCTCGGTTTCTTTATCTGTAAAAATGAGCTGGAGAAGGAAATAACAAATCATTCCAGTATCTCTGCCAAGAAGACCCCGAATGGGGTCAAGAAGAATCGGACACAACTTGAAAAAGGACTCAACAGTGAGAGCAGCAAGAGCCCTTTGTTGAGCTGCGGATCTCTTTGGAATTCCAGTCAGTGACACTGGGGCAGCACCTTCGCTTGCGCCTGCTCTCTGCCAACATACAGGGTTAACCGACTAAGCTCTTTCATTTTCCTAAGAAAGTCAAACAGTATCTTGTGTCATTGAGGTCAGTGGCCAGTAATGAATTTTATCTCATTTGGATCCAAATTTTGGTCACTTGAGAATTCAGGACTAGTTGCTTTGAAAACAAACACAAAAAAACCACTCTTCCCCCTCCTCCCCACTCCCAGCCTCAAGATTCCTTCCTGTTCTCAATGCACATTCAGCTTAAATGTTTCTCTCCTTGAACTGTAAAGAAGAAAGCTTTCCCTCCTCTAGAATTCCTGGTTCCTTGGGCAAAGCAATGTAGCACAGTGGGGTGAACCAGGGATGTGGAATCAGGGGACCAGGTTGGCATGACTGTGGACAAGTCTCTTCAGTCTGGACCTCAATTCCCTTATCTGTAAGTTGAGTTTGTTGAGTAAGTTGAGTAAGTTGAGGTTTCTTACTACACTTAGAGTCTAGGATGTTGTGGGAGATGTTGCTGGCATGATCAAGAGATTCCACAGGGTCATGAGTGCCAGTCTTCGGTAGGAAGCAAAAGCCTCTCAAATTCCTTTGAAAATATATGGTTCTATGCAAACATCTCTTATAAGTAAATATGATTACCTGAGTCACTCAATCCCTGTCAATGGTTAGTGTCTCTCAGGTCAGAAATTCATTTTGTTTTCTTTAATTACATTGTTTTTTACTAGATTTTGTTTTTATGCCACTTTACTTTCTACATATGCTCGCTCCTTCCCTTCTTAGTGAGTCATCCCTTGTTCAAAAACATTTTTAAAAGACAAAAAATAAAGATGATAAAAACAGTTTATCAAAACTAACCTATACATCAATGGAGTCTGACAGTGTATGCCACGTGCCGCCCACATAGTCCTCCACCTCCATACACAAAAAAGAAAGTCAGCTACGTTTTCTCATTTCTTCTTTGGTACCAAGATTAGTCATTATAGGGGTAATAAACTTTTATTTCAATACTAATGCCACTATTTATAATGAACTACAGCATTTATCCCAAATTCCTGTGATGAGATCAAGATTCTCCCCCTTTTATAGATGAGAAAACCAAACGACAGAGTGGTTAAGGGAGTTGTCATGGACAACCATAACAACAAAAACTGGACTTTATGCTGGAATCCAACCAGCAGGAGAAACAGATGTCAGCAGATCTGACTTCTTAATTCAGAACCCTTGTTGCTTCCTAGATAAGACCCAGGAGCGCGCTGTTGACTGGGGCTTTTTGCTTTCCAATAAAGCTTTCTGGTTCACTAATATTTTTTGCAAACTATTGCAGGTGGTGGCAGCAGGCTGACTGATGACTCTCTTCATCATGGCAGGGCTATTTTTTTTACTCTGAATGTTGTTGAGACAAGAATTCCATAACTTTGGTATTTGGAGCTATTTGCTCAGGCAGCACCGTGTATGGGGGGGGGTTATAGAGGCAAGGGAGAGGGATGGAAGGGGGGAAAAGAGGAGAGGGAAGAGAAGGAGAGTAAGAGAGAGAAAGGGGAGAATGAGGAGATGTGAGAGAAAGTGGGGAGGGAGGGAGAGGAAGGGAGAGAGAGGATGAGGAGAGGAAGGAGGAGGAGGAGGAAGAGGAAGAAGAGGAGGAAGAGGAGGAAGAAGAGAAGGAGCAGCAGCAGCAACAGTAGCAGAAGCAGCCAGAGTTGAATATTTTGTTTTGCTTTTTTTTTTTTGGAGGGCAGTTGGGGTTAAGTGACTTGCCCAAGGTCACACAGCTAGCTTTTTGTGTTAAGTGTCTGAGGTCAGATTTGAACTCAGGTACTCCTGACTCCAGGGCTGGTGCTCTACTCACTGCCCCACCTAGCCGCCCCCACAGTTCCATATTTTTAAGCCTTTTCTGAATAGCGGTAAGAATTGGAACCTTGGAAGTCAAGGAACCAAGTATGACAAGAGAAGTGGGAAAAATGGTGCCCAGAACATTGGGGGACAGCCAAGTTTAAGGGGAGCAGGAAGGGTAAAACTGAACAAAAAGGGTAGATATGGAACATGTAGAGAAGTGGGAGAGCCATGAGCATGCACCCCAGGAATGAAGACAATAGAGGATATGAAGAAGGCAGGGGGAGGGTTGGGGGAAGGGTTTCTCTGAAAATCAGGGAGCCCTAAGCACGTTTGTGAGAGGAAGAGAAGGAATCAATAGGGAGAGCAGGGAGGGAGATCTTTAAATTTCAGTCATGAACCTGGCATTTGAAGACGTACACAGGTTGATGCCAAGGTAACCATATCTATTTGGCACCATTAATTTTAATTTTTATTCGCACTTTAGTTTTTCCATCACTTTGTTTTTAAAATGGATCCTTTCCTTCTCCCCTGCCCAATAAGTCTCCCTTAAAGAAAAAGGAATTCAACAAATCTAACTAACACACCAGTATGTAGTAGTACATTCCCGTAGGCCCCCACCAGGGCAAAGAGAGGGAGGTTAAAGCTTTATCTTTTAGTCATCCCTCTACATTTCATTCAGTCTTTCTGGCTCTTGTCTTTCCCTTTCCCACTGAGAGAAATGATTATTAATAGCCAATGATTTGGGGAGATCCAGAGTTCTTTTCCTTTTCCTTTTTTTTTTGTGTGAGGCAATCAGGGTTAAGTGACTTGTCCAGAGTCACATACCTAGTAAGTGTCAAGTGTCTGAGGCCAAATTTGAACTCAGGTCCTTCTGACTCCATTCTCCTCTTATTTCAAAACTCAGTCTCCTGAAGGTTGAATTAACTTTTTCTGCAATAATAGTCAGCTCACTCAACCTTACAAGGAATTTAAGGTGGGCAAATCCATTGGGTTCTGCTTGGGTTTCAGGGGGGATAAATTTTTTCATTAGATTGCCCAAGGTTGGGGGTAATTTAGAAGTAAATGGATTTATCAAAGTTCATTAGAACAGATCCAGCACCTCATCGTAATATGCATTCTCTCATTACTTGTTAACCAATCAGAACTGATTGCCACCCTCTAGAACACCCACTTTTCCAAGGGCATGTAAGTCTTGAGCCCAACACCATTCAAGAATGCCACTGGCCTCTCTTATTAAAATTACCATTATTGATGAAGTGACTAATTACCCAGAAATTATGTCTCTTTTTAAAGGTCACACCATACTTTTGCTTATCATCATGGCGTCTTCCTCCATCCTTAGAATGACTTTTCTCACCGTTTTTATCTATTCAAGTCCCTCCCATTCTTCAAGGCCCACTGGGAATACTTCCTTCTCCATAGAACCTTCCCCCAACAGTGATCCCACCTTCCTGAAGCTTCTCCTAAACCTTTCCAAGGGGCATCTGCATTTAACCCAAAGTAAGCCTCCTCTGTAATAGGGCACTGAATAAGATGCCACCAAGGTCTCTGCCAGCTCCAAAGCTCTGACCCACTGACTTCACATACAAAATGTGATGATGCACATTCTAAATGGCCCTACCTTCATTAGACTAGAAATTCTTTAGGGCTAGGGCTGCAGGAAATGTCATCTTTCAGGCTTCAGAACCCAGCACATTGATCTGGCCCTGAGATTTTACTGGGAGAGTGAATTCCTGCTTAGTAAACTTGCTACCAATGCAAATAGGTGAAGGGAAGGAAACATGCATTTATTAAATGCCTACCATGTGTCAAGTGCTATGCCAAGGGCTTTCCAAATATCATCTCATTGATCTTCACAATAACCCTAAGAGGTGTTAACATCTCTGTTCTACAGTTGAGGAAACTGAGGAGGATAGGGTTAAGTGACTTGCCTAGGGTCACAAATCAGTATGTGTCAGAGGTACTGAACCCAGGTATTCCTGACCTGGATTCTTGAACATAATAGGTGCCTTTAAATATCTGTTTAATTGAATATTCTCAAAAGAGAGAGGATGGTTTCTGGGGCCAGGTCTTTAAGGAGGAGATAAGAACAGAATCAAAGGCCTGAGACCAGATACAAGGGAAGGAGTAGAGAACAAGGCTTCTAAAAGCAAGCCTCGCTGAGCTGAAGAAGCCTCACCAGCTGGCCATCAGCTCTGAGCTCTGGGACCCGGGTTTCTTAGACACGGGGGCTACACTTACCAGTGCTTTGGCATTAGGGTTAGCTTTCTTGTCCAAGAGAATCTTGGCAACTTTGTAGTGGCCACAGTGGGCAGCGACGTGCAGGGCAGTCAAGTAGTCATTAGTGACATCATCAACAGGCACGTTATGTTGGAGGAGAAGCTGGACACAGTTTAAGTGATCCCCTTGGGTCGCCATATGCAATGGAGACAATCCATTCTGGAAAGGAGCATAGGAGAAAATTCAAAAGGGAGAGATATATAGTATGAAAGTTTCCTACTGCACATTTAAAAATTATTGTTAATATGACATCCTTTTGTTTTTACATCACCTACATTTCCCAGTGTATCTCTTCCTCTCACTACTAGACATCAATTCCTTCTAGAAGGACTCATACACATAAACACACACATGATATATGTATATTTTAGGCATATTGATAATTACATTTTAATTAATTAAATTAATTAATTAATAATTACATTTAATGATTGGTTTCCTTCCTAAATCTTTGGTGTTTTATTTTATGCATTTAAAAACATAGTTGGGAGAAGTCACCAGACTAAGAAAGGGGTCCATGAGGGAGAAAAGGTTTTAGAACTTATAAAAAAGAATTAAAAAGAGGAGGAAAAATAGTTCAGCAAAACTATCCAACATTATTATATACAGTTTATATTCTTCCACTACTCTTGGCAAAGAAGTGATATATATATGTGTGTGCGTGTGTGTGTGTTTGTGTGTGTGTGTGTGTGTGTGTGTGTGTGTGTGCACGGTACTGTCTCCTACCTCCTCTTTGGGACCAACTGGTTATTAGTTTCATGGCATTCAATTTCTATGCTTTGTTTTTGTCGTGTTCTCCATTTATATTGTCTTTTCCTGGCTGCGCTTATTTCATTTTGTATCAGTTCATATACATCTTCCTATTTTTTCCACAGTCCCCCTTCCTTGTAACATAGTAACACAGTAACAGTAACATTCTGTCATGTTCATGGGCCACAATGTGTCTAATCATTCCCCAATGGATGGCCACCTGCATTGTCTCCATTTCTTTACTACTACCACAAATTCTTCCTCTAGTCTGAAAAAAAAACCAACCCAAATTTGCCTGATTGATTCCTAATAGTGAAATATAAAGTACGGATGTAAAGTTTAATTTTCCAAGGAGGGGGAAAAACTCTACTAAAAATATTTTCTGTGCTTACCTGGATAAACTGTAGTTATTTTTAAAATCTGGTCCTCCCACTTTTTACATCAAGTAGCAAATAGTCAAGGATGACATTTTGTTCCTGATTTTCAAAATAGTCTGTACTACAACAATAGCAAACTGGCACACTTGCTAAATTCCACACTGATTCTATTTTTTGATTTTAAAATTGGAGGGTAGGAAAAAAAGAGACTGCGACAGATTTATAAAACTTTTGGCTGCCACGTATTTTGTCTCTTAAATTTTCTGTTGTAAAATGTTAACAGTGAAGTGAACGGCGAAGTTAATAGTGGTAGCAAATACTGTTCTTACCCTATGTGATCTGCAAAATGAGAGGGTAGATGCCTAAGGTCCCCTTCCTGTTAGGAGTCCTTTGATTTTATGATAATTGTTTAGATGCTTTTCTGGTCACTTCTGTAATTTCATTACTTTCACCTTCTAAAGAAAATTCCCTCAGTTCTTCATCAGTATGGTGCCCTCATGTGGCAGTGATGAGAGAAGACAAGTCACTGAGTGGAGAGGGCCATGACAATACTTCGCTCTAAGTGATTAAGAATCAGCAGTGCTTGTATCAATGTGTTAGCCAGTTTTGCAAAAACTGTCTTCCCCCCTCTTTTGTTTTTAAGTCTTTGTTATAAGAAACAGCTCACTGGGAGAGGAAAGGGAAGGGAATAAAAGGGAGGCAAGACTTATTCAGAAATGAAAGTGATGGAAAAACAAGAGATTTCAATTTAAAAAAATCACCAGTACTATAACATCTGAACTAGAATGAGATGGGCATAATTTAATTTAAAAAATGAAAAGAGGGGCTATATACAAGTGAAAACTGAACATCTGAGAAGGGCTGAAAATGGAAATCCTCAATGGATTTTGCTGATACAGAAAACAAGAGCTTAATTTCCAGAAAGCCAGAGAATTCAGATATGAAGAAAACAACTCCCAGAGCCCCCAATGACCCAAATACTCTTCATTAATAAGTCTTACATGAGTCACATGGTCATAAAATTCATCAGAGAAGCAAATGCAGGCTTTTTAGAGGAAATATAGGCAGAAAAAGATGTTCAAAAGGATAGAAGTGGCTATGACTTTGTATTGAGCTGAGGCTGCTGGGGACAGGTGTATCTCAGCCATATTGTATTATTGAGACTAAGAAGTTATTTCTTCTTTATCTAAAAGAGAAAATATAAAAGATAAGAAGAATGGGATGCCCTGTAGCCCTCTGTACCACTCTGAGGGCCCTTGGTACACCCTGCTTTGTAGTGATCCCTCATGACCATGCGGGCACCTCCATCAGAGGAAGGGCCACATCCCATTCATTTGTATATCATCTGTAGTTACACTGTACTTTTCACATAGTAGCCATTTGATAAATAGTAGTAACAATGAGAAGGAGAATGTCCTAAAGAATAAAGGTTCATAGAAGGTACAGATTGTGTGTGTTGGGTGGCTGGTTGATAAAACTAATCATGGAAACCTACATTTATGTAGCTCTCCCCAAAGTTTACAAAGCCATTTACAGACTGATCTAATTTACCACGAGCCAGACAGGATCTTTTTGCCTAAAAAAACCCTCCTTTTCCATTCTAATCTTAGGAACAAATGTTTTGGAAAACCAAAGTAGGAGTCTAAGTGGTCCCAGAGTAGAACAATTTCCCATTTAAGACACTATGACCCATAGATTGATATGCTGGTTTACACCCCCCCCCAAAGTGGCATGTTTGCATGTGTGTGTATGTGTGTGTATGTGTGTATATGTGTGTGTGTGCACACACGAGCACCTTGACACAATTTCCTCTTTTTGGCATCTTAATCTCATCACAAGCTGGCTCCAGATTACCTTTCCAGGCTTTATTCACTATGGCCTTCTAGCTGTTCCTCAAACATGACACTCCATCTCCCACCCCCTTGCTTTTACCCAGACTGTGTCCCAGGACTAGAAGGCATTTCCTTCTCACCTTCAATGCCATCTCTCGCTTGGTACTGTCCATGCCGTATCAGCCTGGCTACTAATCCCGTCTCCCCCGGTTACCTTTAATTTATGTTGTATGTATTATGAATGGGTTTACATATGCCCATGTTAGTTCCTCTCCTAGCATGTAAGCTCTTTGAGGGCAGGGACTGTTCAGTTTTTCTTTGTTTCTCCCACATAGTGCTTGGCACAAAATGGATGCCTGATAGATACTTATTGCTTAATTGATTGCTGGAGTAAACAGAGAAGTAAAGGCTGATCTTAAACCCCAGAAAAGCCTGGAGAAAAGAACAGTAGCAGCCACAAAGCCATGGGGCAGCTGGACAAGATGGCTGTCTCAAGCGCAACAAGAGAAAATGGAGTGAGTGGTCAGCCAGTGGTCCTGGGTTCAAATCCCACATTAGAAATTTATACCACTTCTGTGACCTTGGAAGGGTTACTTGAATACGTGGGCTTCAGAGACCTAACTAATAAAACGAGGAGACTGCACTAAATGGCCCCCTATGTCCCTCCTACATTGAGAGCTACAACCCTATCAAGAGAGGTCAGCAGGCCAGTCAAGTGCCCGGCACTTTAGTCAGCGAAGAGAACCACTAGGTGGGTCAGCACCTGTCTGGAATCGGCAGGTTCCAGGTCTCTCTTTGTCTCCATAATCCCCTTTTTCTAATTGTGACAAATACATGGAGTGGTGCTTAAATGCCCACAAAAACAGGACTTCCTGGGACGACTCATTTTGCATCAATACATCAGCTCCACCTGATTTGGAGGGGCCCAGAGAAGTCAAGGGAAGGCAGCTCCTGCCAGGGCAGTTACAACAGCGTGGGGTATTTTGAATGACCCCACAGGGTTGTGCTGGGGCTCAAAGCTGCGCCTGGGACCTGGCTATTGAAAAGAGTCAGAAAGATATTACCTTGGTTTTAGAAAGGATGGGGGCAGCACGATCCAAGAGCATCTCCACCACCTGCTCGTGGCCACTCCTCGCTCCGCAGTGCAGAGGGGTCAGTCCGTCCTGTTGAACACAAGCAATGACGTTGATTAACATCCACAGGAAGCTCCTCAAATGAGTGACCACAACCGGTCCTCAGTTTCCTCATCAGCAAGATGGAAGGTGTGGGCAAGGTGATTTCTGAAGTTCCTGCTAGCTTTAAATCGATGAGTGATGGTCACAGGGTGTGTGGGAAGGTCTCTGCCTTTATATGGCTAAAGAAATGTGCACTGCTTTTATCTGTGATATGGAGGGGTGAGATTTCATAGCCCTGGAGGCCCCTCCCAGGCTAATGTTCTTCTCCTGTGATCCTCTGGTCTGGACCACCTTCTCGGGGCTCCTCGGGGGTTGGCCAAGATGGCCTCTGAGGTCCAGCTCTGCAGCTGGTTTTGTGATCTTCTGTGTGACTTCAGGGGAGGCACTGACCTCTCTGAGCCTGTTTCCTCCTTGGCAAAAGGAGGGGATTAGCCTAAATGGTCTTCTAGTCCTAGATTTGTGATTTTATGGAAAGATGGGACACTGGCCAGCAAATGGCATATGGAAACATCTATTCCTAAGGAGAATTATTTTTCAATCATGTATCATTTTGACTTGTGAGGACCTACAAGATGTTTTTGTGTAGGCAGTATGAACGGAACTTGAAAAGAAAATTTAAAAAGCAATTCATATTAAACCAGAAACAAATCATTTCTATGAGAAATGATACAAAATCCTTTTTTTGGTTTTTTTTTTCTTTCTGGAGGGGGAGGGCAGGCCAGTTGGGGTTAAATGACTTGCCCAAGGTCACATGGCTAGTAAGTGTTAAGTGTCTGAGGCTGGATTTGAACTCAGATCCTCCTGACTCCAGGGCCAGTGCCACCAAGCCGCCCCAATACAAAATTTTTATGAAAATATTAGTCAAGTAGCTCCTAATTTTATTTTAATTTATTATATTTTAATCATTTAATGGATATCCTTTGGGTTTATACCACCTTAATTTCTGAATATATTCTCCCCTCCTCCCCTACCCCAAGAACTACTACTTGTAACAAAGAATAAACAAGAGGAAGAGAATAAAAAAGACCATTTAGAAAAACCAACCAACGCATCCCCTTAGTCTAGCAGTATATGCAATATTCATATATTCATATATATTCATACTTGTAGTCCCTCACTTTTGCAAAGAAGGGAGGCAAGTAGATTTTCTCATTCTTCTTCAAGTCATTTTGGTGTCAAAACTCATTTATTTAATAAAAGTATTTATTTATTTAATAGAAGTATCTTTGTGGTTCTAAAAACACAAGCAGGACTTTTCAGTCAGAAGCCTAGTGACAACGTTTAAGATTTCTTCCCAAGTATGAGGCAGTAAGGGTAGTGGCTGGTGTCATGTCTTGGAGCCAGGAAATGGGTTCAAATCCTACCTCAGACCCTAAGTCACTTAACCTTTCTTTGCCTTACTTTACTTGTCTGTAATACAAGGGGAGTTGGTCTGGAGGGCCTTGATGCTTCCTTTTGAGTTTAAATCAATGATCCTAAAATAGAACAATGACTTTAGAGACAGAATGAGGTCACATACTCCCCTTCCTTTACTGAAGAGGTTGGGGACTATGGATGTGGAATGCGTTGTCCTGAGCCTAAAACAGTGGTGACACTGATTGGTTTTGCTGATGTGCCTTTTTAAATCTGCCTTCTTCTATTCTTTGTGACAACAGATGGCTTGCCGGATAAGAGACTGAACATGGGTACATTCAAAAACAAAAGTGATGAAGAAACACAAGACTCCAACAAAAACTGGATATAGGAAAAGAAAGCAGAGCCTTCACTTCAGGGCGAAGATGAAATAAATGCCAAAAAAAGAAGAAAAAAAGAAAAAATGCTGCTTTTTCAGAGGTCAGGAAGAGCAGATTTGTTATGAGTGAAGAAGGCTGGCAGGAATCGCAATGACATCCTATGCCGTTTCATGAGTACTCATCCATACATAGTGAGTTGGGGATTATTTTTTATGTACTGAAGAGATTACATTTTCTCTCTACTTTTTGAAGGAAGAGATTCAACACATTCAAAGGCAACAGAAAATATTTCTTTAAACTCTCTATGCCCAGGAAATCAAACAGTATGTTGTCAAACGCATTTACCCGTTACCTTTTATTTTGCAAAGACCACTTTCACATTTGAAAAATCAAGTCTTGAATATCTCAAAACAGGAGGGCAATATCCCAGCACTTAACCTTTCAGTCCTGTTGAGAATAATCATTCTATGTCTGCGGGAATGGAAAAATGCTTTCAATTTCTGCTCCCTTGTTTTCTTCTTGTTTTTGTAGAAGTTAGCCCCTACCTACACCAATGCTTCATCACGGGAGGAGGCACCATTGGCTTATCGGTGACCCTCCCATAAGAACTCCAGTCCTAGCTGGTCCCATACAGCTAGGAAGACGTCTAGTCCAAGGGTCATGGCGGACTGTCTGTATGTCTGTTCTCCAAAGACAAGCTTAGGAAGCTCAAGAGAACTCCATCTGCAAGTTGGCCATAGGATTAGGTGGTTTTTGGTTATAAGAACTTTGATGACAAAAATAATAGTAAATAACAAGAACAAAAATTGTCAGCATTTCTGTACTGTTTCAAGACTTGCAAAGTACTCTACAAATATTATTATAATTTACCCTCATAAATCTGCAAGGTTTTATAGATGAGGCACAGAAGAATGAATTAAGCCACTTGCCCAAGGTCATACAACTGACAAGGGTCTGAGGTCAAATCTGAGTACGAGGCTTCCTTATTTCCTCAATGCTTGCTTCAAAAACCTACCAAATTACAGAGAATTGCTGTGTCTGTGGGGAAAATATTTAAACCAATGAAATCAAAGACTCTTAAAGCGGGGGAGCGATGTAAGGAATAGCCCCAAGCATAGTCTACAATGTCATAATCGCCAAAGACACGTATGGGAAAAGAAGGAAGAGAAGTCATAAAGCCATAATGTAGAGGAAAAACAGAAAAAAATGTTTTCTAAAGCACTGGATAGATTTGTTATGTTAGATTTATGAAAAGACCTCAATAAGAATTTCAGAGGATGAGAACTATGGAAGGGCTGCAATCTATACCTGTGAAGGGAGTGAGTGCTCATAGCAAAGCATAACTCCCTTAAAAGTGCTAAAGTAAATAAAAAAGCCAATTAATCTATTGATAATTAAAAACAAAGAGAAAACCCAACCATTTTACTCAGACAAAAATTCAGCCTTATTGCTTCTTTTTTTAGTGAGTTATCTCCAAAGTATATATTAAGATCAGAAATGATTCCTTAATGAATTAAACAAGATTGGAACCTTGACCAAGTCACTTCCCCTTGTTGAACTTTTTTTTAATCTTAGAGGACCTAGATGGCCTCAGGACAAATCTTGGATCAGATGAACTCTGTTCAATATCCTTCTGATTATCAACACCATTTGAGGTATTAAATATTGGGGTATTTTTGACCAAGGGTTTTTACTACTATCATCGAGGATTTCCAGCACTGTACTATATTGGTGACAATACATGTGAGAAAAACCAAGTAGATGAAGCATTGTCTTTTGCCCAGGTTTGACGGATAAACGTCTATGACATTCCTCTGACCGATCAGCACATATATCTTAGAGAGACTCTCCTAGGGAACAATAAACAGAGTCCAGAATTGAACAAGAAGAATGGTGGGCAAGGAGGCATTTGGGAGATTTTATGACTCTTAATAATCCCAAGCTCCTCTCTGAACAAGACACTCATTAAAAAAATAAAAACAGCACCATGCTTATGGTGATGCCAGGAGATATCTGATATTTATATGGTATTCTAAGGCTTGAAAAAACCTGTGTATACCTTACTTCATTTGATGCTTACAATGACCTGGTAAAGTAGGTAATAAAAGCATCATTTCTCCCATTTTAGACATGATGCTCAGAGAGGCCACATACCTCGGCCATGGTCACACAGAATTCAAACCCAATTTTTATCTGACTCCAAATCCAGCTTTTGCTAGATGGTTGGGAAACACCACAATTCCCAAAGAATAAAAATATGAGAGCTCACACAAAGGGTAATGGAAAGAACTGTGGAGACATAAATGGCACACAACGCCATGGGACAAGCGACGCCATCCAGCTGCTCTACAGTTAGAAAGGATCCCAGCTATTTGTTTAGTGGGAAGGTACAACATCTGGACTGTCAGGAGGCCTGCACTGATCCCTACTGGAGGAATTCAAGCATGGTACTGGGGAAAGGGCAATGGCTTTACAGCATGAGCGTCTTGGTTCAAATCCAGCCTCCAACCTCAGCCGAGTCCCTTAGCCTAAATCAATGACCCCTGAGTCCCGTAACTTCTCCATCTATAAAATAAGGGGGGGGGAGGAATGTTGGACCAGATGGTTCCTTCCATTCCAACTCTATGATCCCAAGTCATTGAACCTCTATGGGCTTCAGCTATAAAGTGAGGGGGTTGCTTTCCTTCCAGCTCTGAATCTTTTACTCTGTGATTATAAGTCACTAAACTAGGGGAAGCTAGGTGGCGCAGTGAATAGAGCACCAGTCCTGAAGTCAGGAAGACCTGAGTTCAAGTCCAGCCTCAGACACTTAACACTTAGGCTAGCTGTGTGGCCTTGGGCAAGTCACTTAACCCCAACTGCCCTGCCAAAAAAAAAGGCAAAAAAAAAATCACTAAACCTTTCCAAGACTCAGTTTTCTCATCTGTAAAACAAGGTTAAACTAAATGGCCTCTAAATCTATGATCCTAGGTTCCTGCAAGGTATTTATGAGAGGACATGAATGAAATAGATTCATCCAAGAGAAGGAGGAGGAGGAATGGGTTGTTCTCTGTGCACCTGGGAAGAGACCATGATTCCAATGAAATTGTGTTCCAAGAATGGGACCAAGACTTTCCTGGCTCCACCCTCCCCCACACCTTTCTTTGCTCATGGCTGCCCCCCCTTGCTCTTCCCTACAAATGTCCCCCATCTAAGAGTCTAGGGTCCAGAATTTTTTTAATGAAAAACCTTCAGAAGTAGGAGTATAAAAATGGAAGATGTTTCACTCTCACTAGGGAAAGAGGGGCAGGGCTCGTCCTTTTGGGGCTCTGGCCCTTGAATGCTTTTGTGATCTAAGAGATGAGTGATCCAAGAAGTCATTCCAATTTCACAAGGTAAACAGGATAAATTACGCAGAGGTATGGAGTCCTGGGAAGCCAGGCCCTCTCACCTGCCCCAGGGCTTTGTGCATTCTCCTCAGGACCAAACTCAAGCTGCCATCACCTTGGGATTTTAAACAAACTCCTCCTGACCTTTTCAAAGGTCGACAGCTCCTCAAACCCTGCATTGCTAGGTCAGAAAGGCTTCTCATCAGGAAGCCCTATAAGATGGCACGAATTCCTGGCTATCCAGGAACAGGCAGCCCAGATGTGTTTACTGTCCTGTGTCTCTGCAAGGTTAAAAAGAATGTCATTCAAAAAAATCATGTCTTCCAACATAAAGCGCTGGTCCTGGAGGCTGAGGGGGTGGGTTCAAACCCTACCTCTGCCATTTACTCCCTGGGCAACCATGGACAAGTTCCGCAGTCCTCTGGCCTCCTTTCCCTCAGCGGCAGGAAGAGGGGCTTCGACAGGTGACCCGGGAGGACTTTCCTCCCTCTAAATCCCGGATCTCCCAGTCCCCAGAGCCATGCAGCCATTTCTTCCTGCTACTCCATGATCAGAATGCAAGCTTTTAATGGCTCATTTAATGATTAAAATTCAGAGACATAAAACTAAAAATAGTCACACAGGACAATTAACAAGAAACACCTGACCCCCCCTAAAGACCAATTCCCAACTTGGCCAAGTGGAAGAGGATGATGGATTTGTTTCCTGCTGATTGTTTTCTCCCTTAAACAAACTCTCATCTACAAACTCAATCCCTTTCAAATTGAGTCTTAAAATAACAAGGTTTCATTTCACTTGGGATCATAGGTTTGAAGCTGGAAGGGCCACTTCTTCTAATCCTCTTATTTTACTGATGAGGAAACAGACCCATGGAGGTTATGACTTGCCCATGATCACGTGGTCTTGAACCCACACTTTGACTCAAGAAGGAAGACCTGAGTTCAAATCTGGCCTCAGGCACTTATTAGCTGTGTGATCCTGGGTAAGTCACTTAACCCTATCTGCCTCAGTTTCCTCATCTGTAAATTGTGAATAATAACAGCACCTACCTTGTTGTAAGGATCAAATGACATAATATTTTATTCAGCTTCACTGCTTACTCTCTGCATGAACTTGGCAAAGTCACTTGACTACCGGGGCCTCAGTATCCCCCCTTGTAAAATGAGGCGGTGGCACCATGTGGCCTCTTAGGTCCCTTTCAGTCTGTGACCCTGTCATCTGACTCAATTTGTCCTGTGTCTGACTTCCTATAACACTGGTGAATCTCTCCTAGATCCAGCCTAAGTGATGCAGGCGAGAGTCAAAATCACAGACAATCCAAAGAGAACGGAAAGAAAGGAGAAGCGTCAGTGATGGCAAGATCTTGCCAACCCTGATGTCCAAATGAGAAGGGATCTGAGAGGCCCTGGCCGTTACAGGGAGACCCGGCACCTCTCTACGGCTCTCACGTTTCCAAAGGGCTTTCTTCACAACAAGGAGATCTGACCAGCTCACCCTATTACTCAATAAACTCCAGTGGCTCCCTATTAACTGCAGGGTCAAATAGAAAATCCTCTCTTTGGCTCTTAAGCACTTCCCCACCTGGCCCCTCCCACTTTCCCAGGCTTCTTATACTTTACTCTTTGTGAGTGAGCCACATGGATGTTCATCACACAGGACCCTCCACGACTTAGCTGGGTGACCATGCATGAGTAAGTCCCCCAGCCTCAATGTCCTCATCTGTAGAATAGGGATAATAATCGCCCTTCCCTCCCAGAGTTGCTGTGAAGATCAGATGAGGTAATAAATACAATGCTCCATAGACCTTTAAGTGCTACCTAAATGCCATTATTGTTAATGTGTTGCCATACTTGGAAGGTGTTCCCCTTCCATCTTGGCCTCTCATCATCCTTGGCTTCCTTCAAGATTTGGCTCAAATCTTGCCTTCAGCAGGAAGCCCTGCCGAGACCCCCTAACCAGGAGGGTCTTTTCTGGGATCATCTTCTGTCTAATTCATACTGATCTCCCCTTTACCTAGTTATTTACCTTTTGCCTCTTCCATTAGAATGTGAACTTTGTGGGGTGGGGGAAGGATTTTTTGCCTTTCTTCTTATCTCCATGGGTCACACAGTACCTGGCACGTAGATGCTTGTTGACTGACAGTGTCAACAACCCTTGAAGATAGGTAGTATGCTTACACTCTTCACCCTTTAGATAAATGGGGTTTTGAGGAAGTTAGCCTTGGACCACCCCGCAAGGAAGTGTCAGGGTGAGGGTCTTCAGACACTAAGACCCATGCTCTTTCTACTACGCCATATTACATTTAAGACATATACAACAAAAAGATGTAATCCAGTTGTGTAGTAAGAATAAGACACAAGAGAATGAAGGGTTAGATCAGAAGAGTTCAGAGATTTCTCCTAATATGAATTTTCTTGTAGGATATTCCAGGGTAGAGAGTCTGAGTGTTGTGATCTTATCCAAAAATAATGAAAAAGATTCAGAGAAAGGCCTCCCATCTGTTGGCTGGATCTTTATGGGAAGACGTGGCCAGAAATTCTTCAGGGAGAGAGGGTATGGCCCAGTTTCATCTGCTCCAA
The DNA here is from genome assembly GCA_028646575.1 of Pseudocheirus occidentalis. Classification (NCBI taxonomy): domain Eukaryota; kingdom Metazoa; phylum Chordata; class Mammalia; order Diprotodontia; family Pseudocheiridae; genus Pseudocheirus; species Pseudocheirus occidentalis. The sequence goes on from CM053598.1 coordinate 17,305,145, forward strand.
AGGCAAGAAGATAGATGAAACCTCAGATCCATCAAAACTGAGAAGAAACCTTTGAATTTGAACCTGCAATTTCACCCTTCTAGTGACCTCCCACTGAGGAAATTCCCTCCATCGATGGATATGAGTATCTTTTCTGGAGATTTGCTTAGGGCATAGAGAGGTGAAATCATTTGTCCACAGTCACATAGCCAGGATGTGACCCAATTCCTTATCTGGAGGTCCGTTCTCCACCCTCCATACCCCCATAGCTACCTTGGAACTTAAAAGGCTAGTTCTTAACAGCTGTATCAGCAGTGTATCCACTGTATCAGCAATCCATAGACCAAGGAATTCACTGCAGTATTTCCCAAAAGTCTTGCTTTTGGAGCTTATAAATGAATAGAAATATGGTAATTCACCCTTAAAAAGAGGAGTTTAGTGTTCTCTAAGACTGACTTGCCTTACATAATGCAGGCCTCATGACAGAAATCCTGAGGACAGCTAAAACTCCATGGAATTCCACCATAGCTTTTTAACTTTGTGTCATGGGAGCAGATGACAACCTGCACTGGGGAAAATTATGCTCCTTCTTTGCAGGCTTCTCCTCCTCCTGACATTTTCCTTCTCTCCCTCCCCTTCACCCACACACCCAATCACTGGTTAGTCATTTGAGCCAGAGAGAAAAGGGAATCTTTGACAAGGATGCAGAAAAAAAAAACCCTCTACAAATTCTTGGCGTAGCCACACTTTCTTCCACAGAAATCCTGCCAGGAATTTAGACTCGCCATCATTTATCTTGCTTTTTCTATGGAAACCTTGTCTGTAAAGCAAACTTTGATGTTCAGTTCTTTTTGGCCATGGCCACCTTGGATATACTTGGAAACAAACAAAAAGAACATCAGATGGGCTTCTGGCTCCTAATCACTCACATTACATTATTAAATGGTTGTACTGGCAGATGAACTCAACGTTTTCTGAATGGAGCTGGGAGACGAGGCCCATAGTGAGGTTAAATGCTGAACCTGGGAGCTGGGTGGCCATCAGCAAGTTGCTATAACTCAGGAGGTCCTGGGCCTCCGTTTCCCAGTTTGTACAGTGAGGGAGATTGTCCTTGTACTATCCATCTTCCAAGACAAGCACATGGAAAACCTCTAAAACCTGCAGAAATGTGAGTTATGGTCATATCATCCTGAAGTAATAGAAGGACCGAGTCTCCAGCAAATATGGATCCTTGGGCAGCTGTAACTGGCTATGGACATATGGTTTGATGTTTCTGTTGCCATGGTTAAAGCGACGGAGACCGAGTTCCATGGAAGCTGGTATGGCCAAGGGCCAGGATGACTTCTTCAAGAACAAGTCAGCCCAGCCCAACCTTATTTCCACCCACCCCCTTACTTTTTTTGGGGGGGGGGGAAACAGGATTAAGGCTGTGCTCTCTTTCTCTGTTTGTCTCTTTCCTCCACTCTATATTTATTTCCATATTAGCAAAGACTTTGTTTTTTAATTTTAAAATATTTTATTTTTCCAATTACGTATAAAAACAATTTTGATATTCATTTTTCAAAGTTTTGAGGTCTAAATTCTATTCCTTTCCCCCTGCCTTCAATTTGATGTAGGTTATATACGCTCAGTCATGGCAAAGGCTTTCTAACGCATCGTGTGTTGTGCTTCTGGACAAAGCTGAGAGATGGGAGCTAGAAAATAGTGCAATTAGATGAGTTTGGGATTGGCTGAATGACTAGATCCCGAGAGAGAGAGTCGTTAAGATCCGAGGTCAGCCTGGAAGCGGGTCTGTGGCCCGGTGCTTCAGGGATCTATTCTCAACATTGTGCCAAAAAAACCAAAACATTTTTATTAGTAATTTAGACTAAGGTGTAAATGGCTTCCTTTTCCCGGTAACACCAATCTAAGAAGAATTGCTAATACCTGGGATAATAGAGTCAAGGCAAAAATGATCTTCGTAGGCTAAGACATCAGGCAAAATCTAACAAGATGACATTCACTAGGGGCCAAATGGAAACTCTTACACTGGGGTTTAAATAATTAGTTTCACAGCTACAAGATGGAGACTGTATGACTCGATAGTAATTCATCTGAAAAAGATTTGGGGACTTTAAGGGGCTGCAAGCTCAAGATGAGTAAGTCAGCAATGTGTCATGGCAGACACAGAGAGATGGAGCTTCCAGAAATAAGGAGATGCTGGTCTGGACATGTTCTGCCGGGTCAGACCAAATGGACACCAGCCTAGTAGGGACATCACCAGCCAGAGAGTTTCCAGCAGAGTGTATCCAGAATGGTAGTGGGGGGGGGGCTTAAGTCCAATCATACAAGGATAGGTTTAAATAAATGGGAATGTTTAGCTTGGAGAGGGAAAGACTTGGGGTAGGAGGCATGACAGCCACCTTCAAGCAGTGCCAAGGTTGTTACATAGGAGAGGGATCAGACTTAGTGGAAGAAACAGGTGGAACCTGCCAAAAGCTAAGTTTAGGCTTGATAGAATAAAAAGTTCCTCACAAGAGAAGTGATCCCAGAACGGAAGAGGCTGTCTTGGTGGGGGGGAGGTGGACTCCCCTCACTGGAGGTCCACACATTGAGGATGCTACATAAAGGAGTCTTTGCTCTGGGACCGGTTGGACTAGAAGCCTCTGGGGTCCTTGTCTAAGGAACTCACTTTCATCTTGCATGGAAGTGGCATTTCTATCCCACCAGTGCCTCAATATACTTCTTGGATGTTTCTTTTTTTAGGACAAAAGCTAATGATCCCCCATCTTGTTCCTAATAACAGGAGGCACATCTGGATGGTGGTCAGCAACGCTTGGCTGCAGGAGCAGGGTCAGTGCCCTCCCCAGCAGACTCCCTCCCATTTACTCTGCACGTACAGAGTTCTTTGCATGTTGTCATCCCCACCCTCCATTAGGATGGGGGGTCCCGGAGGCCGGAGTTGGTTTTTACCTTTCTTTTTATTCCCAACCCATAGCACAGTGCCTGACATTTAGTAAATGCTTAGCAAATGATTGGTGACCAACTAACTCCTCCCTTTAAAGAGCTAGTCTCTGAAGGCTATCTGGGTCTTCACAGCCCTCCATTTTCCTCTTCCCCATATGATGACACCTGACAAGGTTTAAGCCATTTCACTGCCATGCTGGTTTGGCTTCTGCCATGTTCCCCCTCACTTCTGACTTCACTTTCTTATGCCCTTGCTACCAAAGTCATCAATCCTCTCAATAAAATTGTCCAATCGCTCATAGACCTGGAAGGTCTGGGTCTTCCCATTCTCAGGTGGGTCTGTTTCCCATAGTGGCTCTTCTCATGTTGACCCTCTGAGAAAACTCCCTCCTCAGCTCTGACTTGTTCCCCCTCAGACATCAGATACTTCATTGGATGTTCCTACCAAGGCTTTCTTCTAGGCTTATTTCATTCCATTCAATTACACAAATACACATCATAGTTATCTATCTATCAATCTACTTATCTATCAGTCTGTCTGTCTGTCTATCTATCATAACCATATACACATATATAACAGTTACACACATATAAAATGCTATATGCATGTGTGCAGATGTCTGTGTGTATATATGTACAATACACATAGATGATGTGTGTATGCATATGTATGTGTGTATGTATATATACATACACATACTGCTCACAGCATTAAGCAGTCTGTGTTACACATATATCACAGTCATACAGATACATAAACATGTGATGTGTACATATGAGACAGATATGGGTGAGTATATATGTGCATACTCATATATACATACATCTGATATATAGTTGACTCTCTATGTACCAGACTCTTCTGCTTCTCAAAATAGGAATAGTGTGTGATATACAGATATATCACAGTCATACTATGGGAAGCTGAAGTTGCTGGAGAGCTCATGTAGAAACCAAGGATCCCTCTATGTCCTAGGTGCCTATAAGCTCTGTGACTCTGGGCCACTTGGTTAACCACGCAGGACTCTAACCCAGTGATGCCAGACTCCAATAGAGGCAGAAGATACATGAAGATCTCTTCTGGTTGTGCACTGACTTAGAAAACTGCAAATTAAGATCATCTCTGTCCTATCAAATACTTGAAGGAAGGAGACAGTGGCAATAATTCAGCCCTGGTCAAAGGACAGCATCAGCATGGGGGATTACAAACAAGAATACTGATTTCATCTGTGTAGGGAACTCCCAGTGGAGAAAATTCCTCTCCCAACGCACGTAGGCCCACTTTCCTACAAATGCATCTATGAATTGGTCTCTGTAAATTCATCTGCTGCATTTTGGCCAGTGACCTGTTGATTAAGTCACCCCAGACAATATTAAAGAGAAACCACTTTCCAACACCCTTTGAGCACTTACAGTTTTAGAGAGTTGCCTGGAAAAGACCAGCCTGCTTGCTGCCACCATGTTTGATAGCTGCATTTCAAAAGAAGTAGAACCAGCTGGTCCCTGGTCCCATCTGTGCTCACTGCACCTGCATTTATGCCTTGTTCCTGCAAAGCTTCCTCTTGCCCACAAAATGGAGTTTTTGCTCCAAGTGGTCCTAGAGTAGTACAAGGGGAACCTGGCATTTGATTTTTGTCTTTTATTACTGTAGATGCCCTTCAAGTAGCTGATAATGAAGACTGAATGCCCTTCTTTTAAATACTGCCTCTGTGATGCCATCCTTATTCACTGGTGACCCCTTTTCATCTAAGCAACACAAAAAGAATTCAGAAAAGCCTCTGGTCCCTCAGCAGCATCAAGTGCAGCCTGGGGACCAACTGGATGACTGATTTTTAAGGCCAGCTGTGTTGAGAGAGGCCAATCACCAGCTCAGTCTTGGGGGAATGTATTTTTTCAACTATAGAAGCTGTTTAAAGCCTTCCACTGAGGCTGTGATTTATGGCATACAGAGAGGATCAATTGAGGGAAACACAGATCCTTGAAATATGGATGCAGGAGGCCACAAGTGAGGGCTCTTCCAGCTTTAAGGTCCTAGGGTTCCTCAGACTGCTCCAACACCAAACTTCCCTAGGAAAAGTCATTGGAAAAAGGTCCTGTGGGAAGAAGACTGGACTTAGAGTCCAATCTAATCCATGCTTTGCCATGACCTGGGGCTCAGTTTCCTTACTTATGAAATGGGGTTGATCTAGATGAGCTCTGGAATCCACTCTGGCTCTAGAACTATGATTTTAAATATAGGAGAGTTATCCTGGTTTACAGAGAACACAACACAGGACACATTTTGAAACATTATTCAAGAGGACTTGATAGCTTACAAAATATTCTCTCTCCTCCAACAAGATTGCAAAATAGGAAATGAATTTTTCCCATTTTACCAATCAGGAAAAGGTAGCTTGAGGAAGTCAGGTAACCAACCGTATGTGCTGGGGCCCCAGCTTAAACTCACACCTGGCATCTCAAATCCAGGGATTTCTTAAAAAAAATGTGAATTTAATTTTTCATCATGAACTTATCAAATATCAACAAAGAAGAACATTCACAGTAAGCCCAGGATGGAAGAAGTTTCTGCTGTTTTGCTCTTCCCACGTTGGCCCATAGAAGATAACTGGGCCTTCATTCTCAAAGACATACTCTAACACACACGTGTACATTACAAAATGGCGGCCTTACCCTCGTTTTGGCATCTATCTTCCCTCCACGGTCAAGCAGCAGTTTCACCATGTTGGCATTTCCTCGTTTCGACGCGACATGTAAGGGTGTGATGTCATTCTGTTAGAAACAGAAAATGCAAAGGGTTTTTTCCCCACCGTTTAACAAGAGCATGCTCTTACCATTGGCATCCACCCCAGACATTGTTTTCCCCAGGAAGAGAAGGCAAGTGGGCATGATGACGACATTTCCTTGGGATAGGTGCCTATGGGGTCAGCCTCCATCAGAGCACTAGGGATGGATAAAGGATGAAGGGGCAAGGGGGAGAGGGAAAGGATTATTAAGGGGTGACTCTTAATAATAAGTTGTTATAAATAATAATATAAATAAATAATAAATCTATAATTTATTATATTTATATATTTCAATATAATTTACATAATTTATATAATGAAATAATAAGTTTATAATTATTATTACAATAAATAAGTGTTGTTACTATTTGATCACTTCATTTGTATCTGACTGTGTGACCCCATTTGGGGTTTTCTTTGCAAAGGTACTGGAGTGGTTTGCCATTTCCTTCTCCAGCTCATTTTTTGCAGATGAGAAAAACTGAGGCAGAGTTACGTGATTTGTCCAGGGTCACACAACTGGAAAGTATCTGAGGTCCGATTGAACTCGGGTCTTCCTGACTCCAGACTCAGTGCACCGTGCACTGTACCACCTAGCTACCAAGTAGTGGTGGTTTCACCGTGAAGGACTGATTTCCGGGTAATTTTGGCTAATGACTTGTTGATTAGGTCACCCCAGTCTGCATTAAAGAGGAGTCACTCTCTCAATATCCTTTCACGACAGCACTCCCTAACTTCCACTGCAGTTGCAAGTTGTCAGGAGACAAATGCAAATTGATTAAGTGAATGAATGAACAAGTAAATAGCGCACCAAGATATTTGGGGTGCCCGTGACTCGGCGTCAAACAGATTCAAGGGCATCCATCAGGCACGTGATAGCTTGATGACCACCCAGACTAGAGCAATCCATGCCAAGGAAGAGTGATTTTATGAGCATGCTCAGAAACAGTTAAGTTCCCCTTGGTTTTAGATTAGATGCCATAACAATTAAACTCCCTCTCCTCAGATATGATGCTGGGTCTTATCAGAGGATCATAAGGTCACAGATTCATGGCTGGAGGGCGGCGTGGAGTTCTACTTTCTCATTTGAAAAATGAAGTAACTGCGGCCCACAGAGATTCGGCATCTTGCCAAAGCCAAACGGGTAGCAAATTGAAAAGTCAGGATCTGAACTCAAGTCTTCTGGATCTAAATTCAATAGTTCTCCAGTGGAGGTTGTACCAACATCAGTAAAATCTGGAGGTTGAGTCAATAATTATATCCCAATCACTAGCTGCCCCATGAAAAGGCAGGTAAAATTTTTGGATTTTGAGTTTGGCATTTTGGGGGCCTCTGGTACCAAAGGAGACAGCTGTCAGATTTCCTGATCACTGGACAGGTAACTATTCTAGAGTGAATCCATCCCCACAGCGTGCGTACATCTGTGATGCTCCAGCACCCCAACAGCTCCATGATCTGGCCGCGCCTCCGACAGACCGAGAGACACGTTCTGCACATCTCCCTCTGCGGCTCTGAGGTGGGCAGGGGACCAGCTACTGGAATGGGACAGGAACCAGCAGCCGTGGAGGCAAACTGAGTGGAATGTGAGTGGGAGGGTGTCCTTGTGAAGTGACTAAATCTGTGGGCCCAGGCCTACGGGATATTTTGATATGAAGCTGTTGTTCCTTTGCCCAGTTAAGCATAATTTAGTTATCTTTATCCCAGGGCCTGATTTCAGGGAGAAGATACACCAAAGCTTCAATCTGGTACTTTTCCACATCCATACCTTATTCATGTGAATGATCAGCTGTTGTGAGTGTATGTATGTATGTATGTATGTATGTATGTGCATGTATATATGTACGAGTGTGCGTGAGCATGAGTGTGCATGTATATATGTGCGTGCACATGTATATGAGCATGTGGGTGTGTATGCATGTATGTGTGTATGTGT
>CM053598.1:17313285-17346831 GCA_028646575.1 Pseudocheirus occidentalis
CGCACACATGTTCCACTTCTTTCCAGCAGATTAAGCAGGACTGACTTCTTGACACATCCTGCCCCCCGGATGCGGAGCCCCCAAAGGAAGCTGGGTGAAACACCCAGGAGGCCCAGGCCCAAGCCCCCTGCCTGACCATTTTCTTGTTATGAGGAGTTTGCTCTTCCTCTCTGCCCTTCAGCCCTAAGAGATATTTTTGCTGCGCTGGTCCACATGAAGTAGAGTGGAAGGGGCATGGAACAAGGAATTTTTTTAATGCAAGATACACTTTTGAGGCTAATCTGTTTTATTAACTTTTTTCATCACTTTATTTTCAAATTCCAATTGTATTTTATTTTTAGTTCCAAATTCTCTCTTTCCCTTACTCATAGAGAACAAGAGTACAGAACCCATTGCAAATATGGACAGCTGTGTAAAACACGTGTCTGAATCAGTCATGTGTGGAACTGGACACTGAGACACCAGCTCTGCCTCCATCTAGCTGTGTGGTCACAGGCAAATCCTTTCTTCAACCTAGGCCTGAAAACCGGGGGAGCTGGATCATTCCTCTCTAAAGTCCCTGCCATGGCTCGTCTTCCAAGTGCCTGCACACCTTGGCTCCTCACAGTTGCTAAGGCCACATACTGTTTCTAGAGCCCTGTGGCCATGCTTGGCACAGGGCCGGGCACAGAGCTGACATACTTGCTGATTGAATTAATCTCCCCCAAACTCACAGTAACAATGACTGCTCTCTGGGACGTGAGTGGCAGACACACTTAGGAGCCTTGCAGAGACTAGCTTGTCCTAAATGGTCCCAAGGCTGGACTTTGGTCAACGTCTAAAGGTGAACTTTCAGAGCAGGGGCTCAGTCCAAGGCCTCTGAGGCTAAGTATCTTGGGAAGCAGGAAGAGCGAATCTGCTCCTCTTTAGAGAGGAAAGAGGAAGTAGCTGTTTCATATCTTAAAACCTTATGGATGAGTCAAAAGTTGGTTCTTCCAGATAGCATGGAAAAGCTGGGATCTGGGTAGACCTCTGATCTCTCCTGGCTGTGTGATTTTGGGCAAGTCACCTGCCCTCTCAACCGTCTTGCCAAATGTAGGACAACAGTTGCAGGAAGTGCCAACCTGCATTGGTGGAGGGTGTTTCCCTGTAGCCATGAAATCACAGGTGTAGGCCCTTAGTCACCCCCAGGAAAGTCAGGGTGGACGAGGCTCCACCGTGCATCCTTTTCCTCTGGCTTCTCCTGTGTGAGCAGGCAGCTTCGACCAGTTGGAGGGCCAGGGCTAGGGATTCTGGAGTTGGCTACTGGACAGATTCTCTTTCTTTAGCAGTCGAGTAATTGGGCAATACAGATCTCAGTGCCAACAATGCTGGCACACCAGGCATCCAAAGCAAAAGGCACTGATAACCTTACCTGACCTCCCTTGCACGGAGACCCTGAATTTGGGTCTGCTAAAATTAAAGCTTTTCTGTCTTAAAATTGGGCAGCCAGGTGTTGCTGTGGGCCTGGAGTCAGAAAAACTCATCTTCCTTAGTTCAAAGCTGGCCTCAGACCCTGTTTGCCTCAGTTTCCTCATCTGTAAAATGAGTTGGAGAAGGAAATAGCAAACCGTTCCAGTACCTTTGCCCAGGAAATTCCACATGGGGTCATGAGGAGTCAAACACAAAAAACCTGACTGAACAACAGCGACAACAACATGATAAATCTACACATAATGAAATAATCCCAAACACATATTAAGTCTAAACGAATCATTCCAAAATTGCTTGTTCTCACTAAGGTTCCTAATGTGGTTGGAATAAAAACTGAGATTGAATCCTGACTTAGACACTCCCTAGTCATGGGGTCCTGGCCAAGTCCCTCAACCTTTGTCTGCCTCGGTTTCCTCATCTGAAAAATGGGGGTGCTTCAAGATCAAATGCGCTGATGTAGGGAAGGCGCTCAGCATCCCCATTATTATCATGGTTACTGGTTTAGGGCTGCCTCAGCTTCCTCATCTGGAAAAGGTGGGATCGTAATGCCTGCTATGAAATAACAACATATGCTAGTGTCTAGAGGTGTGCTGGAAGATGTTTAACCACTATCTGGGGGTGGGGTATGCAAGCGGACTTAAAGTTTAATTTATATTATTAACATGTTCTTAAGTCTTGACAATGAGGAAAACAATAAATTAAGTACTGATTTGTGTCTTTGGCTGATTTCTGAGGTGTAAATGCTCCTGCTGAAGATTTAACAATCATTCTGCTAGAGGGTTGCAGCTGCTGCCCCTGAGCAATCAGTATTTTTTTTTAAGTATTTATTTATACAAAGCTTCAAGGCTCCTAAGTGTTACATGTTATCTCATCTGATTTACGCAGCAATGTAAAAGGTGGGTGCTATTATTAACACTATTTTACAGATGAGGAAACTGAGTCTGAGAGACAGTCCTGACTGGTTTCACATAGCCGGTAAGCATCTGTGGCAGGATTTGAACTCGGGTCTTCTTGACTTCAGTTCTGGTATGTATACACAGCAGCACGCGGCTGTACAGAGAACGTGTTCATCAGCGATCACACCAGCCCAGGGATGGGCAGGCTCTCCCTAATGACGCCCTCACGCTCCTACAGATTAGGTTGGGAATCTCTGCCCTTGTTCATTGGGCTCCAGCGACGGAGCCTAGCTCAGTGCCAGGCTAAAGTTTCCCTCATTAGAAAAGGTTTAAATGGCCATTACTCCTCCCTCCTGTTCAGCGTTTACCATCAGAGGCTAAATCTGGAATCTTCAGGAAGGACGGGGGAGAGGCTCCTGGTTTTTCTAGGACAGATCTGGGTTAGAACCCTGGAATCCCAATCCTAACCTACCTGTTAGTGCTAAAATAATGTGTACTATGCAGATGATGCCTTAGCCCTGTACATCATGGAGAAGCCAAGCCGAGTCGAGTCAAAAAGCACTTATTAAGTGCCTACTGATTGGATGGAGCCACATAAATGATCTAGTCATTGGGTCCAACTTCCCAAATTGAGCCAGAATGCTTTCTATGGCTTCCCTGACAGATTATGGGACCAGAGATCCAGAGCTGAGATTTTAGAGACCCTCTGAGATTCACTGGAGAGCAGCTGGCCTGGAATTAGGAAGACCTGAATTCAAATACGGCCTCAGATGCTTACTAGCTGTGTGACCCTGGGCAAGTCATGTCATCTCCCTCAGGCTCAGCTTCCTCTGCTGTAAAATGGGCATGATAACAGCACAGAAAAGAGAGGACAACAGCCTCTCAGAGGTACTGGAGGATCAAACGAGATGTATGTGAAGTGCTCTTCAAATGCTACAGAAATAAGAGGTCTTGTTATTAACATTGTTCTTTGCTTCTGTGTCTCCTTCACACTGTTGGATTGATTTTCCTCTAACATTCCATTTTGTCACAAGGAACTAGGTCTGAAGACAGAGCACCTGGGTTCATGTTCCACCTGTGACACACACCTAAGTGACTCTGGGCAAGTCATTTAACTTTGGTGGGCCTCAGTTTCCTTTCCTGTAAAATGAAGAGGTTGGACTTGTTGGCTGTGGAAGTCCCTTCCAGCCTCTATCTCCGATGCTGCAATGATTCCTCTCCTTTGTTTAAAGATCTACACCAGCTGCCACAGCTGTACACATGCCCACCAGAGCTGACTTCACCACCTTTCCCTGCCCTGCCCTTTCCAACACCAGCCCTCGGTCTGGTCAGGCCAGCTGGGTTTCTAACAGCCTGTGGCCAAACACCAGTGCCCTGGCTCCCTTCCTGGGCTCTTGTCTGGGTTTGGGGGAATCAATCCATCAATCAAGCCACATTTATTAAGGCTTTAGTATGGCATGCACTGAGGTGTCCCAGCAACATCTGTTTTAGCTCTATCTTTATATCTACTTGTTGGCTTGTCTGTCTGTCTATCTATCTATCCATCTACTCATACATCCATCCATCCACTCATCCATCTATCTATCTATCTATCTATCTATCTATCTATCTATCTATCTATCTATCTATCATCCTATATAACCATCCATCTATCCATTCATCTGTCTGTCCATCTACCTGATTATCTATCTAATCATCCATTCATTTACTTATTTATTCATTCACTCCCAATGGGAATCAGTTGAGCCCTTAAGGAGCTTACACAGGAGAGACTACATGGTCAGTAATACAAAACAAATGCATGGTAATTGTTGGGGAAAGGGACTTTGGGGAACGCCTCTGCTTGTTGACTGGGGATTCCTTGAGGCCAGGGGATGTCTTTTGTCTTTGTTTGTATCTCCCACCTATTGTGTATTAAGCTAGGAAAAGTGGGCTGGAGACAGACTGTGAAAGACTTCAGATCCACATATAAATATTTGCATGGAGAGGGATTTTTCATCCCCTAGGGTGCTCCCTTCATCTCCCTAAACTCTGCCTAAAAGGCAGCTAGGGGATGCCACAGTGCCCTGAGCATGGGGCCTGGACTCAAGCTCTGAGATCAAATTTGACCTCAGACACTTACTAACTGTGTGACCTTGGACAAGTCTCTTAACCTCTTCTTGCCTCAGTTTCCCAAACTGTTAAATGGAGATAATAATACCACCTTCCTCCCAGGATTGTTGTGAGGAACAAATGAGATGATATTGAAAAGTGCTTAGCACATACAGTTAGCCGGCACATGGTAGGTGTTCAACAAATGCTGGTTGCCCTTTTTCCTCCCCGTAAAGTGTTTCTTCATCACCACCACCACCATCATCATCATCATCATTATCATCACCACCATCATCATCATCACCACCACCACCGTTGCTTCTCCCAGCAGGAACATTCTCTCCTGGTTAAACCAGCTTTGTCTCCATCCTTCCTACAGATTCACTAAAGCACCATTGGAAGATTTATAGCTGAAATGGGCCTTAGAGCTTATCCAGCTCAATGCCTTCATTTAAAAGATGAGGAAAAGGAGGAAGGGACTCTGGCGCCTGAACTGGGATTTGAATCCAGGGCCCTTTGACTTGGAGTCCTGGAGAACAGGTTCCAGTGGGGAGGGCAGGGCCCTAGAACATGTAGGTACAAATGATAGTGACTATGTAATGGTCACATGTGCCCAGACAGGTGCCAATGTGCATGGGGGGGAAATTTGAGTTCAGAGCCATGCCAGGTCCTTAGCCCTGTCTTCTCTTATTTGTGAAAATAAGATATTTACTGCTGAGAAATACTTTTTTTTCTTAAAATAGAAGGCTAAAAAACCCAACAAACCTGCATTAATAAAACATTATTTCTTAGAATTTCTAAATAGGATTTTTTTTCAGGTCAACTACATGTATAGTTCCCACTACAAAGATCATAGAGAAACCCAGAAGTGAGCTATTCACATGTTCAAAAAGCAGAGAAAAGAGAAAACCATAGTCTTACATTTCTTTTTTTTTTTGGAGGAGGGATTGGAGAATGATATCAAATGGGTGGCTAGCGTTATTTCTAGTTTATAATAAAATTATATTAATGTTGCCTGGGAGAGGAATCCCCTCCTGTCCAGCTACCTTCTTCCAGAGGGGGTGGGGTGGGTAGCTGAAGGGAATTGAATGAAACCATTCACCCAGTGAAACATAAAGCTAATGACTTTAGGCATTAAAGAAATTTCCCCAGCTCCCAAGTAATCTCTCTGGCATGTGTTTAATCTAGAACAAAACGTGATCTGGATATTTTTGGAGGTCCACAAGACTGACTAGGGGGAGTCTAATAAAATAGTAAAAATATTTTTTACACAATAAATACCAATATATTTTAATTTTAATATAGTAAATATCATTATAACCCACATAAAAACTCTTTGGGGGTGCTCAATAATTTTAAAGAGATTAAAGAGGCCTTGAGATCAAAAATCTTGAGACCTGCTGGTCTAGAATCCATTAATCAATAAGTGCCTATAATGTGCCAAGAGGGGCTGGGGACAAACACACAAAAGGGAGAGAGTCTCTTTTTCAGAACCCAAATTGTCAATGTGACACAGTGAAGGGAGCTGGAAGTTCTGGGTTCAGATCCTACATCTGAACCATACTGGCTGTGTGACCCTGGGCAAAACACAGCCTCTAAGTGCCCTCAGGCAACGCTACAGGCCTCTAAGTTAAGGGGCATTAGCCGGCCTGCTGATTGTTCCCTCTGCCCAGGAAATTGCAGATTATTACACACATACTTTTTCAATTTTAGTTTGGTTGGACTGTTTTTTTCTCCCTCTTTTAAAATCTTTCTACAAAGGTTGAATGCCCTGGGATCATGTGATAACTAAAGACACAGATAAACTTATTATAAAAAATGAGGACTTCCCCAGAGTGGGATGGATGGCTCCCACAAAAGGCAGCTGAATTCTCTCTCTATGGGGCTCTTCAGAGAGAGGTACCATGGGCAGTGATTAGGTGTGGCTGAGAAGAGATTCCAGTCCATGTGTGGGTCAGACTAGGGGGACTGCTGGGGCCCCTTATAACTCTGGAAGTCTGGGATTCTGGCAGACTATGTCTATTCCCTTTACCTTCATCTTACACACGAGGTTGACTCTCAAATTTCTACGTCCTACCTGGAAGCCTTAGTTAAATTATTTTTTAAGAGTCTAAAAATTGCCAGGGCATTGAAATCTTTGAAGAAAAATGAAAGTCTCTTACTGACTTAAAGGGAAGAAACAGTTCAGTTTAATGAAGAAAAAATGTTGATATTCATCTAAAGAAAATATTGTCTCAAGAGAATGGCAGTGTTGGGTTAGTCAGATGAACATTGCATTTGGAGTTAGGAGGCCTGGGTTGGAAGGCCAGTCCGGATCTGCCCCGGGAATCAAGGTGGATCTGTGGGAGCCTTTGGATGGCTGGGCCTCATCTTCTTTCTTGGGCAGAAGAGGGACAACAATGGTCCCACTCCTTGCTTCATAGACTTGTGGAAAGAGAGCCCTTTATGGACTTTAAAATGCTCTTGAAATTTGCATATTGTTGGTTATTCCTCTTGGGGCTCAAGAGAGAGATTCTCAGCTGCCACTATTCCCCACCCCCTTCCCAAATCTAATTCTCTGGAGTAAAAGGATTGGAGAATTTAGTAGCAGAACCTTGGAGATCACCTAGGTACTTGACTGTAATTTTTTTAAAAATGGAAATGTTTTATTAAGTTAAAAATTAATTTTCAACAGAACTACCAACTAAACTTGCTTAATAATTACATTTATATTAATTAATTTTGACTTGTAAAGTATAAGATTTTTTTTGCTGCTGTCTCTGAATCCCCATCATAATTTTTGTCTGTTCATTCATTCTCATTCAGGTTAGGGTGGATTTTGTCTGTGTCTGTCTCTCTTTATTCATGTACCTACATATGCAAACACGCACATATATGTGCAGACAGACCCAGGCCTCTCCTGATTTAGGGTCTCCCATTCTGCCCATGACATTGAGTTGAGTCTCTGAGCCTCCCAGATTGTCCAACTCCATAAAAGAACAGGATTTTGATCTGAGTGACCTTCATGCCTGTTTTGTCTAACTCTCTTGTTTTGCAGATGAAGAAACTGAGTCCCAGAGAATAGTAATTATGTGTTCTGGCTCATCCTGCTAGGGTGTTACAGACAGAGGCCAGAAGTAAAAACGAAATGGCCAGAGAATGCTCAGTCCTTTCCCTAGAATGGAAGACGTCACCAAAGAGAGAGGCCAAGGCCAGTGCCGGCACCGGCTTCTGGCAGCTCTTCCCCCCCTGGCTGTCCCAGCTACCTTCTAACGAATGGGGAGAGGACAACGTTCAGAGAAGAAAGTCTCAAGCCTGCCAAACGTTAATCTACCAACTAACTAATACAGAAGCCTTTCTCAGTGGCCCAACAATGCAACGGCAGCTCTCACTGATGGTCATTTGAAGGTTTGCCATGAGTTTTACATGTTTATTAAATTAATTAATTGATTTCATTTAATTAATTAATTTAAAGGTTTCTTCATTTTACAGACGAGGAACTTGAGCCTGAGAGGGTAACTTGACCCATTCAACTAGTAAGCGTCCAAGGCAGGATCTGAACTTTGTTCTTCCTGCTTCCAAGGTCTACACTTTCCACTGCCTAAGCCAAGTGTGTCTAAGTATTCTCTGACCTTTGCTTATTCTAGAATAGACTAATCAATCAATCAATAAGCATTTATGAAGGCCCTGCTATGTGTCAGACACTGTGCTAAGCGTTTGGGAGGCAAAGACTTTTCCTTTTTAAAGAACGTAGCTGGTCAGTGTGTGTGGTGGCTAGACCTAGCCTCTGAGGCATGATCCCTGCTGGCTGTGTGACCCTGGACAAGTCCCTCATACTCTCAGTACTCTGGGTAACTCTTTCCTAAGTTACATGGAGAAGGTGTTGTCCACCATGGGAAGGGGCTTCTTTATGGTGAGCTCCAAGTACTTCTCACAGGCTGGGGCAAAAAGTGATAAACACAACAATTATTATTATATGTAATAATAATAATTACCATATAACACCAACAATAATTATTGTTATAACTAATAACAATAATTACATAATGTCAATAATAATTATTGTCAAAATTAATAATAGCAACAATTATTATGATTTTTGTTATCATCACTATTGTTGTTATGATAAAACTGTCCCTTACAGGAACAATGCACTGATCAAGTACAGGCTTCTCTGAAGCCGACTGCTTGATTTTTGTCTCTGCAACCCCAGGGCTTGATAGACAATCATCACTTACTGCAGGCTGGATGGGGGTTCCGTTCTTACTGCAGCAGCCAGAGGGATGACTGGTTATGTGGAGATGGGTCATGGACGTGCTCAGAAGGCAGCCCTTCCTTCTTTGGGGGTTCTTTGAGCACTGATAATGAGGAAAGCTGACGCTGCGGAAAGCAGCACGTGTGTGTGTGCGTGTGTGCATGTGTGTGTGTGTGTGTGTATGAAGGTTCCATGGGCTATTCCAAAAGATACACGTGAGATGTTTAGAAATCCTGTACCAGCCACCTCCTGACAGCAAGGGGCTGGAGAGTACCACCTGTATTTTTGGACATGGGCATGGTGGAAATTTGTTTTGCTCAACTATGCCTATGTGTTACATGGGTTGGTTTCTTTCCAGCAAATTAAATTAGATTTAAAGTAAGAAAATACAGGTGGGCAGGTGAATATCACAGCAGAACTAACCTCACCCATGCACCTGGATGTAATCATCAAACCTCTGCCTCCCCGGATCACTGTTACTCTGGAAATCACCTGGAAGAAGCCGAGGTGCTACAAAGGCCAGGAGGTTGCTCGGGCTGCCCTCGTTTCCTGGCTGGGCTCTGCTTGGTCAGTGTACACCTACAGCCTTCAAGGAATGATGGGCAAACTGTGTTCCTTTCTCTTCCCTCGCCCACCACCTTCCTCAGCAGGCAGCTGCAGGCTCTGAGTCACAACCTCAGCCTGTGGTTGGGCCACCGCCTGACATCACTCAGACAGAATTTCTGCGGTGACCAAGTGCTAAGCAAGGTCAGCCAGAGCATGGGAACCGACCCCAGCCTCTGGACAGAGCCCTGCAAGGCAGCCATGCACGTGATTACTCCAATCGGCTTCCTTCATTGGTGCTCAGGTCCCCAAACTGGGCTGCTGTTCTTTGCAAAAGGCTGATGAAGAATCCTAATGTCTCCCTTCCTATATGTTTATGTTCTCTCCCCCATTAGAAAACAAGCTCTCTGAAGGCAGGGGCTAGTTCGTTTTTATTTTTGTACATGAGTGTATTAGCTTCCCTCTGAATCATGTCAGGTATACAGTGAGTGCTTAATAAATGTTTGTGGATGGATTCAATTGATTAAATAACAGTGTCTGTCAAGCTGGAATGTCTCCAAAGCTTTGGCACATACCGTCCCTTAGACCTGGAGCGTGGAAAGCATTCTGCTCATACTTGGATCTCAGGCTTCCTCCAAAGACCGGGTCAAGGGGTCTCTTTCTATGAAGCCTTTCCCATTTCCCTCAAGCTGTTAGTTAGAGCCTAGCTCCACCCTCTCCCTCCAAACAAATAGCCTTGATTGATCTCAGCTGCATCTACAGGCGTATGTGGTGTCCTTCCCAACTGACTGTACGGTGCTGGGGACAGGGACTGTCTCACTTCTGTCTCTGTGTCCCTAGCACCGAGCACTCTGCCTGGCTGCCTCCCTGGGAAGGGTTCTAAGGTTCATCCAGTCCAATGCCTTCATTTCGTATTTGGGGAAACTGAGGTCTACATAGGGCAAAAGGCAAACCCAAGGGAGCATCTTCAAATTTTTCCCAATGGACATTGATTATTTCTGGGACATTTCTGAAAAAGTAAAGAATTAGGGAACAGCAGCAAAGGAGTAATAAGGGATCCCTGCTTCAAAAATGCCCCACCTCTGGTTTAGTAGGTAAATTTTTTTAGAAATGTGTCACCAGTTAAGCTTGCCAAATCAATGGCAGAAAAAACGAAGCAAGGGGCTTAGATGGGTCACCTACAGTGAAGGGCTCCCATAAGGGTATGACAGATTCAGTTAGGGTCCCCAGCCAGCCTGCTAAGTGGGGATGTTCATGCTGTCAAAATCTCACTCCACATTAAATCAGGCTGTTCTTTATTACTGAAAAGTTTGAATTAAAGAATTGGGCAGTCTGGTGGTTCAGTGGATAGAGCACTGTGCCTGGAGTCATGAGGACCTGAATTCAAATTCCGGCTCACACCCATACCAGCTGTGTGATCCTGGGCAAATCATTTAACCCTGTTTCCTCAGTTTCCTCATCTGTAGAATGATCTGGAGAAGTAAATGGAAAACCGCTCCGGTCTCTTTGCCAAGAAAACCCCAAGAGGGGCCACAAAGTGCCAAACATGACTAAAAATGACTAAGTAACAACAAGACTGAAGAAATTTTTCTGAAGAAAGGCAGTTTCACTGTTTTTACACACCATAGTATTATACATATCCAATTATAGCAGCAACATTCTAAGATGGGGCTGAATCAGATTGAAATACAATTGGAAAATATTTAACAAAATTAAAAATACAATAGAATGTAGATGATGCTAATATGTGGTTTTCTATATGCACCCTGCCCCCATCCTAGTGATTGGCTTAGTGACCCTGTTCTATTTAGGTTTGATGCCACTGGTGTAGTGGGACAGAGGACTGGATTTGCAGACAGGAGGACCTGGATTCAAATCCCGCCTCCAATATTTATTAGCTGTGTGACCGTTGGCGTGTCACTGCACCTTTCTGTGCCTCAGTTTCCCCAACTGCAAAATGGGAAGGTAGTAAGAGGGGTTGAATTCAGTGGCTTCTAAGGTGCCTTCAAGATCTAAATCTATGAAGGTAAAATTTTACAAATAAATAGTCAAATCATTTCAAAGAGTCTTTACGATTACATCGATCATGTTTATCTGTATCCTAGAGTCCACGGTCTCCTTCAGAACTCAGCTCAGATGCCACTTCCTGTGTGAGGTCTTTCTTGTGACCCCTCCCCCCCATGATGCCCTTCCCTCACCCTGAAACCACCTGCATTTCTGTTGTGCATTTTCTTTACAGGTGGAAGTATTTCCCACAATTGAATGGAAGCTCCTGGAGAACAAGAACAGTTTCATTTTTGTCTCTGTCCCAAGCACCTGGCCCTTATAAATGATGACTGATTGATCTAAACCGTTCTGGGTGAAAGGGCCTGGCAACAAACTGTCCTCTTAACTATTTTAACAACTATCAAAATCCTGGCACTTTCAGTTATTTCATTAGGTCCTTTTTATATTGTGCAGAGGTGAATGGTGATTGTCTATGACTGGGGCAGCCAGGAGTTAGCTAGCCTTGACTGTGGAGGACATGGTGTGGCACAGCGGCCACAGAGCAGGACTGGAAAGCCTGAAAATTCTGCATTTAAGTTCCCCTTCAACACATCCTGACTGTGTGATCCTGAGCAAGTCACTTACCTCTGTGTGTTCTAGGTAACTCTCCTTGGCTCTGAGCTATTGAGTAGGTACTGACCTGGTGGAGGGAGTATCCTCTCCAGGGAGTTCCTTGTATCAATGAAATTATAAATTTAATCTCTATCATAATCCCTTAGTATTACTTAAAAGTATGTCTAAAAAGAGGAAAAAAAATTAAGAAATGAACATCTGCTTCATTATCAAGACTTCCCCTTTGAAGGAATATAAGAAAGCTTAGCCTTGCTCATTAGAAATATCAAGCTAGGTGATGGACTTGATTTAGATGTGCTTATTTATGGGGATTAGAGAAGCTGAGAGAGATCTCAGAACTCACAAGTTCAACCCCTCATTATGAAAGATGAAGAAATTGAGACTCAGGGAGGGAAGGGAAAACTTGGTCCAGGTCAAAGAGGTAGCAAGCATCAAAAGCAGGAGCAGGTCTGAGGTCCTGGGACCAGCCTCTCCTAGCTGCCTCCGAATTCTGTGTGAAAATATCAACCCCAAGTCAGACTTTCCTTGGCCACTTCCCTCCCATACAGGACCATGAGGGTGTTTGCTGCTCCCAGGAACCAAGACTGGGGAGGGTGCTGGCAGTGAGATCAGAGAACGGGGACTCTCATTCTGTGCATTATCTTCAGGACTTAGAACAGCGCCCAGCACAAAAAACGATGGTGTTTAATCAATGCTTGCTGAATTCAATCAAAACCTTCCTTAGCAGTCATTAATTTCAAAAGCATCCATGACTTATACGAGGGGAGGAAAACAAATGTCTTAAGAGCCTGGGGAAGAATTCTTTGCAGGCGAAAAAGCTACAGGTGCTCATGATTTCTGCAACTTTCACCGATTCCTCTCAGTTCTGGCCTCTAGGGCTAAGGACACCATATCTAATGCCTCTTAAGAGCTAATAATAGCTAACATTTTAAAAGCACCTACTACATGCCAGGCAAGAGCTTTACAAATACAACCTCACTCGACCCTCACAATAACTTGGCACAGTAGGTGCTGTTATATTCATTTTACAGTTGAGGAAACTGAGGCAGGCAGACAGCTTTGTGAATACTTGAAGAACACTTCATATCTCCTCTATCTTTGTGTCTTCTCTTCTCCAGGCTACCCCTCTTTCATTCCTTTAGTTAACTCGATGTCTAGGCCCTGTTTTGGTCTGTTTGTCCTCCATTCTCCAACTTATCATTGTCTTGGAAATGCAGCACTTCGGACCTAGTATGAAATTCCAGCTGTGGTCTGAACAGGGCAAAATACAAGCAGGAAGAGGTCCTCTCCTTGATCCTGGAAACTTCACCTCTATTAATTCCTATTAGGGCTTTTTGACTGACAGAGCATACTGTTGACTCACTGAATATATTATAAAAATCTCCAACTTCTTTCCTTTTATGACTGATAGCTGTATGACAGGATCGGAATATCTGATTTTCCATTGAAAGAGTCCTTGGAAACTTCATGGTCCAACTAATTTCATTTTACAGATGAGGAAACCGAGGCCCAGAGATGCTGAATGACTTTCCCACGGTCACCCAGCTAGTAAGTGTCAGAGGTGAACCCAGGGTTTGCTGACTCCAACTCCAGTGTATTATTAATACCCCAGGCTTCCTTTCATCCTTTCCTGAGCTAGAGAGGAAGGAGAGAAGAAAGTGCCCCACCAAAATTGTGGTGGGGAAGAAACGTGTACCCTATAACCTCCCTGGACCTCCCATATCATTCCTATGCCTGGTAATGAAGTATCTGACAAAGGAGCTTTTAGAACATGCTATCTCTTGTAACTGAGCAGCTACTAAATTGGAAATTCAAAATAATTGGCTGCATTGCCACTTGGCCCTGGGATTCCTCTCTCCAAGAATATGAATTTGCTCAGATTAAGTAAGGCTTTTGATTTGCTTCTAACAATATCTTTTAGACAGTGGAGGTAAAAACATTCGTTTTTGGTTTCTACACTTGCAATATTCGTTGTAAAACTTACTCATACTCAAATCTGCAAGGTCAACACACCATGGCCTGCCAGCTCAATACACGTCAGCAGCGTAATATGGCAGCCAAGAATGCTAATGCAATCTCCTCCTCCATTAAAGGTGGCAAAGATCCCAGGGCTGAGACAGAGAGATTGCCATTGTATTTTGCCCTGGTCAGACCACATATAGAACACTGTTTTCAGATTTGCCTGCCATATTTTAGGAAGGGCACTGAAAGGCCAGAGAAAACCTGGGGGAGAACAACCAACAGGGAAAAAAATCCTCAAATATTTGCTAAATAAAGACTCCTTGAAGGAACTGGGGAAGAAAAGACCAGGGATGGAATGGGGACATGCCCTCTGGCTTCAAGGACTGGACTTATTCTGTTTGGTTCTGGAAGGCAAATTCAGGAAGCTGGAAAGTGGCAGATTAAGGACTGTCATATGGAAGAATCTTTTAACAATTAGAGATAGGAGTGAATGAAAAAAATATTTGTGAGCATTGACTAAGCGTCAGGAACTTTGCTAAATATTGAGCATAAAAGGAGGAAAGTAAACCATCTATGGAATGTACCACATTGGGTGAGAATGAGTTTCCCCTCATGGAAGGTCTTCAGTCTGAAGCTCAATGACCACTTGTAACTATTGTCATGGTAGGGATGCCTTCCTGCACATGGATCACACTGGGTGGTCCCTTCTAACTCTTATATCCTGTGGCACAAATCCCCCCGAAGTGTCTCTTATGAAGGTCCCAGTTTCCTTGGGGATTTCAAATTGGAGAACGGTTTTTAAACCACCAGCCAGTGGTAGCAAAACCAGAAGAATTCCACAGGATGGTTAGAGTATGCTGAGTTCTATTTTGGTCCAGTGATGTTTATAAGAGCCACTAAAGACAATGTCCCAAATCTGGATGGGATTGTGGGATGAGATTAAAACAGAAGGGATTTTAGGAGGTTTTCTAGATATGTCATCTGGAGTTGGAAAGGGTCTTCAAAATAACATAGATAAATCCTCAGTTTTATAGATGAGGATATTTATGTACAGAGAGGAGAAGTCACATGCTTAGTCACAGCTGGTTAACTGCCAGCTACAATATTTGAAAGCAGGTACTTGGACACCCTACCAAGGGCTTTTTCCAACAGACAATGTTGCCCCTCTCTAACAACCCCAATATATGGAGAGAGGAAATCCAGGTTCAGAAAGGCTGACTGAGCTAAACACCCACTGGAGTCATTCAACTAACATTAATTCAGTGCCCATAGGTACTGGTGCTAAGTTCTGTGGACACAAAGAAAGGGAAAAAAACCCAAACCAATTAATAAAAACCCAGTCCCTGCTCTCAAGGAACTCACATCCTAATGAGAAGGTCACAGCCTAATGATTTCATACTAACACAAAGACATGTAATTTATAGGGAAGGGATCATTGCATGAGTTCCCCAAGACATCACACACATTTTGGACTGAATCCTTACCCTTGCAGTGAAATCTACAGCAGCACCTCGATTTAACAGCAACGTGGCTACGTTGATATTTCCATAATGGGCAGCAATGTGAAGCGGGGTGAAGCCACTCTGGAAAGGAAGCAGAGCAGAGAGGTTCAAGAGATTTCTGATGTCTCCCCACCTGGGAACTTTCTGTCCCATAACCAGCAGCAAACTTATAAAAGAAAAAAAAGTGGAAGCAAAATATGCTGAAAGTTAAGATTTCATTCTGTTCTAGTTGTCAATTAGTGTCAGTGGCTGACAGGCTCCCAGGGGAGCCCAAATCAACAATATTATGGGGTAGAAGGTCCAGGCAGTGAAGAACCAGGGATATAGATTTGAGCAAACCAGCAGCAGAACCATGGATACAATGGCCAACCCTTCTTCAAATAGCAAGAAACACTAGTAGTGAGTGAGATCTCCTTGTTTTTGTGGAAAGCAAAATACCCTTACTCCATCACTGATACTTGAATCCTTCACTGAAAATCTTTGCCAAAGTTCAGTTGATTTGACATATTCAAAGCAGATGCAAATTAAAATAACATCAAATACCCTTTGATTAATGGGTGGTGGCGTTTTTTTTAAGTGCTAGTATTGTAAAGCTCTACCTGCCGTTGTGGGCAATCGTTTTGAGTTGTGATAAAAATCCACAAGTTAGTGGCCTCATTGTCAAATGTCTTAGTCAACAGCACGAGTTCCACAGCTCATTTTCACACTGAGGTAATTTTACTTCCTTAAAGAAATATGCTAAAACATGCAGCATTTCACTCTGTCCCCACAGTATGGAACCTTCGAACAACTAAATGCATTTCTAAATCTTTAGCAAGCTTCTTTGCCATGCTAGCTGGTGCTGCCTCCCTTGGAGAGTATGGCGGCATTGGTTCCATTCTGAGACTAGATTCTCTTTGCTGACACCATCAGGGGTAAGTGTCATGCAGAAGCCTAAAAACAAACCAAAAAACCATCAATTCTGGATGCACAGTTTCAGGGCTGTCTGCAGCTCTCCACATCACAGACGAACACCTTCAAGGTTTTTGTCTCTTGCTACCTCAGCCAATGGTAAGGCAAGTTTCTTGGAATCCATGAATTTATTTTGAAAGGCCAGATTCAGCTGCAGAAAGCCCTGGTGATCCAACTACTGCTTTATCTTAGCACATGCTATTTGTTGGTAAGAAAGCAGGTCTCTATCCTACTGAAGGCGATGCAAAGAAGAAGGGGAGGGGTAATGATGCGGCAGCACTAGGATATGAAAGGATGATGCAGATATAGAGAGATATGGGTACATGTACCTCGGTTGTCCTATTCACCACCATCTAGGTTAACATATTGGGAAGCAAAGAGGGGGAAAAATGAACGGTTAGTTCACTATTGGTGACATGGATGCAGAAAGCTTTGTGGTGGCTATATGACATGGTGGCTATGATGACAGCTTGAGGCATGGAAAGAAAGCTAGATGAAATGAGATCTAAATGATACTCTATCTCAGAGGCCATATGTGTTCTTGTTGGGCTTTTTTATTTTTTAAAGACACTCTGACACAGCGGTTACAGAGACAGTGCCAGTCATTTGGCCAGATGACATCTCATAGTCAACAGGTTTCTCTTAGCATATCAAAACTCACTTTACTGCATCCAACCTTCATGACATGAATCAAGTTTGACTTTGGACATGCCCGTTAGTATGTGGTAGCGATCATCCCTGCCTGACACTTGCCAAATCAAATACCATCTTGTCGTTGAAAATGTGACATCTGCCAGGGAACAAACACAAGTACTTTGCAAAAAACAAAAACAAAACAAAAAATGCTAGGAGCACCTGGCCCCCATTTTTTTCAAGGCAAGCTCAATGCAGCCACCTCAGTGCCTTTCTAGCTTGGGTATACTTTGTTGTTGTTGCTGTCAATACACCTGAACATAAAACATGACCCGGACAAACGCAGGTCTCGTTTGCTTGTAACCCCCACCCCTCAAACATGGCGCTCAAATGCCCCACCAACCTTGGCCAAGGGCTCACCTTGGATTCCACGTCTGCATTGCTGTCATTCTGCAGCAGCAGGGCAGCGGCTTTCGTGTCATCTTTGCGGGCAGCTATGTGAAGGGCGGGGAGCCTGACTTTTCCTTTTGTGTCATTTTCAAGCAGTAGTGAAACCACTTGGTCAT
This sequence comes from Pseudocheirus occidentalis, assembly GCA_028646575.1. NCBI lineage: Eukaryota > Metazoa > Chordata > Mammalia > Diprotodontia > Pseudocheiridae > Pseudocheirus > Pseudocheirus occidentalis. Next base: position 17,330,735 of record CM053598.1, read on the forward strand.
GGCCTTGTTGCAAAGCTACCGCCAAGGGCGTGAATCCATCCTGCAAAGAGAGAGAATAAATTGGATTGCTTTTTCAGGGGAGAAAAAAAAATAAATTGGGACATGGCATAGAGAAATGGGGATGCTTGAGGGAACTGTGTGAAGTCATTGGAGAAACACTATTCATTAAGAAAATATCTAAAATCCATACCAAAGACCAAGGAGACATGGAAACTCATGTTAAAAGTATTTCTAACCAATGACAAAAAATAACAAGAATTACACAACATCCTTGGCTATACCAAACACTTTGGGTTAATTTCCAGAAAAAAGCTTAGGAGGAAACCCACACAATTAAGACAGAAGATTCCCAGGGCAATGTGGAAGATGAGTCCCTTGAGGTAACACGTTTCTACTTAGAGCAGGCTCTGGCATTTTAATGAAGACATAGAGCATACGGGCACTTTTGATTGGACACAGACAGAAGGGAAAGACCTATGAATAATGTACCACAATCAGTAGCTCCACATCATTTGCATTTGACTTAAGGATAAAAACAGAATTATATTCATGCTGAGACACCTGGCCGGCTCTGGCTTTGTCTCTGTTTCTCGCACTATTTTCCCAGAACTTAGCATGGCGTCTTGTGTACAGGAGCCCTTAGCCAATGTTTTATGAATTTATTGCTCATTGAACTCAACTGAGCTCTTGGCTGGAGGAAGGAGACCCTAGATTTACTGTTGGTTAATCCATTTGTGGACAGGCATAGAACCTCTGAATCTCAGAGATGGGTGGGGGGTGGAGACTGAAAGGGCCACTGAGCCCACTGGATATCTGAAGAGGATGCCACTTAGCCTCTGACTGACCCCTAAGATGGGGAGCTCCCTACCTCTTGGAGCAGCCTACTCCACCCTACTTTTGGAAAACTCTGAATGTAAAGAAAATTATCAATATCAAGCATAAATTTGCCTCCCTGTAAGGTATGTCCATTGCTACTAGTCCTGGCTTTTCAGGTCAGTAGAATGAATTCTTTCTTCTCTTGGACATGACTCCCTTTCAAAGACTGAAGAAAAACAGAAATTGGAGCCAAGAGCATTAGGGTTCAAATCCTGTCTCAGTCACTTAATGTGTGAAGGGAACTGGAGAAGTCCCCTTTCCTCTCTGTGCCTCTATTTCCTAATTTGTAAAATAAGAAAGTTGGCTTTGATGCCCCTAAAATCCTCTAAATCTATGGTCCTATGGTCCTTGCTTCTCTCATATTTTCTCTTTTTCTAGGTCAAATATCCCCAGTTCCTCTAATTGATCCTCTCAAAGATATCTTGTACTCATTTTGTATGTTATATATGTATATGTATACACATATATTATGCATATATATGTGAATATGTAAATGTAGAAAGAAGGAAAATGAGCAAAAATGAGTGAGCAAGCAAGAGAGAGAAAAGAGGGAGAAGAGAAAGAGAAGAAGAGAGAGGAGAGAAAAGAAAGAGAGAGGAAGAAAGGAGGAGAAAGAGAGGAGAGAAGGGGAAGGGAAAGGATGGGAGGGAAGGGGAGGGGAGGAGAAGAGAGAGAGAAAAGAGGGAGGAAAGAAGAGAAGGAAAAGAAGAGAGGAGAGAAGAGAGGAGAGAGAGGAAAGAGAGACAGAGAGAGGAGGAGAGAGAAAGAAAGAAGAGAAGGAGAGAGAAGAGAAAGTAATTTGGTAAAATAAATGGCAAACTGAATTATTTGGTAAATTCCTTAATTTGGGGAAATCTATAAAGGGACTCACTATTGGTGTGAAGGAAATCTACAAGGATGTCTCCTATGCTGAAATTTGTCTTTTCTTTTCCTTTTTTGTCTTTAAGATAAATGCCTCGAAAGAACTTTTGCATTATTTTTACTGGAGAACTGGCAAGCAGCTTGAGATTTTATTTAGGTCACGATATTTATTTTTTTCTGTGGCGCTTGGGGTATGGCTTGGAAATACACTCAGTGGCAGTAGTGGAAATTGCATAAGGGAAAAGCTCCTTCCGCTTTGAGCTTCTGTCCTCAGCACATCATCACATACCACATTCATCTCTAGAATCCTCTGGAACTGGAGAATCACAGAACATTAGACCTGAGAGGGTCACCTAGTCTAAACCTCCCATTCTGCAGGGGACTAAAGTCAAGAGACTGGTTCCAGGTTACAAAGTGAATTAGTGATGGAACCAGGATTTGAACCCAACTCTCTTAAGGCAGGGTGGGGTCATAGGTTTTCCATTCTAGTCCAGGCTCTTCCCACTCATTTGCTGTGTGGCTTTAAAGAACTCACTTGTCCTATCTGGGCTTTAGCTCTGTATGAGGTGACACCTATCAGTAAAATAGACCAAGTCATCTCTGAACTCTAAAATTTCTGATCAGACTACTCAGTCCATTGGTCCCATATTACCTGAGGAACTCTCCTATTTGCCCGTCCCCAGCACAGGGAAAGTGTCTTTATGGAGACTCCCTAACTCCCAACCCTGGCACTCTTTTCAAAGCCAGACTGCTTTCCTTAAAGGAATGATTATTGTCATCACCTAAGGATCTCTTATAAAAGCATTCACCACCAGGATCTTTACATAGCAACCCCTCTAGCGTATCTGATTTACTCCATGACTCTGATTCAACATTCAGTTAACAAACAACTTTTCATGGAGAGTCTCCCAATTATAGAAAGCTTAAGAAACCTGCATCTATATTAAATGAGTTTTAAAACGAGCTTTACTGCTATAGTTTGCCTTTCTATCACCCGTATTTCCCATAGCACCTTCCCTCTACTTTCAAGGAGCCAGCTCCATCATCGGTTGTGATTAGGCTAGTGTCCTTTCAATCTGAGAACAAAAGTGAAAGGGGAAGCCAATGGCTTCTATGCCTTGATTCCAAATTCGAATTCAATGCTCATACTTGCAAATGCAAATTCTCAAGGTCCTCCCTGCCTGGAATGTAAAGGCAGCCACTTTAACTCTGATAAATAAATTGTAGTTGAGATGATTAACACCCTGGAGTGGTACTTCCTACCAATGCCAATTAAAGGTGGGCCAGCAAACACCCGCCTTCAGGCATTAGCATGGTGTTAGTGGGGCTCAAATTAATAACTCCAAGTGTAAGTAGTTTGGCTTACTTTTGGTTTTCCCAGTTATTCTCAGCAGAAAGATAAAAACAGAAGGATTTTTATTAGTGTCTTGTTTTGATCACTCAATTCCAAGGGCATCAAAAGAAGTAGAGTCTTGTATTACCAGGATATCAATATTCAACAAATTTGGGGAGAGGTTTCATCCCATGGCAACAATGACAAGCCTAGAGTGAGAGGGACCTTAAAGGCCATCTAATTCAACCCTTTCATTTTTACAGATAAGGACACTGAGGCTCAATCAGCTTAAGTCACTTGCCCAAAGTTACATAGAGAGTCAATAGCAAGAACCAGGATTTGAACCCATATCTTCTGATTCCAAATGATGAACAAAAACCAAACAAAAAAGACTAGAAAACACATGTAGGTATAATGTTTGCTCTCCCCAAAGACATTGGCTAGTTTTGCTAAACAATTTTGTTTTTCTCTTTTAAATTCTTTGATCTAAGGGATGGCTTCTTGGCAGTGGAGTCAGAGATGTACTGGGAAATACAGATTGATGTAAAGGCAAAATATAGCAGAAAGTTTATTTTTAAAATTACTTAATGTATATATGCAGTTTTCTTATGCTTTCTATAATTGAGAGGCTCTCCATGAAGTGCTATTTGTTTACTGGATGTTGAAAACAGAGTCATGGAGTAAATAAAATATACTTGGGGGCTTGCTATGTAAAGACCTTGCTGGGGAATGCTTTTGTAAAAGACCTGTAGGTGATGACAATGATCATTTCCCTTACGGCTTTGGAAAGAGTGTCAGATTTGGGAGTCAGGAGACCTGGGTCCTGGTTCCTGCTCTGCATGGGACCTAACTTGCTGGGAGATGGTTACCAAGTAAGGTATCTCACTGTTTTTTAGGTCTCTGTTCCCTCAAGTATTAAAAAAGGAGATTCTACTTGAAGATGCTGAATTTCTTCCAGCTCTGACATTCTGCAGTTTTCCATGTCTTCTACCATTTCTATAGATAGGACATTTGGTATATCCAAGAGGAAAGTGGGAAATTTAATGAACTCAATACATATATAGATCTGGAATCTGCTTGGTTGCAGAAGCGGTCTCCAACAAGAAGGTTCTCAACCTATCCATGTTTGCCTATCTTGGGCTACTGTTACTCCCACACTCCCTCAGTGAGTAACAAGGTGTTTTCTCATCATGGGAAGACCTTCTTTGCTCCATGAACACTGGGTACCTCTTCTAATATTCAGATATTGGGAATAATAAATTGTCGGGGAGGTAGGGTAGTATAGTATCTAGAGAGTCAATGCTGGAGTTAGAAAAACCTAGGCTCCAGTGAATAGTAACAGCTAAGTGACCCTGGGGACAAGCCTCAGGCAACTTTCTAAGACTATAGAATGCAGAGCAACTAAAGGCCTGTACAGGTAGAGGGAAGCTGGAAAGTGGGAATCCCTGCATAATTCAGTGGGTAGCACAGTACCTGGTCCATATATAGTAGGCCCTTAATAAATATTTATTGACTGATTTTTAAATAGATGAATCCTGACACTGATGTAATGAAAAGTCCCATCCAAAAAATAGATTATAGTTATGAAATATGTAACAAAGTTAGAAAAATTACTTCTAGAAACTGCTGTATAATATTTAGTCATGATTATAATTTACCTTCACTCAGAACTATAGGGAAAAATACTACCAAACAAATCTCAGAAGAATATTTAATTACAAAAAAAATTAATTTAATTTGAAAAAAATTGTCACCGTGGAAGCAAAATACTAAATTGATGGAAATCCTCCTAAATGAATGTAATAAATGTGAATAATGGTTCAATATCAAAGCAGAAGAAGATACTCACAGAAGGACAATGTCCTTCAGCAAAATGACAGAGTTTTTGAAATTTTAAAAGCAGGTTTATTCGTGTTTCATTAAAAAAAAAAGATCAGGTCAAATCCCTATATTCACTTCTCTTTGTACTCTTAACTGCTAACGTGATAGACTGGGGTATTCACTACTCCAGGCCTCTGTATTAACCTTTCATACTTAAGGAAACACAAAAAGAATCCGGCCTGTGAAAATAGCCTGTGAATTACAGGTCAGTTATATATAGGAGAGAACCCATTTCAAACCATTCATTACCTCTGTGGCTAGGCTCTGGCTTGCCCCATTATCCAGAAGAAACTTGACGACTTCCAGGTGGTTTTCCTGGGCTGCCATATACAATGGTGTAAATCCATTCTGTAAAGTGACACAAACATGTCAGTTCAGCGTGCTAAAACCATCAATTTTTCAACCTGCTAGTGTAATGAGGAAAGGCCATCAACCTTCTTTAAAATAGTCAATCGAGTTACACTTGGTTAGACAGGGCCCCCGGCTACTAGGGGGAGGGGAGGATGATGGCACAGAGACCATACTCAACGTCCTTCCAGCTTGGCAGAACCTGAGTATAGACTTCACTGGCATAGCCTTTGAAAATCCAGGGTCAACAAGCCCCTTCTCTAATACGAAGGGAGTTGGATTAAAAGGCCTTTGAGGTTGCTTCCAGTTTTAAATTTATGATTCCATGAAATTGTCTTCTGTGTGGTCAGGAATTAATTCTTAGGGGTGGAAGGTTTGCATAAAATCTCCCGAAACATGTAAAAGATAAGCTTTAATTTCATTGTCATCTTTTCAAAAAACTAACACATCCCTTTTGTGAAGCCACAAACATCTACTCTAAACAGGAGAGACAATGTTTTCAGGCTCAGACAGAGACCTGGTCAGACAAAAGACACCCTGGCTGGCAAGATGTTAACACAGACTTTAAATGGTTGTTAAATTTCACTATAAGAATCATAAATAAATATCCACACCTCCAAAAGATGGGTACTTCAGTCCCCAAAGTGTAGGGTAATGTGCGTCGATGCAATTTCTGAATTAATTCTAGACAGCCAGCTCCATTTTCTTTCCCTTTTCCTTGAATGTTTATACAGGCATTCATTTCCAAATGCTATATTTATCAGGTGGAATTAGCTACCAGCTGACTACTAATTGTCTTGTGGCATTTGCTTGTTTCCCGTTATATTTATATAGGATGCGTCCTATATAACTCCAAGAAACATCCTTTGGAAATAATGCTTGGGTTAGAAATCTCAGTTTGCTTTGATTCTTTACTTTTTCTTCACTCACTGAATATAATCAGTTGCCAAATGGCATTGATTTTTGTTGTGATAGGAATACTGGCCGCAGGGCTGGGCCTAGTGTTAGAGGTTCTGGTTATGAAGTTCTGCCTCTGGATGTGTGACCCCCATTTCATTGCTGAGGGAATGAGAGATTTAGTGTCTTTCCCAGGGTTAATATCTTGGATATTATCTGAATTCAGATCTAGATTTCCAGGTCCAACAATCCCTCTAAACTGAGAAATCTCTAATTGTTTTTTTTTCTTTTTGGTTTGGGGAAGGCAGGGCACTGGGGTTTAGTGACTTTCCCAAGGTCACATGGCTAGTAAGTGTCAAGTGTCTGAGGTCAGATTTGAACTCAAGTCTTCCTGACTCCAGGGCTGGTGCTCCATTCATTGCGCCACCTAGCCGCCCCAATGAGCTGAGTAATTTCTACCCATTTGCCCAGCCATAAAAGGCTCCATCCCTCTTCCCCTTCACTCGCTCATTGGACACTAACTGTCCTTTACATTGTCATCCTGCTAACTCCACGCTCCTGTGGAACCAATTACGGGTATCAGGTAAACTAAGTCTGTAAGGGGTAATAGTGGAATGTACAAATCATAAGGGAGTGGGCAGAAAGTCAGCCGTGGATCCAGGCATCATCAGGCCTGGCTCAAGGCCTGCTTCAGAAACATGCAGATTGTATGTCCCTGCTTAACACACAGAACCTCCCAAAGCCCTGAGCAATGGACTCTAAGTTACAGATGAACTGCTGGTCTGCAGAGGGGAGGGGGGGATTAGACTTTATTAAACACCTACAGCGTACCAGGCACTGTGCTAAGCATGTCACAAATATTATCTCATCTGAGCCTCACAGCTGTCCTGGGAGGTAAGTACTGAAATCACCCCCATTTTCCAGTTGAAGAAACTGAGGCAAACAGAAGTTAAGTCACCTGCCCAGGGTCACAAAGCTAGAATGTGACTGACAAAATCACAGGTGGAAACCGAAGAGAGAAGACGCTACAAAGCAAAGCCATGTTAGGCTTCCTTTGATGACACCCTCTACGTGGCTAAATTTGACGCATTTTAACATGCTGTTTTCTGCTGACCCAGTCAGACTTTCAAAGGGCCATTGGAGGCACTACTGTATTTCACGTAATAAATTCACTTTTCTTCCACTCCTGTCCATCTTTTGGGGGCAAACCTCACTCAGCACGAGGAGGATTAAGCCAAAACTTTGAGGGGCTTAAGGACCACGTTCTGTTGTGAGGATAACGGTGCTCACAGGGGTCTTTCTGAGAGCTTGGAACCAGCTTTGAGGGGAGAAGCAAAAGCTTGGGAAGGAACTGTTCAATAAGTGATTTGTTTTTATGGAATTGCATCCATTTTCTTGTCCTATGGAGCTGACATATGTTAACATCCAGAATGAGGAAATTAGTTAAAAAGACCTTCAGCAACGAGAGGCATCTCCAAGTCTTTGAGCAGACTCACAAGCTCCCTCTTGGAGAGTCCCTTGTCCAGGCCCCATTGACTCTTATTTCCCATATTAATTCCCTACCAGGCAGTAACATCCTTTCTTGATCAGAAGTACAGAATTAGGAGGGGAGGGCATCTGATGCAAACAGGGAAGTGCCAATGGTGGGGCAGATGGAAGGGGAGGCCATGGGGGACAGCCACGTTGGTGACTTCAAGATCATGATGTTCGGGAAGTAGTTGGAAACAGCAGGATTGTTAGCTTGGAGAGAAAAGTCTTGGGACTATGGAAAAGGATAGTAGAAGCATCTTCTCCAAGGGCTTACAACCTGGGGTCAGCCTCACTCTCTCTCTCACCATTCACCACCCCCTGTCCCCACTTCCATATCTAAGCATTGTCAAATCCTAGTATTTCCACCTTCATAACATATATTGAATATTCCCCCTTCTCTCCTCTGATGTCATCAGCCACATTGGCTCAGGTTCTTATCACCTCCTACCAGGACACTCCCTGCCCCAAATCTCTCCCCACTCAAATCAGTCCTCCATTGGTCAGCTGTCAAATTAATCCCCTAAAATATAGGTCTGACTCCCTCACCTCCACTTCAATAAACTTCAGTGGCTACCTATGACCTATAGAAACAGATGTGAAATTCTCTGACTTTCAAAGCTTGTGATAATCTGTGTTCTTGCCCCCTTTCCTGTCTTCCTCCACCTTCCTCCCCTGCATGTCCTCTGACCCAGTGACACCGGCCTCCTGGTATTCTTCACACAGGACACTCGATCCCCTGACAGCATTTTCTCTGGCTGTCCTCCCCTTCCATCTGTTGCTCCCTGTCTTCCACACCTCTGCCTCTGGGCTCCCCCAACTTCCTTTGAGCATCAGCTACAGTCCCACCTTCTGCAAAGTTTTCTCTGTTTCCCTGAACTCTGGTCCCTCCCTCCTGTTCATTCTCACCAGCTGACCCCGGCTCTATCTTCTCTGTCCACAGTTGTTCAAATGCTGTCTCCAGCATTAGAGGGCAGGGCCTGTCTTGTACCTCTCTACCTCCAGTACAGTTCTTGGCACATGGGAATGGCTTAACCTTCACTGCTTGACCATAACTAGGATGAGGTTTTGTTAAGAGGCAATGAGCCTTTTGTTGATGAAAGTATCAGGAGAGGGATGCCAGCTTGCTAGGGACATTCTGAAGGGGGTTTCTGCCACAGATTGATTGAATGACAGGACCTCTAGGCCTCTTCCACTCTAAGATTCTAGGATTTTGAGTTAAAGGCTGCCAAGGTGCTAAAGACAGGAGTTTGGGAAAAATGCAGACACAGGTACCAGAGACCAAAGTGAAGGGGGAAAACACCCATATTCCAGTCTGGCAGAATAGGTGGAGTCTGTAATGATGAACCTGAATCATTAAGAAAAGGTGAGACTATATGTAACTCACAATGTCTATTAGATCCCATTCAAAGGGAATAAAGGGAAAGAACTCTGGGATAGTGATGACACTTCCCTTCCAGGGCTTGGGTAAAATCAAGGGAGAAAACATATGTAAACTGCTTTGTAAGCCTCAAAGAGGAAAGAAGGAAGGAGGGAAGAAAGGGTAGAAGGAAAGAAGGAAAGGAGGCAGTGAGGGAGGAAGGAGGGAAGGAAGGAGGGAAGGAAGGAAGAAAAAAGAAGGGAAGGAAGGAAGAGAGGGAGGGAGGGAACAAGAACTATTAAGTCCCTACTCGGTGCTAAGCATTGTATAAATATCATCTCATTTTATCTCCACAACATTCCTGGGTCTTGAATGCTGTTATTACCCCCATTTTACAGGTGTGGAAGCTGAGGCAGAGGGTGACTTGTCCATGATCCCAGAGTTAGAAAAGACTGTGGCCAAATGTGAGCCCCAGCATTCTTGACTTCCAGCCCGGTGCTCTATTCACGGGCTACCCGGCTGCCTGCACAAAGCAATACAGCTTTATAAACTCTACTCCTTCTACTACTACTATTATTATTTTTTCTGCTCTTAATGATGTACTGTCCTGGAAAGTTGAGGCTCCTCATATGATTTTAAATAGAAGTCTTCTGTAACATCAGATACTAATCTCCCCAGATGATCTCTCTCCCTGACTCCCAGGCCAGGGTGTTCCTGGTGCCACAAATAGACTTTGACTAAGACAGAGTGCGGCAGCACCGTCCTTCAGCCACTGGGGCCCTAGAGAAGCCTCTGGAGGCAGACAGGAAGGTCAGAGGGCTGATAGTGATATGGAATATAGCCTGTGAGGCATTAAAGATTTTAGGATAGATTTTAAACTTTTAATTAATTTGCTATTTTGTATTATACATATATGTATACCCAAACACACATCTACATAGACATACATACACATGAACATGTGTGTTATATAACACAGACATGTACGTGTTTACACAGCCACATTGACAGGAGTTCCTCATCTGGGAGTTCCTCTCCTCCCCACCAGTTAAGTGACAGGATCTCTCCCTACTCCTTTGATGCATCCCTCTTGTCTTTCCCAGACAGAATGCTGGCTCATTGCGGGCAGACCCTGTCTCATGCCTGTGTTTTATTCCCAATATCTAGCACAGAGCCTAATGCCAAGTTGGTGCTTTATAAATATTTGATGATTGTTTGTGAAATAACTTAGTATTTTTACCCCCATTTGGCATATTAGGAAAAAGAGGCTCAAAGTGGCTACCTGCCTTCCCCGGGGTGACACAAGAAGGGAGAGGCAGGACAGGGATTTGAACCCAGGGCTTCTGCTTCAAGTATGAAGTTCTTTCCATTCAATCTCTCAGGGCTAAGCCACAGGAAACAAATGAAAAATCACTCAGGATAAGCATTGTTGACACATCCAGCATCTTCCACTTCACTTGTAAATGTTATTATTGGTTTGAATGAAGCTGTTTATTGATTCCTAATCAATCAATCAATGAACATTCATTAAACATCTACTATGTTCTAGGCACTGGGCTAAGTGCTGGGGATGCAAAAAAGGGACAAAAGACAGTCCCCACCCTCAAGAAGCTTCCAACCTAATGTGGGAGGCAGCATGCAAACAAATACAAAGCAGGCTCAATAGATACAGGATCCATACACGCACCCTTTTTTCCAGCCCAAGTGACCGACTATTCAATGACTACAGTATTCCATCTTTGCACCTCTTTGCCTTTGTATCCCTGGACTTGGCTCCCTTCTTGCCTCACATCCCAGAATACTTTGTTTCATTCAAAGTTCAGCTTACTACATAGAAGGCATTTTCTCCATCCATGCCCCTTGCTTAGAGATTCATGCTATTCTTACCCACCCCTCCAAATTTCATTCTCCTTTCTGATCACTATAACTCTGGCATCTGTGTCACTTAAAAAGGTTCAAGAGACATAATATATGGATAATTTAATCATTTTATCAATAACCCCAGCACATTTATTAATAAAAGGATAGTCATTTGACCTTCTCTCTCTTAGACCAAAGACAAACATGGCGGTGGGCTCATGGTTTATATGCCCTTGGAAAAGGGGTGCTACCTGGAGTGGCAATGTACTCAGACTGGTTAACAATTAATGGGAGAATGAATATTACAGTGATGAGCTGGATCTGAACTTTGATTATGTCATGTACTTCTTCGGTTACCCTCAGCCTTGGGCATTCTGTTTGAAGAATTTATTCCTGCCCATACTTGAGTTGGCTACAATGGTTTCCCATCTGGGTTGTGTCTGAACAAGAACATTAGTTCAGTCTCAATACCAGTGTACCAGTGATGTCCTTCAAGAGAATAAACTTTTAAAATCATGACTTTAGAAAAAGGGGGCAACTCTGGATCTTTCCAAATCATCGGTTATTAATAATCATTTCTCTCACACTCCAGAATCAAACAGTCATCGAACAAGCTTTTACTAACTGCTGATTATGTACCAGGACAAGACAGCCTAAGGGACAGGAGAGTGGCAGCTGCTTGAGGGCAGGGATTCATTCACCTCAGCACCAAGAACAGCGCCTTGCTTGGGAATAAGTGATAGGAAGGAATTCATGACATTGCTGGGTCTGGCCTCTGTCTGGAAGACCAGCAATCAATATTCCCTGCCTGTCTGTCCACTACTGGTCTCCCTTCTGAGATCAGGATGTCAAGTAAAGTTGTTGGGGTTTTTTAGCATCTTTTTGCAAGATTTTGTCACACTTTAAATGTTGCCCACATGCTGACATTTTAATAGGATAAAATGATTGACTTGGTTTTCTCTGAAACATCTACAGCATTTAAAGTTGTAAGGGACTTCAGAGGCTATATAGCCAAACTCCCTCACTTTACACATGAAGAAACTGAGGTGCACAGAGGTTAAGGCACTTATCCAAGGTCCCTGAGACCGAGGACAGGGCTCCTGATCCCCAGCCTGGTCCCCTTTCCTGTGTCCCACCCTTAGCTTCTCCCACCACTTTGATCCACACTGTGTTCAATGGCTCTGTCTTTGAAAGTAGCTTCTGAAATATTATTCAGAGGAGCCATTGCGGACGTGCCTGAGCATGCAGACCATTCTTTATGGATTCCAGCCACGTAACAATGCAGGCAGGCAGCCACAGAGCGGAGGGCCTCTCAGCCATGCTCCGTGGTTCACGAGATTTCAAGCCCAGCTCCATGTAACGTGGGATTTCACCAGCTGCATTCTCCTGGCTATTTTTAAAACCATTTATAGGGGATAGACATCCAGGGAAATGCAGACTGAACTGCAACTTATTTTTAAAAATGTGCTTTCCCACATTTTATAGGTAAGACCAGATAGTTATGAATCCTCCGGCATGGCCCAGCTCTGAACATATAAGAAAACCGCTTATATTATATACAGCTTATATACATACATATATATATATATATATATATATATATGTATATATATATATAATGGAAAAACCATATAAGGAGCCAAGGAGGTTCACTTATCTAACTGAATAATCAGAGGTTAGTCTTATAAATATGTGTCAGGCACTAAGCCAATCACTGGGCATACAGTGAAAAACAAATACCGTCCCTGCCTTTAAGGAGGTCACATTCTAATGTAGGAAATAACATACTGGTGACTGGCTATATATGGGTTGTACAGTCCAGGTCTAGGCTGTGTGATCCTGGACAAGTCACTTAACTGGTCTTATATTTTGCTCCCTTTCCTCCATATACTCTTCCATTCAGAGACACTGGCTGCCATGTTGTTCCTCGCACAAAACCCTCCGTCTTTAGACCCCGGGCATTTTCTCCAGCTGTTCCCAAGCCTGGAATGCTCTCCCTCCTTAACACCTCCCAACTTCAGTATCATGCCTCTCTAACATTATTCCAAGTGGCATTTATAGGCCACAGGTATCTACACCTGAAACTAGAAAGATCAAATCTTTTTTTTTTATTATTTTGAGGGAATTGAGGTTAAGTGACTTGCCCAGAGTCACACAGCTAGTAAGTGTCTGAGGTCAAATTTGAACTCAGGTCCTCCTGAATTATAAAGATTACTTCTAAAAGAAATCAGGCTGATGAAAGCTCTGCTGTTGTCTCCTTTTTGGCCTCTGGATCTAGATGCCATCACAGGCATCAATACGGTAGGCAATGTCCAGTGTGGGAGAAGCTAGCCACAGGTCTATGGAGCAGGAAAACCCCCAGCAAATAGACCTGAATTGTTCCCCTTAGATAAAAGTGGGACAATGAGCCACAAGTTTGCCATTCTACTCTTAGAATCTGGGAAATATTCATTGGGAAGAATGGTCACAAACCACCAGATTTAGTGCTAGGGAGAATTTGCCACTTACTACTAAGTGGCTTGACAAAGCTCCTGGGTCTCAGGTTTATCATCTGTAAAGTGGAGGGGTTGGATTGCATGGACTCTGAGGTCCTTTATCATGACCTCAGAAATCAAGAATGTCCTATTGTCCTATTTTACTATGAAAACCTGAGATCCAGCAGTAAAATAATACAACAAAGTTACCTTTACGTATTTGGGGGGCTACGTGGTGTCATAGTACATAGAGCACAGGACATGGAATCACGGGGACTCATCATCCTGATTTCAAATCTTGCTTCTGACACTTCCTAGCTGTGTGACCACGGGCAAGTCACTTAACCCTGTTTGCCTCAGTTTCCTCATCTGTAAAATAAACTGGAAAAGGAAATGCTCAACCAGTCCAGTATCTGCCAAGAAAGTCCCAGATGGGGTCATGAAGAATGAAACCGCTTGGCCAAGGTCACATAGTAATAACTATCAGCAACAGACCATGAACCCAAGACCAGTGCTTTTTCCACTACTCCAGAGACGCCCTCTTAGGCAATTAGTGTCTCTCTTTTTTTTCTATCTCAGAAAATCAGGCAATTGTTAGGATGGGTCTAGTCCTCTGCCAAAGGTTGGAACACTGACCAGAAAGTGCCTTGTTCCCTTATGCTATTGGTTATAACAACCATGTGCTCTGGGCTGCTAGGATCAGTGGCTGTCTTCTGGAAAGCCTTCCCTCACCCCCCACCCCCCAAAAAGCTGGTTTCAACACTCTGTCTTGTGTCTGCTTAGCATCACTGGCTTATCTGAAGGCTACATTACACACATTCTCCGGTCCTCTGTTGAACACCAGTCAGCCGCTAACTTTTCCAGTCCCAAACACAGGACCATTCATTAACGGAGAATGTTTTCAAAGGTATGTGGGTTCATAGGCCGCTTGTGGAAAAAAATCACCACCTCCTTAATTTCTGAGTTAGAGATGATACTGCAAATGAACTTAAAATTCAGAATGTTTTCGCAGTGGTATGTGCATTTTTTTTTCATCCTGACTATAACCCCAACTTGTTCCTAGATGGTAAATAAAAGTACATGTATATACATATACATACACACATACATATATACATACATACATAGAAATGTGTGTATATGCATATACACATACAGACACTAATAATCATACAAATAGGAAAAATTATTCATGCAATTATACTCACAAACTTTGTTTGGTCTAGTCGATCAATAAACATTTACTAAGGGATTACTATGTATCAGGCACTGTAAGTCACCTTACCTGAGACTGTGCATTGAGGTTGGCTCCATTTGTGGCTAATACTTTGACTACTTCTGTCTGGCCCGCCAGAGACGCTATGTGCAAAGCTGTATTTCCTTTCTGCAAGAAGGAAAGAGGACAGCATATTGTTGACACACTTGTTGTGATACATGTGTTCTAAGACCCTGAATCAGCAGGACCAGTCTTTCCAGGCTACACTGCCACCCATGGTTGCTAGGAGATCTTTGTAGCCCACATTGGGGGCTATAATTGTCATTGGCATTTGGTAACTGGACACAACAGACCATCACTCTACTTCCTATCTGGGATACAATTGTCAGTGACCTCGGTAACTGGACAATTAAAATGAACACATTGGAGTTGAGACACTGACCTTTGTCGCTGCATCCACGTTGGCATCTCGATGTATCAGTTCAGATACGACTTCCACGTGTCCTTCTTTGGAAGCAAGATGGAGCGCATTCAACCCATTCTGATGAAAAGTAAGGAGAAAACTTGACACGGCATGTTGAAACACCATACACAAACTACCTCAAAGTAATAGTCCTCACCAATGAACTCATGAGATAACTACCTATATATAAATGTTACAGGAATTTTAGTTAGGGAGGTAACGCTCCTGAGATAGCGTGACTTCTTAGGATCCTACCTGAATTTCAGAGCACATTAGAAGACAAACACCTTGGGATCTGAGGACTTTGATGTAGGAAATGGTTTGTCTAGATCATGCATATTTATTATAAGGTTTATTTATTTTTCTTTTCTAGGGGCTGGGGAAGTGGGACAGAGAGAAAAGAGATCTGTGTTGATTAAAAAAATAAATTTGAAAAGTAATAAATTTTGCATGTCTCACTATTGAAAAGGAAAAAAAAAGCTCTAACCACTTTCTTAACCAATGCAGAGGAATCCTTTGATATTATAGATGAGGTGATAGGTAATGGGGTGGAGGAAGAGGCATGAAGGTAGACCCATGATAGTAAAAAGCAAATATTGTTTGCAGAGCAAACACCCCTAAGACAGGGAGAACCAATGAAGTGCGGGGTCCTCAGGCCTGACCTGGTTACAGATGTTAATGTCTACGCCATTCTTGATGTAGTCTAGGGCCTTTTCCAAATTCCCAGCTCGAGCAGCTCTTAGGTAGCTGGCATTTGCATCAGACTGAAAGAAAAAAGAAAAAGTTGGTGGTTAAGAAATGAGATTGAGACATCTCTCTTTGCCAATCTAGTGGGCCAGGCTCAAAAAGGTACAAAAGAAAGAATGAGACACCATGATAATGGCAAACTTTGACACTCTTGGGACTAATGGGAGCAATCAGATGTCTTTGGTGAAAGTCTGAGAAAGATCCAAGAAATGAACCAAGCTCTTTGAAAAATACAGCTATGATCGCAGAAAATA
>CM053598.1:17347331-17375159 GCA_028646575.1 Pseudocheirus occidentalis
AGGGGAATGACACCGCCATGCTTGAGCTTCAGGAGAATCCTTTTGCCAGCTGTGTGGAAGATATCATGGAGAGAGGAGGAGCAATCAGGACCTGGTTTTTCCAATGGTCCAAGTGATAGATGATCAGAATCTGAACTAGGGAGGTCCAGAAAGGTCTCTTGTAGGGTTGAGTTCCCTCCCCAGCCCTGTGAAATCTGTCTTGAGCTCGCTTGAAGGGAGGTGGGGTTTCAAGTCACAGAGACAGAGGGAAAGAATTCCAGGGATTGGCACAGAAACAGGAGATGGGGCATCATATGCAGAGCAGAGTGAATGAGCCAGTTTAGTTAACCTAGAGGGCAGGAGGGAGCGTAGTGGGTCTTCAACTCTAGACTGGAGCCCAAATGGTAAGTGATTAGGTATGGAATGTGTGTGAGAGTGAAGAGCCAACTCTGTGAATCCAAGATTGTGGACCTGGAGAACCAGAAAAATGTTTTCTTAGAAACAGGAAAAAGTCAGAGAGCTCCTAGGACCACAGGCTTGGAACTGGAAGCCACCTCAGAGGCCAACTAGTTCACCCCCCACATTTTACAGATAAGGAACCTGTGGCCCAAGGCAGGGAAATGACATGCCCATGGTCACACAGCTAGTTGTCACCAGGCTGGGGCTTAAATCTTGAGCTTCTGCCACCTGGTTCATTGCTGGGAAGAGCAATGAGCTTCTCTGTGCTGCCTCTCCAGCCCTGGGTTACCCTGAGACTCTGTGGTCAAGACAGCCACACTCACTGCACTGAGTGGGGCTCAGCTCACTTTTGTCCAGTCTCCTGGCTCTCCAGAATCTGGAGACCTGGCCAGTCACTGCCTGAAGGAGACCATCAAGGCATGCAGTTAGTGTCTTTCAGCACATGAATGGGGCTGCACCCCATAACCTTTTCTCATTTTTCTAAGTGAGATTCTCTATAGGATCAGACAAGAAGGAGGATAGATTAGTTTACTTTTCAAATTCCCCGGAACTATACCTTGGAATCACTCCAAGATATGCAACTATAAGGAAATTCGTTAACTCCCTGTCAAAATCAATTGAACTGAAAAAATAATTTCCTATTGGAACCTATTTCAGAAGTTACGGGGATGTTGGGGAAAAAGAATTCAGGGAAAAAGTCCTTTGGAGCTCTTCAAATGCAGTGACTCTATATTAGTGACTATTTTCATGAAAAAAGGCTTTAACATCACTATTTCGTTTCAGAATTTAAAAAAATAACATGTTTTAAATTACTCTGGGCATCTATGGGCCTGGAATCAGGAAGACTCCTCTTCCAGAGTTCAAATCTGGCCTCAGATACTCACTTACTGTGTGACCCTGGACAAGTCACTTTACCCTGGTCGCCTCAGTTTCCTCATCTGTAAAATGAGCTGGAGAAGGAAATGGCAAACCACACCAGTATCTCTGCCAAGAAAACCCCAAATGGAGTCACCAAGAATCAGACACAACTGGAAGGTAACTGAGCAATAAATTACCACAGGAGCTAATGTAGCTAACTGTGTATTAGACTTAGGAAGGCTTGATTTCCATCCTACCTCTGACAATCAGTGTGATCATGAAATGTGTTTCCTTAGTACTGGGGACTCCCAAGTAGGAAAAGCCCTCTGCTCATGCTGTCTGTCCTCATTCTACAATGTGTGGTCCTACCGAGTTCCCTATTACACAGAAAAAATGAGAGATCTCCCCTAGGTCCCATCGCCAGTGTGTACATCAGAGTCAGGTTTTGAATCCAGAACTCCTTAACTCTGAGGCTGACATCATCAATCCATTCTTCCTGGAGACTGGACTGTCCAGGAGACTGGACAAGCTGAGCTGAGCCCCACTCAGTGCAGTGGATGTGGCTGTCTTGACCACAGAGTCTCAGGGTAACCCAGGGCTGGAGAGGCAGCACAGAGAAGCTCATTGCTCTTCCCAGCAATGAACCAGGTGGCAGAAGCTCAAGATTATTAAAATAAAAACAAAGGCAGCAATGGAGATAAAATTGTGGTTTCATTAACATAGGCAATGCCCTCGTGAGTCATTTCCATCTGCCAAGGCAGGTTGGCACCTTTTCCGTAGCTTAGAGAATTGTAAAATGGACTTGAGCATAGGGGACCTGCTATTCTAAATCTCTGCGTTATGGTGCTGAATTATTCAGAGCACTAGACTAGTGGCCACAAGAGCTGAGTTCTAGCTGCAGAGGTACCACAGGTGAGCTGTGGGGCACTGGCCCCGTCAGGTCCCCTGGAGCCTGGTTCTTATGTGTCAAATGAGGAGATGGACCAGGGAGCTCTCAAGTCCCTCCTAGCTCTAACGTTTTGTGATTTAGGTCATCATATTTATCCCAAGAATCTGAATTTCAACTAACAGGTTTATTGAGAACAATGTAGCAGTGTAGCATCCAGTACACCGTAGGGGGTTCATAAATGTTTATTGACTGATGAAACGAGGGACGAGTACCATCAGGTTAAATCTATAGACATTATTTTAGACAGTCCTTCAATGTTTTTCATGTAAGAAAACCACACCAGGCCAAACCTTGTTAAGCTTCACCTGTCAAGCATTTATTAAGCACCTATGAGATGCTAATCCTATACAAGGCATTGCTCATACAAAAGCAAGCAATGATTAATTGCCTACTGTGTGCCAGGAACTCTGCTAGGTGGTAGAATAAAAAAAAAGTAAATCAGTAATTAGGTATTTATGGCCTATTATGCTCTGAGAAGTTTGCTGGGTACCAAGGACACAAATACAGAAGTAAAATGAGTCCTTCCCTCAGGGAGTTTCTACTCACCTGTGCTGGATTTGGTGAATTACGGATGGCTTTTTGGGTGCTACTTGTCATTCCAGATACTGAACCACAAAGACAATTCAATTCAATTCAGCAAATATTTATTAAGCACCTGCAGTTTGCCAGGTGCTAAGTACTGGGGATTCAAAGAAAAAGCAAACCAGTCCCTGCCCTCAGGATGCTTACAATCTAACAGAAGAGACAACATAATGCCCTAGCATGCCCTCGAGTGCCCTAGCACAGACTTGCTGTGTGAAAGTGCCATAGAATGATATAGCATAGACTGGCTCCTTAAGAGTCTACCCCATGTGGTGAACTTTTAATGATCTTCCAATAAACAGCACTTTTCTTCGGCTGAGAAGACTTGAGTGGAATTCTTTCCGCAGGACCCAGCATGTTGGTATTTGGGGGTCTCAGGCAACCCTAACCCTGTTTGGGTAACCTCTTCAATGGGCCATCAGGAGAAAGCTTCCTGTTGGGGAGACTCAAGCTGAATTCTGAAGCACCAGGGGTTCAGTTTGGGGCGTGAGGTCAGCTCTGCATCTCCCTTTGTGACTGTGAGATGAGATGTGAGGCTTTAGGAGACACTGTGTCCTGAGTGGGGAGTGGGTTGAAAGGCACAATTATTGGGCTCATCGTCCTTCAGGTGCCCCTGGGAGCTCCAGGGAGAAGGGGAGCCAATTGGGATTCTCTACACTGAGAGACAAGTCTGGGAGTGACTCAGTGGCCGTGTCCCGTCTCTGCAGTGAAATAACCAGCTGGTTTTTCTTCCCACTGAAGACAGAAAATTAAGAAATTGCTACTTGGAGATTTTAAGGACTGAAAGTGTGTGTTTCTATCATTGAGGGGATTTCCTTCCCTGTTGCTCCTCTTAACTCCATGCCTACCAAGGTGGTCTTGAAGAAGATCTGGGTCTGAGGGGAAGAAAAGAGAAATCTATCCCCTTGTAACCAATGTGGTGATCCTTACTCAGCAGACATTTGGTGCATCACGGTCCTGAATTCAAAGCCTTCCCAGCTCGGCAGGGCCTGCAGCAGCTTGGGCACCATTGACCTGACCCTGAAGAGCCCAGGGCCATCTCTGCAACACAGAGAGGCATCCAGGTGGGAACAGAGCATAGTGCATTGAGGGCTGGACCAAAAGCCAAACAGGTTTGGGTTCGGGTCTCACCTGTGACCTTTGGGGTCATGTACTCTCTGAGCCTCATTTGCTTGGTTTCTAAGATAAAAAAGTGAAATAAATGGATGCTAAAGACCCTTCCAGCTCTAAGAGGGTCCTACCAGTCTGTGAATAAATGAGTAGCTGGGACATGAGGACCAGTGGGGACAGAAGTGGGAAATGTGCTACCAGGCGGAATCTCACCTGACAGAACTAAGACAATCCCTTTGTCTCATCAGCTCTTCACAGCAACCCCGGCAGGGGAGGTCAGCACTGTTATCATTCCCACTTAATAGATGGGGGAACACCCTGAACCTGGAATCACAAAACCACATCACAAATTCCATTCCTTCCCCTTAACCACCTACATTGTTGCTCAGCCATTTCAGTCACGTCCAACTCTCTGTGGTCCCAAGTGGGGTTTTCTTTGCGGAGATACCGGAGTGGTTTACTGTGTCCTTCTCCAGCTCATTTTACAGATGAGGAAACTGAGGCAAACAGGGGTTAGTGACTTGCCCAGGGTCACACAGCTAGTAATTGTCTGAGGCTGGATTTGAATTCATGAAGATGAGTCTTCCTGACTCCAGACCTGGCCCTCTATCTGCTGAGCCCCAGCTGTCTATACACACTTGGCCAAGCCATTTTTCACTTCACCTCAGTTTCTTCATATCTAGAACAAGGGGGTTGGAGCTTGAAGCCTTCCCTAGTCTTTTCCAGCTCTGACCTATCACCACAGAATCCTTTGATGCTCACAATTTCCCGGGGCCAAGGAGCTCTTAAGTGTCAAAGTCAGGATTCATACCCAGCTCCCACAAAAATCAAGTCCGGTCCTCTCTGCATGGTCCCAAGGGGCTGCAGCCACCTCGGTTTCACAGGGAAAGAAAGGGAGCCTCAGAAAGCAGCGGCCCAGCAGTGGTCACTAGTGAGTAAGCTCAGAGAGCCCAGCTGGAGCCCAGGCTCCTCCTGGGTCCTTCTCCTACACCTTCCCCCTAGGCCACTACCACATATGTGGCTCATTCTTCTTGATTGATTGATGGGGGAGCAGACCTCGGATTTCATTGCGATAGAAACTCCCAGTGAAGAATCTTCTACCCTGCAGGTGGGTATCCCCTCAGCTCAGTGCCTCAAAGAGTTGCCTAGAAACCTGAGAATCTGAGTGATTTTCTCAGGGTCACACAACTAATAAGTGTCATAGGTGAGATGGGAACCAAGGAAGGGGACCACAGTGCATAGAGCACCAGCCTTGGGGTCGGGAAGATCCAAGATAAAATCCAGACTCAGACTAGCTGTGTGACCCTGGGCAAGTCACTTAACACTATTTGACTCAGTTTCCTCATCTGTCAAATGAGCTGGAGAAGGAAAGGGCAAATCACTCCAGTATCCTTGCCAACCCCCCCGTCCTCCCCAGACAGTGTCTACGGGCGTTAGACACAACCGAACAACAACAAACCCGATTCTCCCCAACTCTGACACACTGTTCTCTGTAACACAGACGCCTCTTAGAAACATAATAATATACACAACAGTGCCTGACATACAGCAAGGTGCTTAACAGATGCATTTTAAATTCATTTTATCTGTCAATGTTAATATAATTAATATAATGTATAAGAATTATATATAAAGATAAATATATTAACATAAAATGTAGTAATACACCTTATATTTAATAATACATATATAATATAATATCTCACAATTTGGATTCAAGTAAGTGGGTATGTTGAAATTATTCCTTCTTTGTGTGTGTGTGTGTATACATATGTGTGTGTGAGTGTGTGTGTGTGTGTGTGTGAGAGAGAGAGTCTCCCGTTGGCCCACATTGAGAGAGATGGACCCACCCAAGCTATAGAGCCCTGTCAGACTGCTGGTTTTGGCATCTGAATGCCCAGATAACAATCCTGGCTCTGCCACAACTCCACGGGTGACATTGGGCAAGTCTTTTAAACTCTCTAAACCTCAGTTTCTGCAAGTGTAAAATAAGGGGGATGGTCTAGAGGCCCCTTCTAGCACTAATCTGTAAGCCTTGGCCGGGGCAATGGGGTTGCCCATTAGTGTAGACAACTATACTAAGTGGTGGAAGCAGATTCATTTTTTGGCAAAACATGTTTTATTGACCCCCTCCCTACTTTGCAAATTCTATCTTCAGGTTTCCAACGAGAATCCCAAGCATGCACCATAATGCAACATGTCATCTCTATTCATATATCACAGGATTTTGTAGCTTCGAGGAACCTTAAAGAACAATTCAACCCAGGCCCTGTATCTTACAAATGAGAAACTAGTCTGGAAGAATTAAAATGATTTATTAGGTGTCAGCAAGTGTCAGAGGTGGGCTTCTGCCCCAGACTCATCCTTCCTAATCCAGCTTTCTTTCCATGATGTCATTTGCCAGTACCTTCCCCTCCTTACTACTCTGTATTTATATTACACACACACACACACACACACACACACAAACACTACATCCCAGCTCCGCAATAGAATGTAAGCACTCTGAGACCAATGTCTATGTTCTTTTCTGCATCGTATTTCCAATCCCAGCACAGTGCCTCGTATAAAATAAGTGATTAATAAATGTTTGTCGATCAATTGATTGACATCTCCACTGCTTCCTAGGCTTGTTTCACCCACAAATCTAATTTAATTTTTTTTAATGTAACACTTAGTAGAAAGCAGGCAAGAAGGCTTTTCCAGACACCACAAGGATGAAATGGTGGCATTGTTGCCCGCACAATGAATGTCAGAGCTGTGTGCCTGCAGTCCGGAGGCCAGAGCCAGCTGATAAGGAGAATGACAAAAGCTGGTTTCATGAGGGAGTCCATAGTGGGCTCCCTCAGCTGATGGCTCTGCTATTTTTGGCATTCCACATATCATGATTACATATACAGAGGGCGATTGGAGGCTACAAATATGGTAAGTCAGCATGGAATTCTGGGACACGCTGCATTATCGGTCAGGGCTCGTGGAACTTTTTTCAAGCCCTCTCCTATCTTTGCTGCTTTGGTCATTAATGAAAGTCAGGCTAGCTAACGCCTCGTTGCTGGTGGTGGAAGAGAGCAAGTAAAAGAAAGAAAAAGGAAAGGAAAGGAAAGGAAAAAGAGATAGCTTGACATTTCCCAGAGCCGATAGTATTTTTAGCTGTGATGCTGTGTCCAAAGTGTTAACTAATTGAGTGATCAGGTTTCAGAGTTGGCCACAGAAAGGATGGCACTGGAAGACTTTGAAAGCTTCCCAGAACAAGTAAGCATTTGTAGCTTTTAAAAGAAACCTAGCGTTGGCCAGAATCAGGGGCTTGCCATGGGTGTCGGTAATGTAAAAAAACAAAAACAAAAAAATAACTGGATTGTGTTTTTATGGAGGAAAGAAGCATGAATGTGTCCGGGGATGATGGATGTGTTGGTCAGCATGGTGGTCAGCATGGGAGTGGAGGGGGTGCAATTGATCGAGGCCATCTCCCTCCAGCTCTTGGACTCAGCCAGCTGTAGGTAGGTCTTGTCTGGACTATGTTTTGGTGTGTGCAGTGCGGGGGCCTGGTCTGGAGAGGATGCTTAATGAAATGCAGAAGGGATTTCTGTGGTGCTCAGGGATGACTGTGGGCCTAAAGGAGTGGGCATTCTTAAGCTCTGAAGATGGTAAGGGCTTAAGGCATTTCACTTATTCTAAAAAAAAAAATACACCTCAGGGCTTTGGGAAACTTCTCTGGCAGGTACTTGCCAGAATTTTTTTTTTACTTATTAATTATAAAAAGAATGGTTTTTGACAGTTGGAATAAAAAATGTCAAGCCTAAAATCCTTTTACTTATTTAAAAACTAAAAAAACATAGTTTGTTGCTGGGAGGGAAAGAAAGGTCCAGATAATTTCATTTCTCTTTTTTAAAAAGACTTTCACATAAACAGTTGCAAATAATTTTATCTCACTTTGATGTTTGGAGCAATTAGGTGAATAATTTTTTTTAATGATGGGGGAAAGAAAACAAAAAATATTTGCTGCATGTTTATTCAAAATACTTTTGACAGTAGGTAACATATCAAAGGATATTTAGATTGCGGCCTCTTTTCTGTTCTCTTCCTTATTTCCAATCAATATCATCTTCTATCTAGACCAATAAGAAATTTCACATCCTGTGCATAATGGAGATTTCCAAGTCGCTTGCTTCCAGAGGCTAGATTTCAAATCTGAAAATTACCATATGTGTGGACATGATTCTTTAAATTGTGATTTAAATGCTAGTGATAGTTAATGTTTTGAGAGAATTAGCGAGCATATTTGGATTTTAGGATTGTCCAAGAGTTTTAATGAGAGGTAGAGAAGCATGTTAGGAATGCAATTTAATGCTATGAAATTATAATGACCAAGCTTGACCCCAAGGAAAGGACATGAAAATGCACCTTTGTCCCTTCTTTGTGGAGGTGGGGGACCATGATTGTGGAATGGTACATATAATGCTAGATTCTGTTGGTGTTTTAGCTTGACTTTTTTTCTTTCTTTCTTTTATTCTTTATTATAAGGAATGGTTTTCTGGGAGCAGAGGGGAAGGTCATACATTGGCAAATATAATCTGTGGACACAAACAAAAGATATCAAAAATAATTTTCAAGGTCATTTTTCAAAATTAGAAGTGTAGTAGTGTGAGTGGTACTTAAAAAGACTTAAATGCAGTAGAACATAAATAATTGTGAACTGATTTTAAATCAGGGTAAGGAATCCATTTTAATTGATCTTTCCTCCTACAAATGAACCACTTAGTGCTAAAAGATGAACTTTTCATCAAGTACTTTTTCCCCTTAGGGGCATGAGGACCTTTATGAAAGTCCTTTGGAATAGGAAGAATTCTGGACTAAGGAACTTTGGAAAAGTTCTCATGGTTTGGAGCATGCTTGGCATGTCAGGAGGTAGGCTTTTCCCCAGATTAGCTTTGAAATTTGCAGTGAATGGATGGATATGGCTCATGTAGCCTCAGGCACCAACAGAAATGATCTCCTAGCAAAACACGGCCCTTTTGAGAAATAAATTCTTAAAATACACTCAATGGCATCCCTTCCCCCTTCTCCCCTAAAAAAAAGGAACACATACACTAAAAATTATGAGATTTACTGAAAACTACCACTGGGTCCTTTTTCATTAGATGTGAAGATTCTGTATACCGTAATTGAGTGTTTTAAAGATGCCTTAATTGGATTTAGATTTGAAAGAAAAAGGCTTTTCTGACTCATTTTGGGCTGCTTTAAGCAAGCAGCAGATATTCCGTATCTTATCTTGCACACCTGGAAATGCACCACAATCTTCAGGATATTTTGGAGGTGCTAAAAGCCCTAAGGAGAAGACAAATTTCAGAGGTCTGTCTTTTTTGTGGTTCGGGTTATTCTGTCGGGTGACTGGACAGCAAGCATCTGAGTTCAGGTCACGTGCCCAGGGTTGGCAGTCTTTGTAGGGATGCTTCCCAGAATGTTTCTTAAAGCGCCGACCCATTACAAATCGCCCCCGAGTCTCGTCACTATGGGGTCATGGGTACCATTACTGGGTTGGGCTCTGTTTGAAATTGAGTAGTGAAGTTTCTGGCTTCTGGTTTCATGTCGGGCTGGGGTGGAAGACTGAGCTATTCTCCCATATGAGCTGAGCTATGGAAAATAACCTGGCAAGAAGGGTACAGTAGATGGTTTGGTTTTCATCCTTCTCTTTTGGAGTCAGTTGTGGAAATTATGGGATTATTTCTCTCTGTCTCTGTTTCTGTTTTCTCTCTCTCCTCATGATTAAGTCAGATTGGTCCCTGGTCTATGACTAACAGAAGCAGCAATCTTTTTGTTTGTTTGTTTAAAAGCGAAGATTCTACTTGATAAGCAAATAATTTCTTTGCCACACAAACCTTTTGTGGTAGGAAAGATGTCTCAGTTAACTCGTTAAGTTCAAAGTTAAGCTTCCAGTGGAATATAGGTTGAAAAAAAATGAAGAATTTTCAGGATATATTGTCATTTTGGCAAACTAATTGGTCAAAGACAACTTTCAAAGTCTTAGACCATAAAGATTTAATAAATAAATGCCATGGGATTTTTTTAACTGGAATTTGTGGACAGACTTCAGTGTATCCCTGAACTTGAATGAAATAAAAAATTTGCATTTTTATTTTTACTAATATCCAATTGAAATTTAGCATTTCCTTTAAATTATGAATGTAGGCAAAAACAAACAAACATTATTCTGACAGGAGGTCCATGGGTTCCACCATACTGCCAGAAGGGTCTATGAAAGAAAAAAGGTTAAAACCTGTAATATTGGTAGTATATCATAATAATATGATAATTTAAAAATCTCAAACTGATTATAATTTTACCATAATACTTTTCATTAAGACTTTTGAACAGCATGTGCTATACAATACTATAAACTATTATTCGTTTGCCCCCCCTCCCATCTTCTGCCCAGATGTTTCCAGTTGTTGTTTGGAGGGGAACAGTACTTTAGATTTGTTTTCAAATGTTGGACCCCTGAATATATGTTTCTTAAATTACTGGGAAGTTATATTTTGTTTGGGGATGTGGAAGGGGGAAGGAAGTAGAGAATTAACAAAATGGGGCAAAATCATCATGGTGAACTCACTTAAGGACAAACTAAGAGCAAAGCAAGCTTCTTGTGTTGTTGTCAAGAAGATAAACAGATCCTTTCTTAGCAAATGATAAGTTTTGATTATGTAGTGATTGAGAAGGACTCTTCAGCTGGGTTACTCAAACTGAGATCTGACTAGTCTCTGACAAATGGAAGGTGCTGGATGTAAATTTCATAATAATCTCTCCAGCTGATCACTCAACTTGAAATCCCATTTCTAGAGAAAAGTGACTTCAAATTTCTTAGCTTCTCAGGTAATTATGCTTTAAAACCACACAAAGTTCTCTTTATAATATTAATAGATTAAATGCCCAAACATCAAGACAAATACCAATCTGCTACTATGCTCCTATAAAAGCTATTATGTAAATTTTTAAAAGGGGTAGGTTGTAAAGACTTCTTTATATCACATCTATCCCCAAATGAAAGGTCTGTCTTAGGAGGTAGTGGGCTCCTTTGCATCAGAGGTATTCAAGCAAAACCTGGATGAGCCCCCAATGGTCATGTTAGAAGGAGAATTCTCAATCAGTTCAGGGTTATACTTGATGGTCGATGAAATCCCTTCCAAATACGATGTCCTGGAATTCTGGGGTTATATTGTTTTAGGGTGTTTTTTTCTTTCTCTTGGTTTGTTTTTTTTCTCAGACCTTAGACTTCACCAGTCTAGGGAAATCTCAGTCCCTGGAAATTCCCTCTAATCAAAGCAGAGGCATCTACTATGCAACATATCCACATCATAGAGTTCTACCTGGGGTCCTGAGAAGTTAAGGGTAACATGGTCAGTTTTAGTACAGTGCTAGGCACACAATAGGCCCTTAATAAATGCTTATTGGCAGCCAATATATGGCAGAGGAATGACAAGTCTTCCTGACTCTGAAGTAAGCTCTCTATCTACTCTGCCAATATTATTACCAATATTAGTCCAGTTGCTATAGATATAACAGTAACTAGAGATTATGTATAGCACTTTGATATTGGCAAAGCATTTCATGAATGTTTTCTGATCTGATCCATGCAACAACTCAGGGACCTAAGTACTCTAATTATACCCATTTTACAGGTGGAAAAACTGAGGTGCAGAGAGGCTCTATGACCAGAAAAGTCACGAAGTTAACTAAGTGTCTGAGGCAGGATCCCACACTCTATCCACTAAATACCCTTCAATTATTTTTCATTTAAATAAAAATGTATTTTAAAACTACTAAGTTGAAGCCCTGGACTAGGTATATGCAGAATCAAAAATTGGAAATTGTTTCTTTTGCTCTTACAAAATTAAGATTTCTCAATTTATATACAAGGTAGCAAATATTTTCTCAGAGAAGTTGTTGCAGGGCAGGGCAGATAATTTGTAAGAGCTGGTGATAAAAGTCAGAGGGTAGAGACTCTGGAACAAATGTGCCTCTCTGCTTTCTTTATAGAGATAGGGGACTACGGATGTAGAATCTGAAAAATTCTGTCAACTTCAGTCTCTGTTTTGGTTGTATTTGCTGAACTACCTTAAAAAATTATTTGTTTCAAGAGATGGCTCCCTGAGGAGAGGAGGGTGAAAGATGTATTTGGAAATGAAGGTGATATAAAAGTCGGAGAGACCAATAAAAAGTTTTTAATAAGTTAAAGGAGGGTCAAGCTAGGTGGCACCGTGGAGATGATGAGGTGTAGGCTCAAAAGGGGGGGACCCGAGCCTAAACCTCATCAGAGAGAGCACTGGCAATGGAGTCAGGAGGACCTAAGTTCAAATGTGACCTTAGACACTTAATGCTTAACTAGCAGTGTGACCCTGGACAAGTCACCTACTCCATAACAAAAAGAATCAAAAAGGATGGAAAAAGTAGGTACCACAAAAAATTCCATGTATTTTTGTGTATATATGTATTTTTTAGATGTATGTATGCTTACATGTAGGTAAGTGAGTGAGTGTTGAAATCCAAGCTGTCTTCTCTCTCAGACAATTCAGCAAACATATTTGTGTCTTTACATTTGTGGGTCTGGGGTTCTCATATTTTTTACTTGTAAAGTAACTCAACTCCCTTTATGAAATTAAAAATACCTTTGATAAGATTACTTTTGGTAAGATTAACCCTTCTCTAGATTCTCTTGGTTCTCCTTCCTCTTCACTCTAACATTAAGAATCTCAGTGAAGTTTGAGCATTTTTTTAGAAGCTGATGGGAAGGGGAGACATACCTAACAGATTAGATAAAAAATCTGTTCTCCTTCATCTTTAAATTATTCAGACTGTCTGACAATAGAGGGTATTATCCCCTCAAAGAGGAAAAACTAAACCCATTAAGTTACACTTTTAAAAGCCTTAATTATCACTACATTATCTCCAAGGTTAGAAAGTTCCTATTGTGAGTCATTTCAATCCATTATATCCTATCCTTCTAATGAGATTTCCTTATAATTTAATGCTTTCCACTTGTAGTTGAATGTTTGTTTCATTAAGGATTGTGCTAATTCAAAGAACTTTTGTTTATAGAACTATTGTTCTATAAACATTGTTAATCTCCTGAGAATATCAATAAGGCTTTCTGAGTTATTATAAGAATAAGAAAGCCAAAGACAATGGGAAGATAAAATTTAAAAAAGAAACACAATATTAATCCATTTAATATCAATTCCTGACTACTCTAACCAAATAAAATATTACCTAACATTTCTATCATTCTTTGAAATTTGCAAGGCATGTTACCTATCTTTTCTCATTTGGAAATGAAGGTAGGGTTATGGTAACAGGTGGCTGTCAGAGCCATCATTTGGGGAGTGGTTCCAAAATTGTCGATAACTCCAGAGGCCATCTAGAATCTGTCCCCTTCATTTTACAAAAGAGCACATCAAGGTCCAGAGAATAGAAATGACTTGACCAAGGTCACACAGTTAATAAATAACAAAGACAGTACTCTAGTGTCTTTGTAGATTTATCAAAATTATCTTCCCTCCAGCATCACATTCCTCTGTCAAGATTTCTTCTCATTTCCTCCTCTTGTGAGATGTTGCTCTAAGGCCAAGGGAGAGGATTAAATGTAAGGATGACACTCCTCACAGTACCTAATCTCCTTAGAAATGAGAGTATTCTAGACAAATGGGGAGAAATATAAACCTAGCTCTTATAATTTTAAATGTAAATGGATTAAACAATCCAATCAAATAAAAGAGAGAGCCAGATTGGATTGAAAAACAAAAACTCCACTATTTTTTGCATGTAAAAAACATCCCTAAAGCAGAAGAAACATCCCCCAACAAAGACATACACAGAAGAGAAAATGAGAAACTAGAATATAATTTACTGGTGGATCCCAAAAATCAGGAGTTGCAATCTTGTGACCAGAGCAAAATCAAATATTTATAATATAAATAGAGATAAACAAGGCAAGTAAATTTTACAGAAAAGAACCAAAGAAAACAACCTTAAACTTATATACTCCAAAAGCCTTAACATTTAAATGAATAAAGTAAAATTTGCTGAATTGAAATATATACACAATACCAAGACAGTAGCTAGAGACCATAATAACCCTGTCTCAGGTTTAACAAAACTAATAGAAAAATAAACACAAGGGAATATCATAGAATTGAACAAATTGCTGGAGAAATTAGAACTAAGGAACCTATAGTATCTTCTGAATTGAACTGTGAAAGAAAACAAGTATTTCTTCTCACCACATAAAACTGTTACAAAAATTGGCTGAGTATTGGAACACAGAGATGTTGTTAATCGATGTAAAAAAAAGCAGAAATAATAATCATGTCTTATAGATACCAATGAGACAATAAATCTAACTATCAGTTCAGAAAGCATAAGCAGAAGACACTGATCCAAAAGGAGACTTAACAATAAAATCCTAAATCATGAGTGAACCTAAAAACAAGTAATAGAGACTAATTATGTGAAAGAAAATGATAATGATGAAATGACAACATGAGGACATTTTGTATGATATTTATATGATTGAGAGGCAGTGATGGGTACTGAGAGTCAGGGAGACTCGAGTTTTACTGTGATATACACTATGATAGGTGATGATGCTGGTTAGTCACTCTCAGGCTCAGACAGCTAAGACTATGAACATAAATTACAATACAGATGTTGATTGGCTTTGTTAGGAGTTTTATCCCTAGCAGTTAGCAAACCATGAAATAACTGGGTATATAATAATATGTGTATATATGTATATGCACATATATCATATATACATACACATATATATGTAGGTATGTATATGTATATTTATATATCATAAAGTCCTATATATTATACAAATAGATGTGCTTTAGTTGCTTAGGCAATAGGGCAAACAAGCCTACTGTTTCACAGGGGATTAGGACAGTGGGTTTGGAATAAAGGGATCTGGGTTCAGATCTTAGCTCTACTATATTCTACCTGGATGACGTTGGGCAGGTGACTTACCTCACCTGCCTTGGACTTCTTTTCCTCGTCTGTAAAATGAGAAGGGCAGCCTGGATGTTCTCTGAAGGTTCTTCTAACCCTAGATCCTTTGCTTTTAATCCCTCTGTGACCAATCTGCTTCACTTCATTGCATAAACACAGATTATACTGCTCATCAGGACAAATGTGGAGGAAAATCACACAGCTTGTTACCAGCCAAGGTCCTGTTTGGACTGGTTTCGACCTAACATTCACCCCTGGGGAGGGTGGGGATCAGGGCTGGTGCAAGGCAGCTTTATCATGTTCATGCATAGAGGATGGCAGTTTGTTATGAACCATTACTTCTCATGAACACAATCATGTAGCTGTATCTGCCAAAAGATTGATATACTAAAAAAAAAAAAATTTGCTCTATCCTGACAACAAGTCTTCCCTAGATAATTGTAAAATTTCATACTCTAATCCTGCTATGAAGTTCTAAGTCCAGCCTTGGCAGAAATAATATTTTACTTCCCGTTTTTTAATCTCATTTTATTGGTGTTTTGTTTTAATATCTTCATTTCCAAATATATACTTCCCTTCTCTCCTTCCTAGCAAGCTACCCCTTGTAACAAAGATTTAAAAAGAAAAGAGGGGGAAAGAATCAGGTCAGTAAAAATAGCCAATGCATTTGTGGCTGCTGGTACGTGCAACATTGCACACCCGTAATCCCCTACTTCTGCAAGGCTTAGCTTGGGGGAGAAAGACAGACAGACACATAGACAGAGAGAGACAGAGACAGAGAGAGACAGAGGGGTATATATACACATGTATATGTATGTGCAGGTATATGTGTATTTTATTTATTTACCATGTATGAGCACAATAAATGTATATATGTCTGCATATATCACATTCCTCTGTCAAGATTCCTTCTCATTGCCTCCTCTTGTGAGATGTTGCTTCAAGGCCAAGGGAGAGGATGAAATGTGAAGGATTCTCATAATACCTAATCTCCTTAGAAATGAGAGTATTCTAGACAAATGGGGAGAAATATAAACCTAATTCTCATAATTTTAAATGTAAATGGATTAAACAATCCAATCAAATAAAAGAAAGAGCCAGATTGCATTAAAAAAACAAAAATTCCACTATTTTTTGTGTGTAAGAAACATCCCTAAAGTAGAAGAAACATCCCCCAACAGAACAGAAAGTGAGAAACTAGAATATAATTTACTGGTGGATCCCAAAAAACAAGAGTTCAATCTTGTGATCGGAGCAAAATCAAATATTTATCATATAAATAGAGATAAAAGATAAAAAGGCAAGTAAATTATATAGAAAAGAACCACAGAAAAACAAATAACAATCTTAAACTTATATACTCCAAAAGCCTTAGCATGTAAATGAGTAAAGGAAAATTAGCTGAATTGAAATATGTACACAATACCAAGATAGTAACTGGAGGCCATAATGTCCCTCTCTCAGGTTTAACAAACTTAACAGAAAAACAAACAAAAGGAAATCTCAGAATTGAACAAATTGCTGGAGAGATTAGATGAATGTGTGTATGCACGTGTATATATTTTATGTAGTAGTACATAAGTAATCTCTATTTGTGTATATATGCCTGTATTTTTATATACACTCCTATATGGATGAATGCATATATATTCATATGTATATATGTGCATATATATGGATTTTACATTTATGATGTTATTGAGTTGTTTGCGCCTCTTTGTGACCCCATTTGGGGTTCTCTTGGCAGAGATCCTGAAGTGCTTTGTCATTTCTTTCTCTAGCTCATTTTACAGATGAGGAAACTGAGGCAAACAGGGTGAAGTGACTTGCCCAGGGTCACATAGCTAGTAAGCATCTGAGGCTGGATTTGAACTCGGGTCTTCCTGACTCCAGTCCCAGTGTTCTGTCTACTGGACCACCTAACTACCGCATTTACGTTGCAGTCATTGTGTGCATTCCTTTAATGGTTCTGCTTACGTCTCTTTGTCTGCATCAGTTTATATGAGTTTGCTGAGGTTTCTCTGTATTCGCATAGCCCTTGTTTTTTCCAGCATTATATCAGAAAGAAATTATGCTCTGAAGAGTCTCATTTTGCGGAAATGAAGAGTTTAGTTAACTCAGCTCTTGTGTACACAACGTTTCTCTGTTTTGGAGAGATCTCCTTTTTTCATTGAACTGTCCTGATCCCCTCAGTTGCTGGCGGCATCCCTGCTAACCTTACCTTCCCCTGTATTTTCTTATATGCTGCAATTTATCTATGTTTTCTCCTCCATTAGAATGTAAGCTCTCTGAGGACAAGAAGTATTTTCTTTTATTTTTTGCTTTTTTCTTTCGTCCTCGATGCTTCACAAAGTAAGTGGAACATTGGAGGAATATAATATGTGCCTTTTGATTGATTGATTGATTGATTGATTGATTGATATTAGGCTCATGAATCACAGGACCTGGGGCAAGAAGGGACCTGAAAGATTATATAGTGAAACCCTCCACTGTACAGATAGAGAAACTGAGGGCCAGGTGGTAAGGCTAGAATGAAAAGATTTTTCAAGATTAGGGTTAGGAATGACTATCTTTGTTTTAAGAAATTTTCTCTATTTGCCGAAATATGATCTCAATTTGCTATGTTGTTTTTCCAAAAGGGCTTCAGATTTGTTTCCTATGAAATGTTTTCATCCTCTGTGTATGATCAGAAAACTTCTGAAATTCCATCGGCTAACAAGCTAATAAGATGCCTTTTGACACACCCTTTGTTGAACCTAGAAATAGATTTAAGTGGAGAGTAAAATTGGAAAGAACAGTAAGCATTTTGGTGGTAATTTTAAGTGGGGGGAGCCTTATAAACCAACCACAAAAAAATTTAACAAATTATTTTCATTTGCCATCAACTCCCACATGGCTCCAGCTGCACCAGCTGTCCGCTAACATTTGGGAATGATGAATTAGAGAAGCCTTCCCGCTTCTTCCAAGCTGCCCCCTCTCTCTCGGGTGCCCCAAACCTCCTACTTCAACTCCTTTCTGACCTCAATCTCCAACCTGTAATTTTCTGACCAGGAAGCTGGAGGCCAGTGCCTTGTGACTGATGGACTGCTCTCCACCAAATAAATTATAATTATGTGCTAGAAGCCAGCCGTGGCATTTGTCATTTCAAGTCTCATCCACACTCAAATTAGGTTCTTCCCTTCCCGGCCTTAGAAAGTGCCAAGAAATTGGCCATCTTAAGTAAATACTTTTCTCTCCTCTTGATACCTAGACCAATTTTAGCTTATCACTGTATTCAGCTGCTATATTTAAAATGTGAATAGTTTCCTGGATTAAATATTTTAGGACTCCTGCCAAGGCCTCCTTCCTACATAATAAAGATTCTTAGGCAAAGAAGCTCTGACATCTCTCTCCTGATTCATAATATAACAAATAAAAGGAAAAGTCTCAAGGATTTGCATTGTTTTCTGTCATTCCCTGAAACACTATGCCAACAGTCACGATGGCCTCTGCCTCAGCTGTGGAGAAAGGGCACGCTCCCATGGGTGTTTTCTCTTTGGATTTCACAGATTTTCCTAGGTCTTCTCAAAACATGAGAAACACTGCTATTCTCCCTTTTCTACACTCTGGAGATCCTACAGTGATTTTCATGAGTTATTCAACACAAGAACCTAGTATATTCCTTGCCCCTACTTTTGCAAGTGAATATGCCTCTAGCAATCCAGAATTTTGACCAAATGGTGCCTCCTGGCCGATGGTATCCAAGCATTTTTATTGTATGACCAGGAGGACAGACTCAGTCAATCAACAACCACTTATTAAGCATCAGATTCCCTTCAGACTGCCCTGGACATGTATAGTAAGTATTTGCTCACATGCCATCACCCCCATTGGAATGGAAGCACCTAGAGGGCAGAGATTGCTTTTGCCTTTCTTTGGGTATGCCCATCACTTAACAGTTTTATTTTGAAGAGCAAACACTGTCTTTCAAAAGGTTTTCTGATACAAGCCTCCTTACAGAATTCCTGACACAGAGGAACTGCTTAAAAGAGGAAGCAAGGTAGCATAGTTCTAGAGCTGGAGTCAGGAAGCCCTGAGTTCCATTCCTGCCTCAATCACCTACTAACTGTTAGACCCTAGTCAAGACATTTAATTATTATCTGCTTCAATTTCCTTTTCTATAAAATGGGGATGATAATAGCACTTTTCAGAGTTTTGTGAGGAGCAGCTGAGATGACATTTAAGTCCTTTGCAAACCTCGAAGTGTTATATAATCGTGAGCTATTATCATTATTATTAATAAATGCCTGTTGATAAGTTGATTGTTTACTCTGTGCTGGGTAGAGACAGAAATTAAACAGCCCCTGCCCTCAAGAAGCTTGTACTCTAACATTGAAATTGACTGGGGATTGGAGCCCATTCATTTCCCTCTGTTTTCTGCTACTGACCTACCAAGATACCTTAGAAAAGTAGCTTGACCCTTTTCTACCTTTCCTCCTCATTTGCCAAAACTGGATTGTGTTTAGAGACACTGTTGTAGGAACACAGCATGATGAGAACAGCTCAGATGAAGACTTTGTGGCATAGGAGGTGAAGGGTTCCCCTTGTCTGTGAACCATGGCACCATGGGATAGGCATTGAGGTCAATGTCAGCTCTTCTGCTTTATTGCCGTATGGCCTCTCCTTTCCTTATCTGTAAAATGGTTTAATAATTCTTTCAATTCACTCTCACGGGATTATTGTGATATGGAGAATTTTACCTCCTTGAAAGAAGAGACAGGTTTCTTTTTTATTTTGCATCAAAAGCATCTGACATAGTTCCTTGCAAATCAAAAATGCTTGATAAATGTGACTTTATTGATTGATGGAGAGGATCCAGTAATGTCACATATACGCGAATCACTTTGCAAACTTGAGAAAGATGTAGAAATATGAGCTATGAACATCTCTAGGCTGCCTCGTGTCAGAGGGAAAGAACACCTATCACCTATGTAGCTGGTGAGGACAAAATGAGGCACCACCTCTTTATCAGTGTGATGTGGGTGGGGTACTTGATGGGCTTTTAAAATGGAGAACTCTGGGCTGTTGCTTTGAGGTCTTTGGAGAGATGATCCTTTGTAATACTAGCAAAGTAGTAAGAATCGCAGTAACAGAGACTTGCTAGGACCATAATTCTAGAGCAAGAAGACAGTCTGGAGACCAGTGAGTCCAAGTTCATCATTTTACAGAGGAGGGAATTCAGGACCAGGGAGGAACCAGAGATTTACCCAAGGTCAATGAAGCAGTCAGAGGCAGGGCTAGGATGTGTACTCAGGTCTTCCTAACCCCAAACCAGCATACTGTCTGCCCTCTCACATTGCAGATCAGCAGAGCAAGATGGAGTGAAGGTTGGCCTTGCTGTCTAGACTTGATCTGGGCTTGAATCTTGTCTCAGACATAGAATAGCTAAGAAACCCTCATCAAGTCCCTTAGCTTCCATTCTTTTATCCATAAAACAGAGATAATGAGAGCTCTGAAAATAGACTTCATAGCGTCATGATGAGGCCCCAGTGAGATCCTGTGTGTAAAGCACTTTGCAAAGATTATAGCCTATATAAATGTCAAACATTATTAGCTATGGTAATGATGATAATAAATAGGAGCAGTGGTCATAAAAAACCATATTGTCTTTGTTACTATCGCTGGGTGACCCATGTTAGATTCACCTCCCAGGAGTTCAAGACAGCCCCATGCACCCTTGGGTGTCCAGGTAATACTAATGTGGTACATTGGGTAGGATGAGACTAAAATCTGGTTCAGGACTTTTTAAGCTTACTTTTGATCACATCTTAATTGTGAAACAGAGAAAAGCCTCGAGCTTGGGCCAGACCACCATCCCTTTTTTTGTGTTTCCAGAAACCAAGCAAATTTCCAAATACTGCCACCTAGTTGATGGCCAAGATGGTAGCCCTCATGGCTTCTCTGCCTCACAAGTCATTCTTGATCATAGAGCACAGCAAACATGCCAGGAGCCTCTCCACTATCCCTTGGATCACCCATTTATGATTCACCCAGCAAGAACATGGGATCTCATGGCTCATGGTCATAGGTCCTCACTGGGAGAATCTTAATATTAGCTGATGGGAAGCAGTTTGAGATCATTTGCCAGAATTAACCTCCTCCCAAAATCACTTTTTAATCAACCGCAAAATGGAGATGAAACTCCCTGTAGTATTTACATCACCGAATTTGGGGGATAATAAAATATAACCTACTTTGAGGGATTTTTAAAGATTAAATGTGCTATAGGAGCATCAACTTTTATTATTGTTATTAGTGGAATGTTGTTATTTTCAGTGAAATCATATTATTGTTATTAGTGGAAACAGAATAATTCTGGGAGTCAGGAGACTTGAGTTCAAATCCCTTTATGTACAGGCTCCATGAAGATCAATGATGTCTACACTTTTGCTATCTCCCTCAAAACCACCACAGTATTCTGTACATATTACATGTTCTATGAGTGCTCTGATGACCCCTAGCTGCATGACTGAGTCTGGAGAGTCTTTAGGACTCAATTTCCTCATTTGTAAAGTGAGGGGTTTGCAGAAAAATTTTCATGGTGTTGTAAAGATTATCCAACTTTCTTGATCAGTTCTATCAGCTAAAAATTATTACAGCTGCACCCCTAACAGGTATATATTTACTCATTTATAAATTAGATGTAATTCATAAATATAAAATATGTATCTATGTGTACTGCTATATTAATCGTGCACATTACAACACTTACAAACTATGAATCAAAAAAGAATGAGATGAAGATGAAATAAAATTCTATCCTAGATTCAGTAGGGAACCACTGGGGCTTATTGAATGGGAGCGTGATCTAGTCACATCTGTGCTTCAGGACAATTATTTCTGTAGCTGTATAGAGGATGCTTTGGAGAGGAGAGACCAGGCAGGGAAGGGATCAATGCAGCTATGGCTCCAGTCCTGGACAAGGACAGTGGCAGTGAGTGGAGAGAAGGGGATAGATGGGAGAGCTGGAAGGACATGATCTGGTTTGGCTGATGATTGGGCAGGTGGAATAAGAAGGAGAAATCAAGGAAGACTCCAAGATGGTGAGCCTGCATGGCTGGGACGGTGGTGGTGCCTCTGGTCTCAAAAAGAGGTTTGAAAGGAGGGCCGAGAAAGTGCCGTGACATTCACAGTTCAGATCAAGTCTTTGGTTTCCTGTGCTACTCATTCTGTTCAATGAAAATGAAAAAGGAGGGAGGAGTCTTACACCAAACCCCGCCCCATGACCCTGAACCCTCCTCCTGAGGAGTCCCAGTAACAGACCCAACGTGACTGAGGATTGGGGGTAGGGACATGGTGGGAAGAGTCCTATGTGGTAGGAAAGGCGGGAAATTTTGCCTGCTGAGCCTTAGGTTGCAATTAACACTTTGAGGGGACTGTGCCCAACTATGGCCTCCCCTGACCAGAGTGCTGATTAGTAATAGGTGAAGAGAGGGTAGTGGGGAGCAGGGGAGAGGGGTGGTTTAGTTGTGCTGGAGACAAGTCCGTAATTGTCTAATAGTGGGAAATATAGCACATCTTCTCACCCTATGATTGCTTAACAATCCCAACACAATGTGAGGATCACAACATCATTAGTGACCACCCCCTTCAGAGACCGCTGTTGTAGCGATCATGTTGTCATGGGTCTAGAACGGGAAGAGACCATCTAGTGACTGACTGGCCGAAGCCCTCTCAATTCACAGACGATGAACGTGAGGCACAGAGGGGTTGAGTCAGCTGCCCAAAGACCCACAAGCCAGCAAGACCCACAGTCTAGGCGATGCAGAGTTTGATTAAAAATGAACTAGATGGTCCCGGAGATTTCTTTTATTTAGACATGTTGTGATTCTATGATGACACTGGCCGTCCCTTTTAAGACATCCTTGCACCCATTGTATTCATTTTATCTAAATATCCTTGTTCTAATAATTAATAAGGAAAGAAAAGGCAGGCAGGCAGGAAGGAAGGAAAG
Source organism: Pseudocheirus occidentalis (assembly GCA_028646575.1). NCBI lineage: Eukaryota > Metazoa > Chordata > Mammalia > Diprotodontia > Pseudocheiridae > Pseudocheirus > Pseudocheirus occidentalis. The sequence goes on from CM053598.1 coordinate 17,370,263, forward strand.
AAGGAAGGAAGGGAGGAAGGGAGGAAGGGAGGAAGGAAGGGAGGAAGGGAGGAAGGAAGGGAGGGAGGGAGGGAGGAAGGGAGGGAGGGAGGGAGGTCATCGCTGAATATTTATTGACTGGAGTCAGAGGGACCTGGTTATTATTTCTGAGTGACCTTGGATATATCACTTATCTGCCTTGGGCCTCAGTTCCCTCACCAGTAAGATGAAGGGACTTGGTGACCTTTGAGGTCCCTTATGACTGTAGAGTTATAATTCTAGGAACTCAAAGGTTCTGTGCTCGTTTTCATGATGCCAAAGCATTTGGACAAGAAGGAAACATTGCATCCAGTTACTCAGATGCTTTGTTTGTGCCACAGCATATGGGCAGCTGTTCAGAAAGCTCCAGTCAGCCAGCTGACTTTTTCCCTTTCCCAGAGATGTCCTTCAGGCATACTCAGTGTGAACTGGGGAGACAGCCTGCTGGCCAGAGGCTGAGCCCTCATTCCCCTGGTGTATCCAGTGACCTAAATTCCCAGCTGATTGTTGAGGTCAGGTCATTTCTGAAGGCTTTCCTGACCTTGGGTTCCATGAGCAGATGAGGTAACATGCTCCGATCCACCAGCTCTCATGCCATTCCTTCCAAAATCAACAGACACTTTCAGGACCAGAGTTTGAAGTAGCCTTCACGGGTAAAGGAAAGCTGGGGCATGGGATGCCCTTCAGGGGTTTGCTGGGGGTCTTCCCTCTCTCCTCACTGCACAACAAGAAGAGCCCAAACCAGGGAATGTCCATAGGGAAAGTCACTGAGCCAGACGGACTAGATGGAATGGAAAGAGAAAAAGGAGGGGAGGAGTGAGAGAGACGGAGAGAGAGAGGTAAGATCTCCAGGTGCAGCTTGGGAGATTATCATTGTGAGCATTTATACCTCAAGGCTTGATTTGTTGATTGTCTAGACTTAAGAAAGCAATAGAGAATGTCTGTTTTTCTTTCTTTTTTCCCTTTGTTCACTCCATTGGTTACAACCCTTCTATACAACCAGACTAACGTCCAATGTGAAAGTATTTGCAGATCCTATACTTGATTGCATACTGCCATGGGGAGAGGGGAGGAGAAGAAGGGGAGAAAATTTGAAACTCAGGAGACTGTGGAACTGAATCTTGTAAACTAAAAGTAAGTAAATAAATAAATTTTAAAAATAAAAATAAAAGAGAACAATAGAGAAAATGTTAATGACACAGTTTTGGCTTCAAGGTGCTCCTGTGTATATTTCTTCTCCCTCAGAAAGCTGGTTGTTAACCATTTACCAACACTCCTCTGGAGAAGTCCCAGAGGGACATGAACACAGCATAAAATCAGGAGTTTCTGGCTTGGGCTCATGGATGGATTTCAGGAGATCTTTGAATGTTAAGGGGAAAACCCGACATCTTTATTTTCACTAACCTCTAACTGAAATGAGCATTTACTTCTTATTTAAACACAATATTTTGAGAAGGATCCTTCGTCTTCCCCAGAGTGACAAAAGGGTCCAAGATTCCAAAAAGCATCTTTCTGATTCATTTGGCAGATAATTTATCAGATTCATAGGCTCATAGGATTAGAACTCAAGGGGACATCAGTGGTCATATATCCACACCCCTTGTCCTAAAATGGGGGAACTGGATCCCAAGAGAAGTGGTGACTTAAGCTACCGCCGAGTCCCCAAACTGTCTTATTTGTATTTATTTTGTATGTAAGATAAACTCAGCTCAACTCCAGCTGCAAATGAGTCCTTTTCCTGATTTTCTGAACTCCCTGGTATGCCCTCATTTCCTTGTATTTTAAAAAATATAGTTTTAAATCCTCATGGGTTGTGTGTGTGTGTGTCTGTGTGTGCTTTCTCTTCTGTAGGAACATAAGCTCCTTGAGGGAGGGACTTTTTCATGTTTGCCATTGTACACTCAGCTCCTTCCACAGTTTCTTGCCCATAGTAAGTGCCTTAAAATGCTTATTGAGTCATTGACACATTTTGTACGTGGTTCCATGTGCACATGTAGTTTTCAGTGTAAGCTCTTTTCTGGCTTCTTACTTACCAGTGCCTAGTATAGGGGACAGCACATAGTAGGTACTTAGTAAAGGTGCTGATTGGTTGACTGCCTATGTAGGGGCAGTGTAGTGAAACAAGAAGAAAAGACTGGGTTTGGGTGCTGGCTCTGTTTGGTGACATTGTAAGTTGGGGCAAGTTGTCCCTTGCATCTGACCCTCAGAAACAGAAAGGACTGTCACAGCTCTTTAACATGCTCCATGGGGTCAGGGCTGGAAGGGGCCTCAGAGATGGTAGAGTCCTTGTTTACAAATGAGGAAACTGAATCCCAGAGAGGATAAGTCAGTCAGCAAGCACATATGAAATACTTCCCAGTGGTCTTCCAAAACAAGGGACGGACAACACTAACAACAGAGCACTTGCTACGTGGAGGCACTGGGCTGCCCTCAAGGAGCTCCCAGTCAAATAGAGAAGACAACCTGGGAACGGTTAGGTACATATGAGATCTGTGTGGGGCACATATCAAGAAACCCCAGAGGAAAAGTTCTAGCAAGGAGGGTGTGGAGGGGAAGGGGACCTGGGAAAGCAGCAGAAGGCAGAATTTGAACTGAGTCTTGAAGGGAGCCTCAGGTGGAGGTGAGATAGGAAATCAGTAGGAGAGGCAGCATTAGAACCCAGGCCCTCTGCCACCAGAAAGAGTACTCTTGGTCCCAAACCATGATGTTGCCATGATCTTATTCCCACCTGATGCAGAAAAAATCTAGCCAAAAATGAGAATGTTTTCTGAATGGCCAAATCTTTGTCGTGTCGTTTCTTTTTCCATCTTTCTGGCTTAAAAATAAAGGAACTGCTGACAAAGTGGTATTATGTGTGTGGTATTTCCAAGGACAGAGTCCTCCCGAGAAACTTGTCAGGGTTTTCCCTCAAACCAACATTCAACCACTCCTCTTCATCCCAAGAGATAACAGAAACAGGTCAGAGGAGAGGACGGATACATCAGGATGGATAATGAGCCTCCCTCCTGGCTTTTCAGAAATGATTTCTCCTTTGGGGGTTAATTCTCTGGCTTATTTTGTGAATTTGACATTTCAGATTTATTCCCCCAGTACCTTGCATACTTAAAAGGAAAAAATAAATATTTTATTATCTTTAAAAACAACAGCAGCCTGATTGCATAACCATGTTTTACTGAAATGTTTCTCTTCACCTGAACTAAAAATATGAATGTTCCCTGAAATAGAAGGAAAAAAAGTGAATGGTGGATCCCCTCTCCTCTATTCCTTATATTTTCTTCCTGCTTTTCTGGGCCTCAGTTTTTTAATATGTTAAACAAGGGGTTTGGGATAAGATTAGTTTCAAGGTCCCTCTTAGGCTAAACAGATGATTCTGTCACTTTTCCCTTTGGGCCTCTTTTAAAGGTAGACGGGCTGACAGTTCCAGGAGGTGGGACTGGCATTCAGCACAAATTATCCTGCAGAAATGCAGGGGCATCTCCTTTTCCTTTGAGAAGATTGAAAGCCTGGCTTGTTTGTTGTTGGGGTTTTTTCTGCTCCCACTGAAATGCTTCTTCCTTCTTATTTATTTTTTATTGCTAATTAGTCTCTCAGAGAAGCGTCAGGAGTCAGTGAGGAGATGGTTTCCCTTTCCAGACTGTCTGGAAGTCATTTCCTTGAAGGCAAGGGTCAGTCTCTGGTTGGTCTGCATTTGCCTTTAGTCCTCTACACCCTTGCCTAGCTCCTAGTAAGGGCTTAATGAGTGGCTGTCCATTGACTGACCAAGGGCCCTCCCAGCATTATCAGCCCAAAGCTACACGGCAGAAGCTTTCCCAGGACGGTCTCCTTTTACTTTGCCTCTTAGTGCTCCCGTCTCTGCCTCTTTCCTTGTCTCTCCCTATCTCTCTTTCTTTTCCCTTCTCCTCGCCCACATCTTTGTCTCTATCTCTCTCACTCTTTCTCAAAAGCAGCCACAGTCCCTGTGCTAAATACTGAGCCCAAACAAATCCTGAATCCAAGAGCCAGGGACCACTCTGTCCTCACTCCCCTGCTGAGGGTCCAGAAGGTGCAGCATCCCTCCTCTGTGCTTCGAAACTGGGCTGTGGCCACTGGCCCACTGTCTCTGGCCAGGCCCTACTTAGGCCTCAGCCATAATAGCAGGAGGCTTTCTGGCTGCCTTCCCAATTTGGAGAAGCTAACCCCACTGGACATTTGCTGGGGGAACAATGACCTCATTTTAAAGAGTGACCTCAGGTTACTTCCATAGGACATCCCCGTAAACAAAGCCTTCCCGGCTGTGAACTCCTGGGCGAGGGGTCCATGCTGGCAGCAGCTACCAGGCCTGGGCTGTTGGCCTGGTGTCCAAGGAGCTGCATGGCCCTTGGGGACATTTTCCTGCTTTCATTGAACCCTCCCCTGCCTCCCCCTCCTCCCACTCCTCTGCTTCACTGATCTATTGATGCAGAAAATGCACACTTTACTTCCACTAACTGAGAAGCTATTAAATCAAAAAGAACAAAATCTTCATAACCCCAGGCCTTCCCTGGATAGAAACTGGCCAGAGACCCAAAGAAGAAGGAAGAAGGTTCTCCCCTGCAGAGCCGTGGGCCTGGTGCTGGGGACACCTGCCTCAGGCACCTCAAGGCGAGGTGACCCTGGGCAAGTCCCTTAACCACTGCTTGCCTCAGTTTCCTCATCTGTAAACTGGGGATAATAATAATAGCACTACCTCCCAAGTGTTGTGGGGATCAAAGGAGATCTTTGCTTTGCAAACTAAAAATGCTACTCAAACGCTCACTTTTATTATATAACAAGAGCTAGGCCTACAAAGATGACAAGTGACCCAGGAGCTGACGGCGTATTATAGAGGAGAGAGAAGACGGGCACACAGAGGGGCACGGCT
>CM053598.1:17375659-17400727 GCA_028646575.1 Pseudocheirus occidentalis
TGGTGATAGTGATGATGATGATGGTGATGGTGATGGTGATGATGGTGATGGTGATGATGATAATGATGATTTAAGCTCATTGAGGGCAAAACTCTCTCATTTCTGTATTTGTTTCACTAGCACTTAGCAGAACACCTGACTCATAATGGATACTTTATAAATGTTTATTTTCCTTTACTCACTCAAAGTTTGGGCACAAGAAAGTTCAGGTTAAACAAGTCTTATGTGTCACTCATGGTCAAAGAATTGGTAAGAGAATGATATACAATCCCCAGTGAAAGTGTGCTAAATATACTATAAGCCCATCACACAAATGGGATTAAACATCAGTCATCCCTAGCCAGGCCTAATGACATAGCCTGTGGAAGAGAATGATCTGAGTCTGGACTGACTTTTTTAGGTGTCTTGAAAGTAGTTTTTCCAAATCAGTCTCTGATCTCAGTTTATGTCCTTCCAGGTTCTTATAAAAGTTGAACACAGACAAAATGAAAATTCCAGCTATCTGAACTTTTTGGCTATTAGGATTCTAGATAAACAGAAGTCTGCTTGTATCTAGACTTTTTACTTGGAAGCCCTCATGTCTGGTAACATGCAGTGATTTTCCAGGATGAGAATCTCTGTGTGATCTGACGGCAGAGCAGAAATGAGTGGGGCAGCCTTTTCTTTTAAAAAAAAATGTGTAAAAATAGGTTTGCGCTTATTTGCCAGAAAATAAATTTCAAGCACGATTAAAAGGTTGAGCTATTAAGTGGTATGTTTTCAGAGTGTTGTGTAGTGACATGCCTTCCTCCAACATCTGTGGGAGTCAAATCCTTTGAAAATGTAATCTCAACTACAGAAGGGCAGAAATAATTCTGTGCAGCTAAATAAAAATACTAGTAAAAGGATGAAACCTCACTGAACTTCCTTTGAATGCCTTGATTTTTTTTCAGTACAGCAAGAGCCCCAGTGGATAAACTATGATAACAAGTATTCATGGAACCATTGAAAGCACCTACCACAGTGTCATAGATAGGTCAGGACCCTGGGCTACTCCACATGGGGATTTGTCTCTACTATTGTGACCCAATGGAAATAGCATGCCATGGTGAACCAAGAGTTTGACTCTGAGCCTACGAGCACCTCATATGACCCATTCTGGCTGTACAACTCTGGGCAAGTCACTTAACCTTTCATTGTCTCAGTCATTAAGGGTTTCTTACATTAATAAAATCACAGGATGATCTTGACTTTAGAAGTCTGTTTTTTGGGGGAAAGGGCAGTCATTTCTTTGGGAAAACTCACAACCAAGTCAAGTTGACAAGAATTTATGAAGTACTAAGTGTCAGGATCTGTGCTAAAGTGCATAAATAAAAAAGATAGTTCCTGTCCTCAAAGAGCTTACATTCTAATGAGGTATGATTATGTATAAAATGGAGCTGAAAAGCTGAGGGGAGGAAAGGAGAGAAGTTTCTCTTATGGGGCATAATGGCAAACCCCAGAGAACCAGGAGTGCATCCAGGAGGAATAAAAGATGATTGGTCTGGACACATCCTCAAAATAGGAATTCCAAGAGAAAATCACCACAAGGAGGAGTGGTCTGAAAGGATAGAGAGAGCTCTTGGGACTTCTCCCTCTGGAACATCCCAGTTTTGCCTAGCAAGCTCTCTAAAGACATCAGTTACTGAGGACCTCCATTTTTGGTAGGTAATCTGTGGATATCTGCCCATATTGAACAGGTTCTGATAAAGTTATAACTAGAGAGATATGGAATCTGGGATAGATTGTGGGAATGGTCTGACTGACTGAAGAATCAGATTGTGTGCAGCCCTGGTGGTATGAAGAATGCAGATATGGTCAGGAAAAAAAGTTGACTTTGACCATGAATCCCAGATCTCCTGGCATAGTGACTTTCAAAGACTATTTTGTGGTTGATGTATCAAATATTCCTTTCAAGGTACAGCCAATGGTTTTCCAGGCACAGGCTCAGAAGAATTTACTCCTGAGATATAGCATAGTCTTCTTATATAGGAGACAGGATCTTATTTTAGATATAACATTTATTTCATTCCTGACACTCAAAAATGTGCTTTTACCTTAAAAAAAATCTTTAGACCTGGGTTCAAATCCCAAACCATTTGCTACTTACTGCCTATGATGTGAGGCAAGTCCTTCCATCCTTCTAGTTTTGTGTCCTTCTTGGGGGTGGACAGGAAGGCTTTTAAAGTCTTTTCAGGTGCCTCAAGTAGCTAGATGGTGCAGTGCTTAGAGTGCTAGACTTAGAGTCAGGATGACATTTCCCTGAGTTCTAATCTGGCCTCAGACTAACTGGGTGACCCTGGATAAGTCACTTAACCCTGTTTACCTCAATTTCCTCCTCTGTAAAAAGAGCTGGAGAAGGAAATAGCAAACCACTCCAGTATCCTTGCCAAGAAAACCCAAACGGAGTCACAAAGAATCTGAAGTGCCTGAACAACAGCTGGTACTTAATTCTATGATCTAAGATTTTTGTTTTGGTTTTCTGATTTGTATATCACAGAGATTAATGTCTGACATTTACATCCCTCAGAGGGATGCAAAGAGTTTGGGTGAAAGTTACCATGAAATACTGACTTTATAAATAGAAAACATTCTTGTCTTGGAAATGCAACTTGTCACAGGGACTCAGACACATAATGAATTCAATTGTTTTCCTTTGCAATGACTGCCAGAGGGAATATAGATCTAGGAAGGTCTTCTTGGTAGAAATAAATACCTAAAGACGAAGGGCTTTAGGCACTTTTAAATGAAAACCTCCTTTAAAATGTCAAAATGAAGAAGAATCATAGATTGGGAGCTGGAAGGGATTCTCACCCCCTCATTTTGCAGTTCAAGAAACTGAGGCGCAGATTATGGATAGATGTAGAGGTAGAAGGGACTTCAGAGGTCATCTAATCCAATTCCTTCATCTTATAGAAGAAAAAGGGGAAGTAATTGGGCCATAGAATCAGATCTAGAACCAGAAAGGACCTCAATGGCCATCTAGTGTGATCCTCTGCTGGAATAGAACCTCCATGCGAAAAGGAACCATGTGTTAGCTAAACTTCCTATGTCACCCAGCACCACCGCAAAAAAGTAGATATTTAATAAAAGCTAATCAAACAGAATGATTATTCTCTCTAACAAAATTTCTTAGGCAACTGAAAGAACATGGTCCTATCATTATTACTTAACAAATATTGATTACCACAGAAATTTAAGAATTATAGAGACTACGCCTGTCTTATCATATGTGCCAATGGTTCCATTTTCCAATCATGTCTAATTCTTCGTGACCTCGTTTGGGATTTTCTTGGCAGAGACACTGAAGGGGTTTGCCATTTCCTTTTCTAGCTCCTTTTACAGATGAGGAAACTGAGGAAATGGGTCAAGTGACTTGCCCAAGGTCACATAGCAGTGAGGGTCTGAGGCCAGATTTGAACTCAGGAAAGGGTGCTTTCCTGATTCCAGATCTGGTGTGCTTTCTACTATAACACCACCTTGCTGCACTGTGCCAGTGGTATCAACTCAAGGGCCACTTATTCATACATAAGGATCCCAGGGGCCACATGCTGACTTGGAAGACCACATATGAACATATCTATGTCTCATAGTATTCTTATTTATTTTGCCAAATATTTTCCAATTACATTTTACTCTGGTTCAGGCAGCACTCAGGACTCTTGGGGGCTATGTGTTTGACATCTTTGCTATATGGAACCAGAAACAAAAGAGCTGGTTCCTAAACAAAACAACAACAACAACAACAACAAAATACAAACAAAAAAGCCCAAATCCCACAAAAACCCCAAATAGTTTAGTTCTTAAAATTCTGTGACTGTGGCTTGATTCTAGTTCATCATTTTTTTTCTCTTAGTGCATTTGTCTTTAGGGATTGAGGATCAGGGTCACTTTCCCCCCAGAGGTGATTTGCTCTTAAGCATCTCAAAGGCAATCGTCTAGGGAAAAAACCCCACAAAGAAATCTCTCATGCTACCTGCAGGGCAAATGAGTAGATTATACATTGCTGAGAAGGACAAAGAGGCTCTTTATGAGACAGGAGGAAATTACTTTCACTCAGCTGAAAATCAATCAACTGTCTTTTGAGTGGACTATGTTTTCAGAACAGTGGTTGGGACTGAGGGAGATTTTATAAAAAGCAAAAACCAAGTCCATTTAGGCATAACTTGCTTAAGATTTTCCTGGGTGCCATATTTTGGCAATGGTGTCATGAATACATCACAACCAATCCCCAAGATAAAGTCTAGAAATACCATCAGAATAATATTTGGTCAACATCCCTTGAAAATGTTCCAATAGAACCAACTACCTTCTGCAATGTTCTTTTTTGTCAACTTTGTTTTTTCAAGGCATCCTGAGATAAGCATGGCTGTCTAATAAAACATGTTACTGACCTTGAAATTCTTGCTGTCTGGATGAAGGAGGTCTCAATCTAACTTCATTGTTAGGAAGCACTGCTAAAGATTTATGAATTCTTGGACGAGGATCTGAAGACCTGTGGGGTATAATGTCTTCATCTTTATCACCCACTGAGACTGAAGAATTGCAAAGAGAAAGGCTGACTTGGGAAGTAAACAGATGGTTAAGAAGATGGTATCTATGAATGAGATATAGATTTCTGGCCCATGACTTCAAATATAGAGATGTCAGTCTCCTAGTTGGGGATAGAGTGGTTTTTTTTTTTGACTTGTTTGTTTACTTTTAGGTTACAAGATTCTGTTACAAGATTCTCAGAGTCACTTGAGTTACAGATTTTTCTCCCCTTCCTCCTCATCCCCCCCATGGTGGCATACAATCATGTACAGGATCTGCAAACTCCTTCACATTGTACAATCGTCTGGTTGTATAGGTGTTATAGCCAATGGAGCGAACAATGAGAAAAGAGAAACAAAAGCCAAGCATCGAAAAGAATCATAGCATGTATTGCTTCAGTTTCCCTTTAAACTCTGATCTTTCTGGATCTTTCTCTGAATGCAGACATCTCCTTCTATCCTGAGACTTGTATAGTTGTCTTTTAACTGTGCGATGCTGAGGAGTGTCCAGTTTTTCAAAATTGGTTGTCACACATATGAAGTATCTGTGACTGTGTACAAATTTTTCCTGGTTCTGCTCTTCTCACTCAGCATCAGTTCGTATAAGCCTCTCCAGGTAAGTATGAAGTCAATCTCCTTCCCATTTCTTATAGCACAATAATATGGATGGAGTGTTTTTTTAACAAGGTTGCTAAGAATGCATTTTCCTAGAGTTTTGTAAATTTACTCAAAATGGCTTTGCACTCAAAAGTTGAGGGGGTGAGAGAAAGCTGCCTGGAGGTGTCCACCAAGCCAGATAACCTAGGGAGCAGATGAAATGTAGGAAGAATAGCAGGAGAGAGAACCAAAAATTTACAAGAGTTAAAATTCAAGAAAGGAGCCAGTAATAAAACCCATACCAGAAGGACACATGTAGGTGGATGTGTTGTAGAGGGAGGTCCTTTTCAAGTACAGGATGGCCTCTAAACCCTTCCAAGTGAGATTCTGTAATGCCATGAATCTTCTCAAAGCATACAAAAACTGGGCCTTACCAAAACAAAGAACATAAAGTACCTGTTAGACTTTTCCAGCTGGAAATCTAATAGGTAGCTCAAATTCAATGTGACCAAAATAGAACAAATTATCTTTTCCCCAAACCCTCTCCTCCCAAGTTCTCTGCTTCTGTTGAGAAGACTACCCTTCTTCTAGTTACCCAGGTTTGAAACTTTGGCATCATTTTCAACCTCTCCAGCTCTCCTTCAGCCCTCACATCCAACCAGTTGGCAAGACTTGTCAATTCTACCTTTACAGTGATTCTACCTTCACCCTCCTTCTTTCCATTCACCATGACACCACCCTAATTCATAGTCTTATCACTTCTCATCTGAGCTGTTGCCCTAGCCTCTTTATTGGATTCTGGGCTTCCAGGTTTATCTTTATCCAAAACATCCTTCTTTTCACAGTTGCCAAATTATTATTCCTAAAACATGATATTCCAGGATAAACTATAAATTGCTCATTTTGGCATCTAAAGACCTTCCCAGTAGAGTTCCAGTCTACTTATTACTTTACTTCATTACTACTATATCACTTCCTATCCTACAATCTACATTCTAGCCAAATTTGCCTATCAGATATTCCCTAAAGCTGCCATTTCATCTCCTACCTCCATGCTCTTGTACAGGATGCCCCCCCCTTTCACTCTCCTTATCTGCAATGTACCACTTGCTCTATTCAGTCCCTAGGAATCTCTAATTTCCTTCAAGAGTTGTCTCTTATGTGGAGCCTTTTCTGACCCCCTTTGTGGCTCCTTTCTCTTTCTCCTTAAGTTATCACTCTACACTTCTCTGTTTCCATGCTGCATTTTCTCCAGGGGCAAGCAAACTCCTTGAGGTCTTTTCATTTTGTCTGTCTGTCCCCAGGCTCTGGCACAGTCCCTCTTGTATTTGAGAAGTGTTTGTGGATTGGATTAGATGCACAGGATAAGAATCTTAGAGGTGGAGGGACCTTTGGGGTCAGCCAGTCATTTCTCCCACCCAGTGCTGGCATACTTTTAGCAGCAGCTCTAAGAGACCATTACTGAATCTATATCAAAGCTCTGAGCCAACAAAAAGCGACCATGTTTGTTAGCAGGCATCCTGTCCCACTGTTTAACTGTTATGGATGGTAGAAAGGGAACAATTGCAAAGGGAAGGAATGAGTTAGACCTAACACCACTGGCCAGGAAGGCTAGGAGGGCTCAAGGATCTAGGAATGCCCAAAGTCCATCCTGTTTACCTCACTGAAGGGGCCAATTACCACCTGACTTAGAGAACAAAGTGCTGGACCCACTCCAGTATAAATGCCTATTGATTCACGAATTGCTCCATGGACCATAAGCATGCCTCTGAAGGACTGGCTGAAGTTATGTGGCACTAAATCATAGCATCGTAGCTTTAGGGCTGAAAGGGCTATCAGTAGTCATCCAGTCCAACCCCCTTACATTCCAAATGAGGAAAAAGGAGGCATAGGGAATTTATGTAACCTGCTCAGTACACATTAAACAACCATTTAGAAAGTAATTGCCATATGCATAAAATGCTTTACCAGGTACTAGAGGAGAAAGATAATTCACAGGAGAGAGATGGAAAGGACATTAGAGGCCAATAAGTCCAACTTCCTCATTTTTCAGATAAAGAAATTGAGGCACAGAGGGGTTAAGTGACCTGCCCAAGGTCACACAGCTAGTAAATGCCTGAGGCAGGATTTGCTTTCCTGACTCAAAGTCCAGCTCTCCATCCACTAGGCCATTGTGAAGAAAAAATTTCAGAGAAAATTAAGAAGACATATTTACTGATACAGAGGAAAGTGAACAGAATCAGGAGAACAATTAATATAACAGAAACAATATTTCAAAGACAACTTTGAAAGACTTTAGAACTTTGATAAACACAAAAACAATGGATATAACAGTAACAACATTGCAAAGACAAACAACTTGAAAGACTTGAGAACTCTGATCAAGACAATGACTGAGCCCATCTCCAGAAGGCTCCTAATGACATAAGGTCCCTACAGAAAGTTAAGCTAGAGAGATACCGGCTTCCAACTTCAGATTAAAGCATGCTTTTATTTGTGCACAGCTAATTTGGGAATCTGTTGTGCTTGACCACTCTTGTTTGTAAAAGGGGTCTTATTTTTCTTGCTTTCTCATCAGGATTTGGGGAAGTAAGAGGAAAGAATGCAGATCTTTGTGAAAATAAAATAAAATCAAATAAAAAATGGAAAGCCCAAGGGCTGAACATCCCTTGTGTTTGTAGGTTACTCTCCATTTAGAATATATCAAGGTTGAAACCTTCCACACAGGCCTACAAAACATTCTCCATCTACTTCCACAATCAGTCATCAATCAACAAACATTTATTAATCACCTTCTGTGGGTTTATACATTCGATTTTTAGGTCCTTGGGAGGAGGAATTGTCTTCTATTGTTTTTTTTAAATATCCCTAGCACTTTGCACTGAACCTGGTATATAGGAGACATTTAAGAAATGGTTGCTGACTTACTAATTTTTTATATTTGTATCCTTATCACCTCTAAGTTAGACTCTTCTGCATAGTCTATTGGCCTCCAGCCTCTCCCTTCTTCACACATAGTTCCCAAAGTAATAATTCCAAAATGTAAGCTAGATAATCCCACTAATATTACTTTTCTTACAAAGCACCTAAAGGTTTGCAAAACACTTTAAATATGTTATCTCATTTGACCCTCATAACAATCCTGTGAGGTTAATATCCCTATTTTGCAGAGTAGCGGTGACTTGTTCAGGATCACACAGTATCTAAGTTGGGATTTGAACTCGGGTCTTCCTGCCTCCAATTCCAGTGCTCTTAACTACTGTGTATCTAGTTAAGGCTCCCTACTAACTCTAGGAAACTCAAACTCTTTCTTTGACATTTAAAACCCTTGACAATATGACTCCAACCCAGGTGTACAGCCTTATTATACATTACTCTCTTCATGCATTCTACAATCCAGCCCAAAAGCTCTCTTCATGTTCCCCACAAATGACTGCCCATTGCCTGCCTCTGTGCTTGTCCAGACTGCCCCCCCTTGCTGGAACACCCTTTCTCCTTATTTCTACCTCTTGGAATCCTCATCTTCCTTCAAAATTGAGGTCAAATGTCATCTCTCACACAAGCACATTCCTTATCTCCATAGTCACGGGTGCTTTCCCCACCCCAAACTGCTTTTCGCTTATTTTAGATCAATTTCTACAGATGCATAAGACCGTAGCATCAGAGATGTAGAACTAGAAGAAACTTGAAAGGCTATCTAGCCCAAACCTCTCTTTTTACAAATGAGGAAACTGAGCCTCAAGGAAGTTAAATGACTTAATCAAGGTCACAGAGGTAGTGTCAGACAAGGAATTTCAATAAGGTTCTCTGACTCTAGTGCCAATGTTCTGTCCAATGGAACACACTGTCTCCCTCAACAGAATATTCTTGAGTGCAGGGACTATATCCTTTCTTATGTTGGTGCCCTAGCACCTAGGACAGCTCCTGGCATACATAATAAATAATTGCTGATTGATTCCCTTTAAAATTTTAATCTAATGTGAGTGCTATCTTTTATGGGCCAAGAAAGCTCTTACAAAGAACCCTGATTTGGTAATGCTTTGGAGCTTGATAATGTCTCCTCAAAAGATTTTTCAGTCTTGATAGTAACATTTTTAAAACACTGAAAATTGCTATTAATAACAAATAGTATTCTTTAAAGTATAAGTAATATTCTCATCAAGACAAAGAAAGTAAAATGCTTCTTTCTCTCCTTGGTTCCTACTATTTTTCTTTCCTTTCTTCTTCCCTTCTCTCTCTCTCTCTCTCTCTCTCCCCCCCCCCACCTCTCTCCCTTCCTCCCTCTCCCTCTCTGTCTCCCCTTAAAGGGCCTCAATGCTATATGATGCTAGGAGGTATCTCATCCATTTTTCATCAAGTGGCCATGAAAATAACCAGTCATGTACTGACAACCCAATTTACTGTGTAAGTCACAAACAAGAATTCTATGTTTGATTAAGGTTGAAAGATAGAGAGGAGAACTGGGCAAACAGATATCATGCAGGCATATGAAAAACAAAGCCCCAAAGCTAGCATCTGTGTCATGCCTGAGAAAAGACTCTTGACTTTCTCTGAGGGCTGGTAGTTTTTGAATTTTAACTCCTGTTGTGGCTTTCTCCAACAACGAATGAGGCTTACTTGTTAATCGGCTCCATTTTGTTTCTCCGTCTCCCTGCTCTGCATACAGCACAGAATGCTGGCTCAGCATATGTGATGCCAAGTAATGCCAAGGGAAGATTTCTGCACACACCCCAGTGTTCTAGTGAAGCAGTAAGTTAAACCTGTTACTTTAAAAAAATTATGATAAATCCTGTCTGTATTTATTTAAAGGGCAAAAAGACAAGCTGAGGAAGACAATAGGAAATGTGAGTTCTAAACTAGCATTCTTGACAAACCAACCAGTTAAACCTTGTGTCTAATGATTTTCCTCTCCAGTATAATAATGTGCTAAAAGGCAGTGATGTTGTGGTCTCCCTACTTGCCTCTTCTCCAGACCACATTTGTCCATATAGACTAGAATGCAGGAGAGAGCTTTCAGAGGAGCTCTAAATTGGATTGTCAGAGCTATAAGTAGG
The DNA here is from genome assembly GCA_028646575.1 of Pseudocheirus occidentalis. NCBI lineage: Eukaryota > Metazoa > Chordata > Mammalia > Diprotodontia > Pseudocheiridae > Pseudocheirus > Pseudocheirus occidentalis. Next base: position 17,385,861 of record CM053598.1, read on the forward strand.
TTAGGACAGCTAGCACTTTGCTTTGGGGGGCTGGAATTTAGCGAGCACCGAATCCTCTGCCCCTAGACAGGCTTGGTGCTCCCAAACCCCCGTAAGTCCTCCCCATCTATGTTATTCACCTTCCAGCAGAGGCCAGTCCTTCAGCAGTACAGACCAAAAGGCAGACTCCCTACCCTAAGAACCTGGACCCTTCGAACCGGGAACCAGGAACAAAAATGCCCCAGTTCTCTCTAAGCATCACTCTCTCATTGTTTCACAGAGGCTGGTTTCACCTAAACCAGGGGTTCTCAAACTTTGAGGTCACAGGACTCTTTTAGAATCTGAACAATTCTTGAGGGTCCTTCCCCAAGATCTTTTGTTTGTGGGGATTATATCAGTTGATATTTAAACTCCAGTGCTGGCTGTTTAGATTAAACTGCCTTATCATTATGAAAATGGTTCTGACTTTTTGAACTCCTCTAAGGGTCTTGGGGACCCTAGTGGGTCCCTAAAGCACACTTTGAAAACTGCTGATCCAAATCACAAGCTGCCTGAGAGTGAGGTCTGTGTTTATATAATAATAATAACAATTAGTAATAATAACAATGACAATTTGTTTCCTCTCTCCCCTCTGTTTCTATGTAACACCTCATACAATGTCATGTGATGGAAGTAGAGGAGGGAGGATGAAAAGCCTTACTTTTGGAACCAGCAGATCTAGGTTCCAGTTCTTTCTACGGCACTTCGGAGCTTGCTGAATGGCGCTGGCCAAGTCATTGCTTCCCAAAGCTTCAGCTTCCTCCGTTCTAAAACTGGTATATCAACACTTAGACCACTCACCTCCCAGAATTATTGTAAAGCTTAACACAGGGCAGCTAAGAGGTGCCTGCCACATGCATAGAGTTCTGGGGCTAAAATCAAGAAGATTGAGTTCAAATACAGGCTCAGGCACTTACTAGCTGTGTGACCCTGGGCGAGTCACTTCACCCTGTGTGCCTCAGTTTCCTCCTCTGTAAAATGAGCTGGAGAAGGAAATGGCAAACCATTCTAGTATCTCTGCCAAGAAAACCCCCCAAACCCAAGTGGGGTCATGAAGAGTCAGATACAACTAAACAAACAAATAAACAAGAACATGAGAACGCCTCATCTCGTCTCTTTGGGAGAGATTTTTTTCCCTTTCAATTCGCTTCAAGTCAGCAAATGTTTACACAGTACTTATTGTGTGGCGTGCAGTGGGCTGGGCCCCAGGGGACATGGCAAGTGCTGATTTTAATAACGTGATTTCGTACATGTTTGTTATCTGAGTACATAGGAGGCAGTAAGTACAAGCACACGGGAAAGAGCTTTGTATTTCGAGTCAGATACATGCATTCAAATCCCAGCTCTGCCACTCACTCCCCGTGTGGACCTTGGGAAAATCATGAGGCATTTATAGGCCTGTTTTCTTATCAGTAAATTTAGTGGATTGGACTGGCTGATGGTTAATGCCCATTTCACATCTATGTCTGTGAACCCAACCCGTCTCCTCCAATCGAGTATTGGAGCCCACTGAGGATAAGGACTACCTCATTTCTGTCTCCATATTACCAATGGCCATCACACAGGTCTGGCACCAAGTAGGTATTTAATAAGTTGATTGATTGATTAGGACAAGGTTCCTGCCCTTATGGAGCGAATGAGGAGGATAGTTTAAGAGGAGGATAGATAGAATTATGTCACTATACCCTACATGGCCAGACATCATCTTTTTTTTTTTTTTTAACTCCCAACCAACAAAGTTAGAATTCAATTTCTATAGACAGCTGAGCTCCTGAAGCTCTGCCCATGCTGGCCAAACATCCACACATCCCTGCTCTGTGGTGGCATTCCTGTCCCTTCTGGCATTGAACAGCACTTAAGGAAGCCCTGAGACTGTATAGATTAAGTGGAGTCAACATGAGGCCTTAAGCTAAGCCAGTGGAACAAGAAAAATGGAAAATGCAAGTGTGGAGCTGACAGCTCCCTGAATGGCAGCAGCTGTAAGGCCCTGTAAGGCCCTCCTCGTGTTCTGGAGCAAAAGCTGGCCACTCCCTAGTTTGGGACATTGTAGAGGGCATACTCTGTGGTCCTTCCCAGCCTTGGGATTCTGGGACTGTGAGCTGAGGACATTCCAGGGGGTACAGCATGGTGTTCATCTGGCCTTTCCTTTATCACTTGATCTTTACCCTTTGGCTCAACTCATGATCTCATGAATTCAAATAAACAAATCAGAAATAAGATCATTCTCTGTGAGATGCCGAAATTCACGACCCGGGTTCACTGTAGGGTTTCATCAAGGATCAGAGCCATGGGACAAAGACACTGTGTGCTACCAAGCTGGCGAGTAGCTCAGAACTGGCAGAAATGGCCTTGAGTTCTCATCAAAAACAAAATGAGGGATTTTGTGAAGGAATGAATGTTGATGGCAACAACGACAAACAAATAATTTCTACATAGAGGGTATATGATGACAGCTTTGGAATGGTGGACAAAATACCGACTGTGGAGAGAGATGGCTTCACTTCAAACCCTTGGTCTGTCACTTGGTGGGTCCAGAACTCTGAGTGATTCGCCTGGCTGCCTCATCTATGAAAGGAAGGTCCTAATACCACTGTCACAGTCTGACATGATGCAGCGTCACAGGACAATCCCAAAGAAGGTGCTTTGTAAATTTTAAGATGCTACATAAATTAAGTTGCTATTGTTATTGTTGTTGGTGTTAACCCAGAATCAGAGAATGTTGACCCTGGAGAAGATTCCCTTAGGGAAAAACTTCCTTTTTTTACAGAAAGAGAGACAGACAGACAGATAGACAGACAGACCACTAGTTAGCTAGCAAGATAAACAGATAGACAGGTTGACATATAGATATACAGATACAGATAGATAGATAGATAGATAGATGATAGATACATGAGAGAGAGAGAAACAGAGAGAGAGACAGAGAGAGAAAGAGAGAGAGAGAGAGACGTAGATAGGTATGTAGGTAGGTGGGTGGGTGGATGGATGGATGGATAGATGGATGGATGAATGGATAGATGGGTGGATGGATGGATGGATGGATGGATAGATAGATAGATAGATAGATAGATAGATAGATAGATAGATAGATAGATAGATAGATGGATGGATGAATGTTGATATCCACTCAGCATTTCCTCACATGATCATAATACTAACAAACATTTCTTTAACATTTTCTGCATGAAGAATACTGTGTTAGGCATGAGGGGTATTACAAAGGTAACTAAACCTTGAATTTATGGAGCTTATAGCCAGATATAGAGCTAAGACAGATAATGTTGCTACACAAGAATGTCTACAATATCTAATAACAGGTACCAGATAAAATGCCATACAATATTCATAACATCTGTAATTTGGAGCTACAAGAGACTGAGCTACCTCTCTGACAGGGAAGGCCATCACCAAATATAACAGGATCAGGGAAAGAGAAGAGTATTGTATGTGGAATCAAAAACATGAGCTTGACCAGAAGCTCCTAGTCAGGACATGAACCTCCATGGACAATGGTCAAGGGAACTAGGATTTAATTTCAAGCATCACATGCTTCTCAAATGCTTAATATGTGCAATGCAATGAGCTTGTCACTGGAGAGTCAAAGCTAAACATGAATGTAGCCTTCTCTTCAAAGAGCTTATAATCTATAGGGAACTACCCTTCTGGTATCTACAGAAGAAGAGACAGACTGGGGAGAGGATATCCATCGTTAGAGGTGTCCATCGTTAGAGGTGTTCTTCCTTACTTATTCCTTTGCTTCCCCTGGCTCCTACATAACAGCATATAAATAAATCAACTGGAATGACAATCAGCTACACAGTGTTGACATGTCATCTCATCCAAAGTCAACAGGAAATTGAAGACCATGCTGAGATGTGCCAAAGGAAGAAGAAAGACTATAAGGAAGGAAGAAAAAAAAAGGAGGGTCTCTGTGTATTTAGGGCTAACCAAGTACAGCGCTTCATTTGAAAAGCGCTTTCATGGACTCTGTTCATCTGATAATAAGTAAGTCATCTATTAGCCAGTATGGGTTAGTCGGTGGGAGACTGGGGGTCAGGAAGGTCCATGTTCTAATTCGACTCAAACACTTATTACCTTTGGGACCCTCTCTCATATCTGAATACCAAAGAGGTTAAACTAATATACTTTAAGACCTTCTAACTCTTAATCCAGTGACTGACTGGAGTGTTCAGCTCACCTCTAACTTTTAACAAGCAATGGGGCTGAAACATGAGAGGTTGAGATTAGCTAAAAAGGAAAATATTCTGGCTGGAAGAATTGGGAAGGCTACAAATGCATTGCTAAGAAGCTGCTTCTCCAGGAGTCCCCTTCTGGAAGATTCTGACCTTTTTGTACAGATCTGGAAGTAATCCTAAGAGTATGCAGAGCCCTTGGTCAACCCACCAATTAACAAGCATTTACTATGGGACAGGCACTGAGGCTACAGAGAAAAAGCAATAACAGTGTCTGCCCTCAAGGAACTTATATTTTAATAGCGACAGAAAATGTTTTCTGAAAGTCTCAGCTCTTTAAGGTTTTTTCATGTTTATTTGAGCTTTAATAACTTGAAATTACACTAAGACTCGTGGGACACTTGGTACAGAGATATACTAGATAACATACAGAGTGGATACATAGTGACCCAAGAGGAGAAGGCATTGGTGAGCTTTTGTTTCTCACAATGCCATCAGTCAGTCAGTCAACAATCATTTATTAAGGTCTTTTTCTTTGATAGGCACTGTGTTAAGGACTGGAGATACAAAGAAAGGACCAAATATTCAGCTCAGATTCTAATGGAGGCAGCAACATACAAAGGGTTATGCACGTACAAGACATAGAGAGGAGAGATGGAGAGGACTCTTAGAGGGAGCCATTACACGGCCAATGATTTCCATTGAATGTGGCCAGAGCTAGAGGGCATCTACAAGATGGGCTCAGCGCAATCTGCTAACTTTATAGATGAGAAATGGAGGCTCGGAGAATTGGAAGCAATTTGCCCAAGGTCACATGGAGGAGGAAATGGCAGAGATGGAATTTGAACTCCGGTCTTCTTTACATTACTTAATACCTTGATGATGCTTCTAGTTGCCCCTGGCTTGGCCCCAGTCCAGTGTAAATATTTCAGCTCATTTATGCTTAAGCTGCCTAATGGATTTCCACTGAGAAAATCCCCCTAAGTCGACTTCCAGAAAAATGAGACAATGTGACAGAAAGGGAGTAATCGTATTGGCTTGACTATTTCCCTATTAAAAACAATCAGGATGTGCATAAGAGAAGCCAGCAGGCTCATGTCTCTCCCAATAATGAAAAAAACTCCACAGTTATCAGAATATAGGGACGCTCTAAGAGGGATGAGGGGGCAGCCTCTGAGCTTGTGGGCTGAGGACAGGGGACAGAAAATAATATAAAGGGGGAAAGTCCTTGCTTCTCTCTGTCCCATTCCCCACAAATCTGCTGATAACTAGTAAATAATTCCCCAGATGTGCCAATGGCAAGCATCCAGAAACTGCATCTGCTGTGTTTAGATCTGCCTTGACATAGAACTGCCAGAAACAGAATTATTCACTTGAGTACATGCTACCACAGGTTGGCCCATAGAAGGACTGGAGCATTCAGGAAAGTCCTTCCTTTGGATGCAGAATGGGAGGGGAAAAAATAAAGACTCACACATTATTTATATGTTAGTTGGCCATCTTTACTTTTAAAAAGCCTGCAAAAACCTCTAGGATTTTACACGCTTCTTGATGTTGTTCAAGCCCAGCTAGACCATATCATGATCAATAAAGCCAATTCGACTGTACCAGTGTTCATTAAACACCTAATGTACATTGGCCACTATGCTGGCCTCTGAGGACAGAAAGGGGGAAACAGCACAGTTTCTGCCCTCAAAAAAGGAGAGTCAGGGGAAAGAATCTGAGATTTACACAAGGATGTCATGGCACTGCTATCTGTATGATCTTGGGTAAGACATTTAACCTTTCTATGTCTAAATTTCTTTATCTGTTAAATGAGGGAGATGTGCTAGATGACCTCTGAGGTTTCTTCTAGCTCTAAATCTACAATTCTGACTTTTAAAAACCAGATTAAAAAGTCAATGATTCTGTGGTACTAATAAAGGTAAAAGGTAGACTGCAACAAGCCCAAAAGTGAGATCCGTATAAAATGTGATCCCTGTTACATAGGGAATGCTTAATAAATGCTTATAACTGACAAAGGACTCTAGGGAAATATGACAAGAGACTGGTGAAAACCAAAGTTGAAAGAGGGGTCTGTGATGGAAAAAGGCAGGGAGGCAGCTGTTTTAGGATCCAGCCTGTAGAAGGAAAAGTAAACAGGTGGCCCCAGAAAGACACAAGTTGATCAGGGCACAGCTGGCTAGGTGTGGCAGTGATCTTGGAACCATTCCATGAGTCTGCTGTAATGGAAGTTGCTTCTCGGCAATATTCAGAATCGGTTTTTAGCCCAGGTTAGTCAACTGAAAGAGCAGATGTCAACTTGCAGACGTGCCACAAACTCATTAAAAGGTCTCACGAGTGAATTTTAAAAATCTTGTGAATTTGAATGCAGAAACTGCAAAAAGAGGCAAAAGACAGTCTTTGTCCTCAAGGATCTCCCAATCTAGCACATAGCAAATACTCACGAAGTATGAGCCTAATAACGATGATAATGGTATAAAGGACAAGTGATACTTTAAAGCTTACAAAGCACTTCAGACACTGTCTCATCAGATACACGTGGCAACCACGTAAAGGGCTATAGTTTTATGTCTCTAACACTTGGCCAGTGTCTGGCCCACAGTAAGTGCTAATAAATGGTTTTTGATTGATAAATGCACAACAGAGATGGTAATATTTGCACTACCTTCTTTACCATGTTGGTGCAAGAAAGTGTTTTGTAAATCGTCTGAGTGGGTAAACATATCCGTATATACAAATATATATGGATCTGTGGTTATGTCAGAAAATGGAATTCTACTGCGTGGCTGAGTAGTGGAGTGGAATTAGAACGACTGGGGTCTGTCCCCTGTGTGGCTCTGGCTTCAGATCCTGCCCCTGAGGCTTGCTCCCAGTCTGGCCTGGGGCAAATCACGGAACCTCTCTGGTCCTCAATTTCTTTATCTCTAGAATGAAGAAGCTGAAGCAGATAACCTCTGCAGTCGCTTCTGTTTGACAGTCTATGCCTTTCTGATCTAGCAGGGGAAGGAGTCCTGGATTTGGATTTAGATGTCTTGGGTTCCAGTTCTAGTCTTGCCACTTATGTGTGTGACCTTCATTCAAATTTTCTGGATCTCTGTATCTTCGTCCAGAAAATGAAATAGTCAGATGATTCATCCTCTAAGATCCTTTCCTGTTCTCGATATATGAACCTAGACCATAAGTTAGAAGTGAGTAGAACCATTGTACACTCTAAAAGCAATTTTGTACAGTGATCAACTGGGAGGGACTTAACTCTTTTAAGCAATACAATGATCCAAGACAATGTTAAAGGACTCATGATAAAAAAAAATGCTCTCTCTCTCTCTGGAGAAAGAACTGGTGGAGTCTGAATGTAGATCAAAGCATAGCATTTTTCACTTTCTTTATCTTTTTTTCTTTCTTTTTTTTTTTGGTCTGTGTTTTCTTTTGCAACATGGCTAATATGGAAATATGCTTTGCATGACTGCATATGTATAATCTATAACAAATTGCTTGCCTTCCTCTTCTCCAGGAAGGGTAAAAGGAAGGAGGGAGGGAGAGAGGGAGACAATTTGAAGCTCAATTATTTTTTAAATGAAAGTTAAAATTTTTTGTTTGGATGTAATTGAGAAAAAAATAAAATAAAAATTAAATGTAAAAAAATGTGCTGCTATTCTTCATTAGTGGAGGGAGTTTCTACACCAGAAATTCCCCACACAGATAAAATCACAAGGAGGAGGACAATATGTCCAAAATCTCTATTAAGGTCACATCATACCATGACAAAGCCAGTGAGTTCTCAAAGACGATGCCTGTGGAGCACAAGCTCTACCTAAGATCCTAACAAGTCCCAGTTCAAAGACCAGTCCTGTTAAGTTGGGTTTTACCACCAGATTGGCTCCATAAAAGTGAACTTTTTGGCCATGCTACCTCCTAATGACCATTTACTTAGTTATAGGGGGATCACTATGCGTGTTGCAGTGAGGAAGGAAGTTCAGGTAGGATAGGAATAGGGATGGAACCTGCATTTACATTGGTATGAGAAATTCCCAGGTGCAGAACAGCCTTTACTACCACAGGTTGGCATCTTCTCTGTAATTCGTAGTCATAGAATAGAATTGCCTGAAACACTGAAGGATTAAATAATATATGAGAGGTAGGATTTGAACCCCACTGGCCTCAGAGACTCTACTTGTGAAATTCCACAATGGAATTTTGTTCTCTTCCCTCACACACTTTCCATCCTTGATTCTCTGAGCCCCTCCAAAGAACAGCTCACCAGCAGGGCTAACCTCAAAGCTTCTGATTACCCCTTGCCTCATCACCCCACTTTGGGAAGGGCTGACCTCATAATTACCAAGGGCTATGAATAGGTATGAGAGCTGTGCATGGCTGATGCATCTCCAGACTCACGTGCGGGTCCATGATGTAATGGAAGCATGGCATTGTTCTGGCCAAAGCATTGTGTGTGATCTTTCAAAACCTAGTAAAAATTCCACATTTTAGTGACACTTCACCATTTTATGAGCAGCTGGGCTTGACCACTGAGCATAATGGAACTTGTTTAATGAGAGTAAAAATAAGATTGGGGCATCTAGGCAGGGCAGTGAATAGAGCACTGGCCATGGAGTCAGGAGAACCTGAGTTCTAATCCAGCCTCAGACGTTTAACACAAAAACTACTCATGTGACCTTGAGCAAGTCACTTAATTCCAACTGCCCTACCTTCATGCCTCCAAAAAGCAAAAAGGAGAGAGAGAGAGAGAGAGAGAGAGAATAAGATTGAAGGCTTTGAAGTCTTCTCCCTGCGTATACAGAAGGGCAATGTGCCCTATTTGCTTAAAGGAAAAGCAGGGGCTGGAGGGTAGAAAGATGCTCTTAGGATCTATTCATAAATGTTACATGAAGACCCACTGATTGAACAGGACTCTTTTGTATCAGAAATTTAGAACTAGAAGGGACCTTGGAGTCCAGTCCCCTCATTTTATAGATGGGTAAACTGAGGTAAGAACAGAAAGGTTAAGTGAATTGCCCAGGATCACACAGCTAATAAGAGTCTGAGGCCGGATTTGAAATGAGATTTTTCTGACTCTAAGTCTCATGGTCAATTCACTGTATCATGGTATTTCTCAAAAAAAGAGCAATTTTTATCCATCATGTAAAGTTATTCCACAGTGGAATGGGATACCTGAGTAAAAGGGGGGAACCCCTGTACTTAATGTCTTCAAGTTGAGGCTAGAGGACCAATTAGTGAGGACTGTTCAGGTCTGGGTTGGACCAGATGACCTTTGATTTACCTTCCAACTCTGAGATTCTATGACTGGAGGAAGTAAACCAAATCAGCAAATAAGTCAACAAACACTTACTAAACTCTTAGTATGTGCCAGGCATTGGAAACAGAGATACAAGCAGAAAGACAGATTCTGTCCTTAAGAAGCTTACATCCCAGTGGCAGGGGTGGGGTGGGGTAGAAGCTGAAAAGTCACAGGGAGAGCTAGAGGGAGATTCTCAGTACAAGGGACAGGGCAGAGAAAATCTGGAGAGTCAGCAACACAGTCCTCAAGATAGATTATTTCTTTACCTGCTTCAGTGACATCTCAATAATAAAATGACTTCACTATAAGAAATGTAAAAACTACCTGCAAGAGAAATTTTGAATTGAACTGTTCTCACGAAAAAGAAAACTTGAGCCAGTGAAAATGGAAAAGATTCCAGTCATCAGCCTAGTGAGAGCACAGGGGAGAGCTATTGTTGCTTCTGGGGAAGGAAGGGTGTGACCATTTTCTCCCTTATGGCTAGCAAATCTCTGCCACCCTGAATCCATGTGATTCAGAATTCCAGCTTGCCTAAGTAAAATCTCCTGTACCCTACTACTATTTTCCCTTCCTTATTCCCATCCACCTCAGCCCCACCCTTCCCAAGATCCTCTCTAGCTCTTAGTGTCCCTTCCATTGTGCCCTCTGAGACCCCTGTCCTATTGAAAATCAACCTACAATCATTTACTAGAACCTGTTAATGTGCCAGGCAAAATGGTAGGTGATTGGGGCAACAAAGACAAAGGTTAACTGGTTGCCCTTCCAGGTGGGCATCGCACTCTTTCAGGAAAGAGAAGTCCCCTGAAGGCAGAACAGTACCCAGCCCATAAGTGTAACTAAAGAAATTATCTTTGATTGACTGATACAAGACTGGCTTCCTCTAGAAGACGCTGGATCCCTGCTTACTCTTTCCGGATTTGAGTAGACCTTATTTCACTCCTCTCTCCAGCCCACCCTCCATCCCGTAGCCAATAGGAGACAACATCCTTCTTTATTTCTCATTGCCCCCCTTCTACTCTGCTCTTTCAATAACTTCTCCTTTGAGATTCCCTTCATATAGCCTCACCCTCTCCACACCCTGGTTGCATTATCTGTCAGCGTCCAAGTCATTCTTACACCTTCCTCAAGGAATAAAAGGTTAGATTCACAGTTTTATTTTCTATCCCAACTTTAGTCCTTAAATTTGGGGATTTCCATACATATGTTAATATTTCCTCCAACTCCCTGTGGGGCTTTCTTTAAGTCCCAGATAAAACCCCATCTGCTTACAGGAAGCCTTTCCCAGCCCCTCTTAATTCTAGTTCACTGCCTTTGTTAATTATTTTCTCTTTGTCCTATATACAGCATGTAGGTAGTATATAGTAGGCATTTGCATATATGTATAGTATGGATGTATGTATAATATATAGTATGTGTTTATTTGCTTGTTGTCTTCCCCCCATTAGATTGTAAGCCCCTTGAAGGCAAAGAATGTCTTTCGCCTCTTTTTGTATTTCCAGTACCTACCGAAGTGCCTGGAACACAGGAGGTGATTACTGAATGTTTATTGACTAACAGGCTGACTAAGGTTAGCAGTAAGAATTATAACATGATGTGTAGGTCTGTATGACTTTGCATTGGTCTGTTTTATCTTAGTCTATCATCATCAATTGAAAAACTTCCCTTTTCAAGCCACTTGCTATTGTTTATATTATAAACAATATATTTATTATTGATAATTTATTATTGAATATTGACAATATTCTATTGTTTATACGTTGCTATTGTTGTTGTTAATACTAATAACAACTCATATTTCTGAAGATTTCAGATCAACAAAGTACTTTCCTTACAACACCATCTCTATTTTACAGGTGAAGAAACTGTTGATTAGAGAAGTTAAATACTGGTCTTTGATTTCATAGTAAGTGTTGGTGTTGGAATTTGAACCCAGTTCTTTTGACTCCAAATCTCTCGTTCTTCCCCCACATAATACTCTCTGGAACAATAATGATTTCTATTTATCTACCTGGAAGTGGGTAGAGGATATCTTTTAGTCAGTAAACATTTACTAAGATATTTTGGGCTGTTAGCAATCCTGTTTTTGTATAGAGCAATTGAGGTTCAGAGGGTTTAAATAACTGCCCAGTGGCTACAGAACTGATTGGTGTTTCTTTGTGTAATAATGTCTGGACACACATCATTTGGACACAGTGATAGATCCCTCTAAGGACTACAGCCTAACTTATTCCTTGGTAATATTTATGCATAATAAAATAAAGCAGAAATGTCAGTCTCACGTTCTTATATAACGATCTAAAATCTAAACATGTTAACAAACTGGCATTGTCAAGGCGTCTTCATCAATCCTGCGTCGCTGCCTCCTCCTCCCACCCCTGGTGGTAGGGAACCGAAATTACAATGAAATAACCCAACAAAACGGACATTTCTAAGGCTGGATTTTGAGAAACATGGCAAAGACTTTTCTGAAGGCTCTGTCCCTTCTTAGCAGGGAAGGTGAAATGGCAGATTGCCTCAGAGATGTTGATAGGTTCCCACTGGTGTTTGTTTCATCAAATATTCCCCCAATTTTTAGGTAAGAAAATTTAGTCAAAATTAGCTCATTCTAAGACAAGTTTATACCTTGGAATTTATTAGTGTGTGTGTATGTGTGTGTGCGTGTGTGTGTGCGTGCGCGCATGTGTGTGTGTGCGTGTGTGTGTGCGTGCACGCATGTGTGTGTGTGTGTGTCTGAGAGAGAGAGAGAGAGAGAGAGAGAGAGAGAGAGAGAGAGAGAGAGAGAGAGAATTTCTTCAGGGAAGGAGACTGAACAATGAACGCTGCTTAACATTTTAACGTTGAACATAATTGAGGAAAATGGCTTAAACACCAGCCTGGAGCTGTCTTCCATCACATTCCCAGTAGGAAGGATGCAGCTTCCTTTAGCCCCAGCCCTCAGATGAGAGATCACTGCCCTTCTCTTCACTCCAGGTTGTTTCTTTGCCTCTCCCTAATTTCGTGAATTCAAGGCTACTTGAATGACCTCAAACTCAGGCTGAAAGCTTGAAATCAGGGGTTTTTAAACCCAGAGCCCATGGACTCCCACAAGGAATGGATAGAGTTCAGTGGTCCATGAAAGTGGATGGGAGAAAAAAAAATCTGTCTTTATTCTCATTAACCTCTACCTGAAATGGAGCATTTTCTTTCATTATTGTGAGAAGGGGTCCATAGCCTTCACCAGACTGCCTGAGAGATCCCTGAATAAAAACAGGGAAGAAGCCATTCATAACAAACTGGATCTGAGTTAGGGAGTACAAAGTGACCACAAATCGCATCTCAGTGTCATTGGGAAAGGAAGGCTGGCCTTTGAATTAGGAGGAACTGGGTAAGTCCCCCAGTCTCTGTTTGTCTCAGTTTTCCTCAGCACCTATATCCCAGGGCTGCTGGGAAGAACATAGGCGGTAATACATGTAAAGCATTTGACAAAACTTTCAGCATTATACTTGCTAGTATTATTGATCATATTAGTATCATCCTAGTTCTTAAACTGCTCCTGTTTCTTCACTTTAAAAACACAAAAGAAAAAGAAATAAAGAACATCTCAGAATTTTAACGTATTTTTTGCTCCATTAGGAGAATGAACTCAGAGTTCTTCTGTCAAGATCTAGGAAGTCTCTCCCTCCCCCCCCACCCCATTCCAGTCCATCTCAGAATCCGGAGGTGAAGAAAACCAGACCGTCAACTCACCAGATAAGACACTTTTGTCTCTGGAATTGGGCAGAGTTTCAGAATGTGAAGAATGCCATATTTGTTTTGTTTATCCAATTTGCAGTGAATTGTTTTAAAAACCCTCAGGTCAAAAGTTCATGTAACATAAATAATTAGGACATGATGATTTTAAGGAGCACCTGCCAGCTCAGAGAGTGACTCATTCAGTCCAATCCAATTCACCAGCCCCCAGTGCCTTTCGAATACAGAACCTAGCGAGTGAGGATACACAGCTCCTACTTTCAAAGGGTTTCCAAGTGATCCAGCCAGTTAGCAGCAGGCACTAACAAAGCACAGGCTGCTGTCCTGCCAGGACCTAGAGCCTCCAGGCAAAAACCAACCTCCCTGTTCATACACTACCGGAATTGCACTTTACCAGTAAAGTCACAGTCATAACACAAGAAAAGTGTCATTAACAGCTGAGCGGGGCTGGTGCAGGATATCATAGCTGACACAGAGAATTTTATTAAAATCGCATTACCCATATTATCTGATCTGACTCTCATGTCAATGCCCCTGAGGTGAGTACTGCAATGTTTACCATTTGTTTATGGATGAGGATACTTAGCCACGGGGTAACTGATGCCTGGCCCATGGTCACAGAGCCAGCAAATGTGAATACAACCCAGCACTCTACCCACTGTACCACACTGCCTAAAGGGGAAAAATGCTCTGGTTAATCTGTGGCTGTTCAGTCATTTCAGCTGGGTCCCACTCTCTGAGATTTTCTTGGCAAAGATCCTAAAGTGGTTTGCCTTTTCCTTCTCTGGTTCACTTTACAGATGAGGAAACTGAGGCAAATAGAGCGAAGTGACTTGTTCAGGGTCACATAGCCAGTAAGCATCTAAGGCTGGATTTGAACACAGGTCTTTGTGACTCCAGGCACCATGCTCTATGTACCACACCAAGATATTGGAGCTAAATTAGAACCTTCCCAATTGCCTTCAGATCATGCTCTATCATGACCTAGGAGCAAAAAGGGAGCTGAGAAGCCGTCTAGTTAAACCTCTTCATTTTACAGATGAGGAAACTGAGGCCCAGGGAATCTCTGTGATTTGTCCAAAGTCTCACAGCTAATCAGAGGTAGAATCTGAACCCAAGTCTCTCACTTGTGAGCCTGTGTCCTTTATATGGCACCAAAATGTCTCATCTGATCTCTTCAGCTCCTTAGTGGTATCAATAGATCCTTCTACACAAATCTGAAATTCCTTATTAACAAGGTCATGTGGGAAGTTAGCTGAATTAAAAAAAAACTTTGAAAAAACAAGGTTCTTCAGAATGTAAGAACTAGCTCTGAAAATTTTGCATCCTTTGGAACTAGGTTTCAATCTCATTAAAACTGCCTAAATGGATCCTTCAGATTTAGTCTTTAATTTTTTTTATTCCAATAAGACTTTAGGGGGGTAAAACCAACAATGACAACCTATCTTTCCTTTCTTTTTTTCAGGTTGCACATTTGCAATTATTTTCCCCCAATTACATGTAAAACAATTTTTTTTGCCATTTTGAGCTCCTGACTCCCTCCCTCCCTCCCTTCCCCCTTCCCTAAGATGGTGAGCAGTCTGACACAGCTTATACATGAGCAATCATGTAAAGCATTTCCACAGTAGGCA
>CM053598.1:17401227-17422828 GCA_028646575.1 Pseudocheirus occidentalis
TATGTTTGTTTTTTATTTAAAAAACAAACAGCTTCTATTTCTTCTTTACAACATGACTCATGTGAAAATAGGTTTAATATTAATATTTATGTAGAGCCTATATCAAATTACATGACATCTTGGGGGAGGGGAGGGAAGAGATGAGGAGAAAATTTGGAACTTAAAATCTTAGGGAAGCAAATGTTGAAAACTAAAATAAATAAATAAACAAACTTAATAAAAGTTTTTTAACAAACAAAAAACTTGGGGAGAAAGTATTCAGTCTTCCCATACTGGTGATTCCCGTTTAGGAAGATAGAATTATAGACCTGGAGCTGAAAAGAGGCCTTAGAGTCCTTTATTTTACAGATGAGGAAACTGAGACCCAGAGAGCATTGACTTTGACTACAGAAGTAGAAAGCAGCAGGGCCTCTTTGGCTGTCGATTCAGTTCTCTTGGGAACTCAGAGGTCAGCTGTCCAGCTCTGACTTTACAGATGAGGAAACTGAGACCTGAATGACTCTGACTTTACAGATGAGGAAACTGAGACCTGAATGACCAAGTAAGTGCCCAAGGATGTCCAGGTATTAAAGCGCCCAGAGTATCTTCTAACCTAGGGCCTCTTAACACCGAACCAGTGTTCTTTCCACCATGCTCTGGGCCATTGATGGGTCATAGAATCATAGCTATAGAACCAGAAGGACCCTTGGAAATCATCTGCTCCAGTCCTCTCCTTTCACAGAAAAGCAAAGTCAGACCTGCAGGGATCACTCACTCCCATAGTCAGTCTACCAACACTAGAGAGAAAGTGCCATTCTACAGTAGCTGAGGGAGTTCCTTAGGAGGAGTGTCCATACTCCAAGGCCAGCATAGGTCCAGTTTTTTTGTATCCCATCGTGCATTATAGCATCCTGCGTTTGTGTTTGATCTCCTTCCCAGACTGCAATGTCAGCTACATGAGGGTGCCTCCTCCATTCATTGTGAGCTCCTGGAGGGCAGGGTATGGCTTTTCCCTCTTTGTATTCCTAGCACAGTGCTGGTGTATAGTAAGTCTTTAACAAATGTTTGTTGACTGATTAAGCATGAATTAACTAAACTCTGTGTCTCCTTGACACATAATAGGTGCTTAATTAATGTTTGTTTTACATTACGATATTGGCTCTATTGTGAATGATGTGGGACTGATTCAGTTTTCTTAGAAAGCAGAGTAGAAAGCAAGTTATCAGGGTAACCTCTCACACCTAGCCATTTCAAACAGTTGGCATAATCAGTACACTTCCCCCTCCCCAAAATCCCCCTGCCCAGCTTCCCCTCTGCTCCAGCTTTAAGTAGAGATGAAACATAAGATATGAATCTCAAATTGATGATCATATTCAGCTCCTCCTCCCACCCCCAGGCGATTGGGGTTAAGTGACTTGTCTAGGGTCACACAGTAAGTATGGGTTCAACTTTTTAAAACTCCATTTAAACATTTAAAAATGCATTGTACTTTTCTCCCCCATTTGAGCATTGTCTCTGGAGAAGGGAGTTCATAGATCAAAAGACTTCAGACTTAGCTCTGGAAGAGCCCTCAGAGGCCACCAAGTCCAACTGCATTGTTTTACAACTGAGGAAACTGAGGCAAATAGAGGTTAAGTGACTTATCCAATGTCACATAGCTAGTAAGCATCAGAAGTGTTTTCACTCCTGGTCCAGCCTACTCCTGGAGTTAAGGAGGAATAGAACAAAAGCAAAAAAAGAAAGTTGCAAGCCTTACAGGGGCCATCAGATAACACCACTGGGGATATGAAAGAAGGAAAAAAAATGTAAGCTCTAGCATCTTCCAGAGGATACCAGGATCCACCTGGAAAGATCATCCACAGTCCTGAGCACTCTTTCCTAGCCAGTTCATCCCAAAGCGGTTTCTTGACCTGGTCTTAGAGGTAATCTGAAATTCCCATAGCCAGAAAGAAGCCTGGGGGCTTCAGGCTTTTCTTCTTCACTGTTATGAGCTACTCTTCATGGAAATATAGAATATTAGAGCTGGATGGGACCTCAGGCCTGATCTGATCCAATCTTCTCATGGTACAGATGGGAAAACTGAGACCCCAGAGGAGCATGATTTACCAGAGCTCCTCCAGCTAGTGTTAGACATTCTGTGAGGTTGGTAGCCCTCCTCTATTTCATGGGGGAACCTATATTCATTCTGATTTTTCTTTTTTTCCTTTTTGTTTTTTGGCTTTCTGGAGGATGCTTTGAAGATAGGTCAATTGGTATTAAGTGAGTTGTCCAAGGTCACACAGCTAGTTTTTTCTTAAGTGTCTGAGGTCAGATTTGAACTCAAGTCTTCCTGACTCCATGGCTGGTACTCTATTCACTTAGCCACTTCTATTCTGATTTTTCTGTGGCAGAAACACATGAAGAATATGGTTAGTGCATGGTTAGTACCCAGGTGATCAGACTTGGGGTTTTAGCAGGATAGCGCCATGTGCCCCCAATGAGGAAATGACTTGATGATCTTTGTAATTGAAGGTCATAGAAAGTTGTGGGGAGCACAGAGAGATCTATTTACTTGTCCAGGGTTGCACAGACAATATGTCAGAGGAAGGACTCGAACCCAGGTCATCATGACAACAAAGTCAACTTCTTATCCAAAAAGTCATCTTGCCTTTCATATAGGAAATACAGTCATCATTATTAATGTTAATATTATAATGATGATAATTAAGATTAACATGGTGTTTACCATGATTGCATGATTGTTATTGGCTGCTAGGTGTTGCCATAGTGCATAGAGCACCAGGCTTGGAGTCAGGAAGACTTAAATTCAAATCTGGCCAATCAAATGAGTTAATATCTCCATAAAGCACTTAGCACAGTGGCTGGAATATAACAAATGCTATATAGAAGTCAGCCGTAGTAACAATAGTAACAATTAATGATGATAGTAATAATTCACAAAATAATAGTTGCATAGGACCTTACTATTTAAAGTACATTATCTCCCTTAATCTTCTCAACAACCTCGAGGCATAGCTTCTGTGGGGACTATTATATCCATTTTATAGATGGGTAAACTGAGGATCAGAGAAGGTTTGTGATGCTTTCCCCTGTGGATTACTTACTAAAGGTTTCCTGGTTGAATGGCAGTGTCATCAAACGGGATGATGGAAGTTGTTGGCTAGATCCCCAGAGTGCAGAAGCTTCATTTTACAAGAGAGGAAATCATTAGTATTATTGTTGAAAATTATAAATAAACTGAACCTCCTCCCCCCACCAAGTCCAAGCAGCTCCCTACAGCAAAAGTAAGCTAGAAGGTGATGGCCAATCACTTTCTTCAGGTAAGTAGAGGGATGCCCGTCCCAATGAGAAGACATGGGGAGTCAGGAGGCAGAAGCAGTAACCCTCAGGTACAGCCTGGTCCTACCTCCTAGCCTCACTCAGTAAGATGCAGAGAAATGAAGAGACAATGGTCACTGTCTTCAAAGACTTGGAGGGCAGTCAGGTTCAAGAGGATTGGGCTTCTATATGGCCAAGGGCTAAGCATTAAGGGCATGAGTGGAGCTTTCAGAAGACTAGATTCAGCTTAAGGTAGGTAAAAAATATTCCTAAAGATTAGAGCTGTCCCACCATGGAATAGGGGGATAGCAAGGTGGTACAGTGCAGAGAACACCAGCCCTAGAGTCAGGAGGACCCAAGTTCACATGCTGCCTCAGACACTTTACTAACTGTGTGACCCTGGGCCAGTCACTTCACCTTGTTCACCTCAGTGTGCTTATCTGTAAATAAACTATAAATGGCAAAATCCACTCTAGTATCTCTACCTAGCAAACCCCAAATGGGGTCATGAAGAGTCAGACAATTGGCAAAAACAACAGCAACCCTGGAATGGGCCGTCTGGCAGAAGACCTTGGCTCTTTGTCTTTGAAGTGTTCAAGCAAAGGGTTGGAGACGCTTTGTAGAGGAGGGCTCCTCGGCCATTTTGTGTGGCCTCTCAGGGATCCTGTCCAGCTCTGAGATTTGGTGATTCTGAGGAGAGCTAAGTTTTAAGATGATTTCTCTTCTCTTTCTCTGCTGTCCCCCTTTTCCTTTAATTTATTTCTCCCCTGTCTTTTCAAACATCCTATTCTACCTTTTTCTTCTTTTGTACAATTATAGGAGTCCAATGTTCTCAATATACTTTTATAATTATTTTATTCCTTGCCTGTATTCAGGAACTACAAGTAACATTTTTATTAAAAAATTTTAAGTGAGGGGGAAGGGGATAAGAGGGGGGGGTGATAGAAGAGAAGGCAGATGGGGGAAAGGGGTAATCAGAATGCCCACCATCTTGGGGTGGGGGGGGGGAAGGAGAGATGAAGAGAAAATTTGGAACTCAATCTTGTGGAAATGAATGTTGAAAACTAAAAATAAATAAATTCTGAAAAAAATAAAATGCAGATTAAAAATACTTTGTTTAGTCCGTATGATGCTACATAGTATTGAGATACTTAGAATTTTAATTTGGATATCAATAAATAATTATCACTAACAATTATTATCGATATTCTCAATCATAATTGGTCTTGAGGGTCATCTACTAAGTTCTAGAAGAGTTTTATTTCATTAAAGTAGAGGGAATACCCCTACCTTTAGAATGACAGATTCTTGAAATATATGATGACAGTAATAGTAATAAGAATAAGGCCAGATTTATAAAGTATTTTAAGATTTATGGAGGCATTTTCCTTACAACAGCCTTATGGACTCTGGAGTTAAAGTATAATTTCCTTAGTTTAGAAATGTTATATTGTGGATTAATCCTCATGGGATTAGAGGCCTAGGTTCTAGTCCTATCTCTGACACTGCGGTCCTTGTTACCTGGAGTGAATCCCTTCTTCTCTCTGGGCCTCAGCTTCTTAATCTATAAAACATGAGGGTTAGAATAGATGGTCACAAATATTTTTTCCAGCAGTTAATAGCCTGTACTCCTATGATGTTAATGCCTAATGTCATATATCAGCTTGGGTCTGTAGAGAAAAGAATGAACTTTTCCATGTCAGCAAACTGAAATTCTGCTCTGCCCTCATAAGGCATCTTCTTAATTTTCCAAAACAAAACACACACACAGATACACAAGCACATACATTCACACACATTCACACACACAACTCACACTCACACACACACTCACACTTGCACACATTCACACACACACACACACACACACACACACACACAAGCTGCTGATTTGAATCCAAATGCCAACTAGAGAGCTCCTTCCTCTTATTTCCTACGACTTTTCCAGGGCATTTTGAGAGAATGAGACTGTCAGGATTGATGATGGGGTTGCCTGGCAGCTGTATTCGGGCTGGCTGCCATATGGCTTTAGGTCCTGCATTAGACATTATACAGAAATGGTGACTCTCATTCTTTAGCTTTCTAGACGCACCAGACTCCCCTGGCTTTTGATCGATTAACCAGTTAATCAGTTAGCATTTGTTGTGTTTCCTGTGTGCCTGCACAATCCCTGTGCTAAGGGCATCAGGCTTCAAAGGTCATAATGACACAGATCCTGTTCTCCAGGAAACTTTTGTTCTAGTGTAAGACCCAACATGTGTGTATATACAGATATACATATGCAGGTATATGTACACATATGTATACATATCTGTATATACACATGCAAACAGGTGTATACATATACACAATATATAATGTGTTGTCTGTATACATACACATATTATATATACATTGTATAAGACTGTGTTTTCTATTGTATATGTGTGTGTATAATCTACACTCCTCATAATTTACACAGAGGTAAATAGGTGCATACATATATACAATATACAATTAGTTGTCTGTACACATACATATATTGTGTATACATTATATAAGCCTGTATCACACACATATGTATAATAGGGAGGTAATAGGGCTGCCCAGCCCAAGGGACAGGTCCAAATGTTCTAATTCAAGAGTGGGTCATAAAAGTGGCAAATATCGGTTTTTTGTTATTTCTGTGTTTTTCATCAGCAAGGAACTCTAAGAGTGTAGAAAGGAGAGACTCCATCCACCCACTTGCCCCATTAGGAGCTTTGCCATATAAAAAGATACTATGATACATGTAGGGAAAGACCAAAACAAAACATGTGATCCAAGAAGGAATAATCACAGCTCACACGCGAGGAGCTTTAAGGTTAACAAAGATGTTTGTGAATGTCTGGGATGGATGGATCAAAGTTGGCTACTGTGTCCATTGTATGGATGGGAAAGCTGAGGCTCAAAGAGATAACGTAATCAAATCTCAGTTATTGAAAAGACAGGAAACTTATTGGTCTAATGAATCTGAAGAAAATGACAAGATGGAGGTTTAGGTCTTTTATGGAGTCTGAAGATCCTGTTTGGTTATCTCTCTACTCATGATTTCCCTTACCTTCCTGCCACCACATCTGCAATGCCCAGGATCAAAACTGCTCTTTAAAGCTTATGTGAATTTTAATTTGGGTCAAGCTATTCTGTGATTTGGGAAAGGCAACTCATCAACACTTCATCTGATTGAATCATTGACTCTGAGCATCCCTTATTGACAATAGGACCCTGAGCAAATGAGTTGCTGCATTGGCCAATTTGGACAGGGGATAAAGAAAACTCCAGAGCCTGAGGCACTATGTGGACTGTGGAAAGCTGTATTCAGGACTCTCCAATCCAGGGGCATGAGGAAGACCCAGTTCCTATTGAGATACAAACCAACTGTGTGATACAGCCACCAAAAAGCCGTTGCAATTGTGTTGCATTGAGAGGCATCAGTCCTGGACTAGGGAGGTAACATCCAATTCAATCCAATCCTTTTATTAAGTGCCTACTGAGTGCCACTGCTAGAGAGATACAGTGAATAAAAAGGTGGTCTCTGCCCTCAAGGAACTTGAAATCTAATAATGAAACGGAAGGGAAAAGAAGGACAACAGGTGGTTCCCCATGCAGGAGCATCTTGTTCAATTGAGTTCAAATCAGGCAGAGCAGCAGCTACACAGTGGAGTAAGCTGAGTCCAGTCTCTGCCTTCTATAAAGCAGATTGGGAGGAGTTGGTTACTCTACCCTCCACTCCTCCACTCAGAGGGGAGAGGAGTCTGAGGGAGGTGGTATCAATCAGAGCTTGAGTTAGCCAGGATGGTGGATGTAGAAGTGATGAGCAGATGCAAAGTGGAGAGACATCCCTTTTGTAGCCAACTCTAATCAGCCCATCAAGGCCATGGGATGGGTAACAAAGAGTGTTTTCCTAAACCACTAGTGGTGGTAGCTAAAGAGTAAGACTGGAGAAGAAGGCAAAGCCTTCAGAACCACATCACTGACTCAGTCAAGACATTGGGTTTTAGATGTGAGAAAGGGGGAAGGAGAGTGAGGGAACAGGTATTTATTAGGCACCTACTATGTGTGAGCCATTGTGCCAAGCACTTTACAAATGTTTCATTTGAGCTTCACAAGAACTCTGGGAGTCCCCATTTTACAGATGAGGAAATTAAGGCAGACAGAGCTGTGTGACCTGCCCAAGGTCACACAGCAAGATTGTGTCTGAAATTTATCCACGTCCTTTGTAAAATGTGGTACCCAGAACTGAATATAATGCTGACAGGAGGCAGTTTGGTGGTGCTATAGTGCACAGAGAGATGGGCCTAGATTCAGAAAGTCCTGAGTTCAGATCCAATTTCAGACCCTTCCTTGTAATTCTCCTTTCTTGTATTTGCATGCAAATCAACGGAAACTTGAATTCAAATCCTACCTCAGTTACTATCTCTGTCTCTGGACAAGTCATTTAACTTCTCTCATCCTCAGTCTTCCCATCTGTAAAATAGGGAAAACACAATAGCACCTACCTCCCAAGGTAGATGTAAGCACCAAATGCAAAAATGTCTGTAAAACACTCTGCAAACCTGCAGGTGCTCTAGAGATGTTAGCTGTAGCACAGTCACTGACTGCTCTTCCCTGTTTCAAAGAAGGGATTTGTAGGAAGGAAAACTTGAGACCTCTTGATATAGTAATCTCCACTGATCTTGACAGTAATGATTCCCTATTTTTAAAAAAGAGGTGAAGGTTCTTCTAGGTTCTGTGTCCCACAGAGGCAGCAGGATAAAGCCGGGGACCCTTAGCATCAGATTCCTCATTCTCTGGCTCGTGCAATGAGGCTTAGGAAATGTCAGTGTAGGGAGGATGGGATTTTGATGATAACGATTCTGGGAACCACTGGGCCATGGCAGCCTGTGAGTCATTGTTTGCAGAGCTGTGGGATCGTTCTTCTAACTCTGGTCCTTCTGGGAATGATGTCACGTTTCAGGGACGAAGCAAGCCTGTGTCTTCAGCCCTGCCTGTGTGGAACATGGCACGGGAGGGAGCAGCTTGGACCATGCACATGTTAGATGTGATGATCTCATTAGTCTGGCCAAGCTTTTCCGAGTCATACGAGGAGAAAAAGACAAAAGCCCACAGATGCCAACTGTTTGCCAATTGTTTTAGTTAAAAGAAGATCACTGGATGTCATAGTGATGCTAAATATAGTTTTAAAAAATGCTTTGTTGCCTTTGAAAAGATCCAGGATGAAAAAACAAGTGAAAATCCTCATCCTGGGGAGTTCTTGCTCCTGTCCTCTGATAAACTCACAAATCAGGATCAGCACATGGGACAGAAACATCCTCTACATTGTTAACATTTCAGACGGCCATTAT
The DNA here is from genome assembly GCA_028646575.1 of Pseudocheirus occidentalis. Classification (NCBI taxonomy): domain Eukaryota; kingdom Metazoa; phylum Chordata; class Mammalia; order Diprotodontia; family Pseudocheiridae; genus Pseudocheirus; species Pseudocheirus occidentalis. The sequence continues at coordinate 17,409,888 of CM053598.1, forward strand.
TTGTAGCCCTGGGGGAATCTCCCTTTCTTTTTCACAGTTCTTGTTATATGAGAAGCATTGTGATATAGTAGATAGAGTTCTTGACTTGAATCCTGGGTTCAAATCCAGCCTGGGATATTTACTGAGAGTGTGACCCTGGGCAACTCAATCTCCTTGTATTTTAAGTTTTCTCTTCTGTAAAATGAGGGGGCTGGGTTTGTGCCTCAGCTTCCCCTTCTGTGAAAGGAGGGGGTTGGACTTGGTCTTCTCTAAGGTTCCTTCTGGCTGTCAATTTACAATCTAGGCGAGCACCTTTTGAGTGACTCTTATTGAGGAGATCTCAAAATAGGTCATTTCTAGGACCTTACTGTTGTCTGTTATTCATTTCCAAAAAGAACCACTGACATCATGGGGTGAATCGGATTTAAGTGAGGCAGAGTGGCACAAAGTAGTCAGCCTCACTTTCTCCCAGAAAACCCTACTATATTAGTGTCTAAAGACGTGAGTTTTATATAAGATAGATGCCCATTTCTGTTTTGTTGTTGTTGCTGAGTGTTTTTGAAACAACCAATTTTTAGTCATAATTCTACTTCCTAAATCTATTTAAATTCATCTCCAGATGCTTGGGTGAGTTAATTTTACTCTGAATATTTTTCTATGGCATAGACCACGCCCAAGATCCACATCCTATGCAACTTCCCAAAATTCCATAGTTAATTTGCCCCAGAGACAGCATGGCGGCTTCCGATATAGTCTATGGTTGTGTCTGAGTTTGACTAAGCAACATCTTCTTCTGAGGTTGCCTAATGACATATGTCTTGTGTCAACATCATCCCCTCTGTAGAAGTGGTTTTCCCCATGTGCCTTTGTCTTGTGTAAAGGCTTCCAGGAAGCCATCATCTCATCTAACTTGGGATTTATCAATTACTTGGATTTGATCTGGCCACATGGTGGCTTCTCCCTCAAGCTGATGGTGACAGATGCTACAGTTTTCCACACGTGTTTACTCACCATTACCTGTTCTATGCTTCGGTATTGGCTGTTTGTGTTATATATTTCATCAGCATGATAAGCTACTGAAGACACAAGTTTGCTAAAAGCTTCTATGCCTATAAATAAGTGATTATGGGAAGATGCATAATGGGCTTTGCCCTGAAATAATCATTCTTCCATTTATTGAGCACCTTTCATACTAAGAGCTAAATGTACTTCCTAAGTATTTATTTCAGTATCTCTGTGGAGGTAGCAAGGTTTTATAATCGCAACAATCCAGTACTTCCACAAGAATTAGCTACAGACTTACTATGTGCTTAGAACTGTGTTCAGTTTCTAAGTGTCTGGCACTCTAAAAGAAGTGTAAGGTATGCTCTCTGCAACTAAGGGGTCTCGTGGACAGAATTCTGGGCTTAGAGGAAGACCTGAGCTTGAATCCAGGCTGTTACTAACTGTATGACCCTGTACAAGTCACTCTACCTTTTTGTGCTTCCATTTTCGAATCTGTCAAATGAGGGGGTTGGTCTCCATGGCCTCTAAGACCCCTGGAGTTTTAAATCTATGATCTTATGAGAAGTTAGAGGTCTAATAATAAACTTCCATTTATATAGAACTTTAAGTGAGTAAGTCAGATAACATTTATTAAGTGCCTACTGTGTGCTAATGGAAGGAATATAAAGAAAAGCAAAAGATAGTCCCTGCTTTCAAAGAACTCACAGTCTAATGGGGCAAACAACATAGAAACCACTATGTACAAACAAGGTAGGACAGTTAGGTGATACCATAGCGCATAGAGCACCAGGCCTGGAGTTATGAAGACCTGAGTTCAAATTTGTCCTCAGATATTTATTAGCTGTGTGATCCTGGGCACGTCACTTCACCCTGCTTGCCTCCGTTTCCTCATCTGTCAAATGAGCTGGAGAAGGCAATGACAAACCACTGCAGTATCTCTGCCCAGAAAATCCCAAATGGGGTCACAAAGAGTTGGATATGACTGAACAGCAGCCATACAAACAATGTGGAGAAATGGATGAATTGAAAATGATTAAGAGAGGGAAGGCACTAGAATTCAGGTTTACCTGGTTATGTGACTTACCATAAGTGCTGCTAAGTGTCAGAGTCTAGAGTCAATCCCAGATCTTCTGACTCAGCCCAGGCTCCTTACAACTGGTCTGAATGTCAATCTGACATCTGAATCTCATTTTACTGATGAAGAAACTGAATGAATCTCTGTGTTTAGATAACTTAAAGTCATGCATCGAGTTTGTGACAGAAGGTAGACTCCAACCCAGATCTAGCTGGTGACACAAAATCTCCCGTGTAGGGGAGACTTGAATGTGAATCTAACCCCTGACAGGCAGCTTGCTGTGTGACTCTGACTTGAACTCTCAGAGCCCTGGTTTCCCCTGTTGTAAAAACGAGGAGGAGAATCCCAAGAGCATCTGTCTCACAGGGTTTGGGTTGAATTTTGAGTATAAAAAGTGATACTGAGCAGAGAGTACTTTGTAATCGTCCAAATGCTGTGCGAAATTAGCCATCTCTACGATTTTAAAGCTACATTAAAAATAACCATCTCCCTTAATCTCTTCATGTTCATCCTAGGATCCGTAGCCAAAGGATTAAATGACTTATCTCAGTATCACCCTGGAGTTAAAAAGACTCCAGTCTGGGGTAGTCCTTGGAGGACTCTTTCAGACAATCATGCTTTTAAAGGCATCAAACAGAATGAACAGAATGATGACAAAGGGAACTGGTTATGAGGAGCTGTTATTCAAATATTTCAGTAGCTACCATTTGTATGGTGGGTGCTTTATAAACATTACCTCATTTTAGCCTCACAACAACCGTGGAGGCAGATTCTGTTAGTAATCCCATTTTACAGATGGGGAGAATAAGGCTAACAAGATTGGAACTTGTCCAGGGCCCCGCAGCTCCTGTCTTCTTGATTAAAGGTCCAGTGCTCTATCCACGGAGCCACCTAGCTGCTTAAAGACACTTGCTAAAAAACCAAATAAACAAGTTCATGAAGCCCAGGTTAAGAGCACCATGCCTTAGAGCAGAGGTTCTCAACCTATGGGTTATGTTCAATTTGTAACAATGAAAATACATCCTGCATATCAGATATTTACATTACGGTTCATAACAGTAGCAAACTTACAGTTATGAAGTAGCAACGAAAATAATTTTGTGGTTGGGGGTCACCACAACATGAGGAACTGTATTAAAGGGTCATGCCATGAGGAAGATTGAGAACCACTGCCTTAGAGATATCTAGTCCCTTCGTATTTTATTAACTTAATAACTCCCTTATTATGTGGACTGAGGCCAAGAAAAGTTAAGTGACTTTTTTTAGGCAATTGGGGTTCAGTGACTTGCCTAGGGTCACACAGCTAGTGAATATTCATTGATTTTTCTGTGGTTACACGTTTAGCTAGTCTTAGAATCACACTTAGACTTATTAACTACTTTTACTAGACTATGGATGAAGATACTGATTTTTCAAAGGATGCTCTGCTGTCCTGAAGGACCAAGATGTTTAGTTTATCTGAAAGATGATCACAGCTTTTCCCCAAGAGGACAAGAAGTCCATTTGGTCCATCAATGCTGGGAACTTATAAGAATGAAATGTTGAGTTCATCCCATTGTCCTTGATACTGTCTAAAGCCCTGGCAGTCTTCTATATATTTCAACCTCATCTGTTGACACTGCACACTTTCTGGAGTCTTACCTGAAACACTTGGCATGCAACCATTGGTTGTACCAACATCATGTGTTCTGCTCATCTCCTCCCCCAAGTTATGAATTCTCTACTTTATTAATACTTTTGAATGAACCTGACACTTTAGGAAATTGACCAAAATAAATTCTTTCAAGATTATAAAATTTTAGTGAGGCAGAAATGACAAGAATTGGTACAATAACTACTTATAAGGTCTCAGCATCAGTAATGTAATAGAGTCATAATAGTAATTCTGTATTTAATCACCATGCTCCATAAAACCAATTCATAGATTCATATTTTTCTAGCTGAAAGGGACCTTACACACAATCTAGCCAAACCTCCCTCCCTTTATTTTACAGATGGGGAAACTGAGGCCCAGAAAAGAGGTCACTTTTTCTAATGCTATGTAGGTAGTGATAGAGTCAAGATCTGAACCCAACCCACTCAGCCTTAGTAGATACAGACTATAGGCAAGGCCATCAACTGGTTTTGTGCTCCAGAAAAAAATACAAAATGGACAATGGTCATTGTCTTCAAAGAGCTTACCCTCTGTTTGGTGGACACAGAGAGAAGTAAATAATTCAGGAAAGGAAACACCTCTCACTGCTAGGGAGAATCATTAAAGATTTTCCATAAAGGGTGGTATCCAATTCAAGTCTTGAAGGCTGGCAAAGGCAGGTGTGAGATGTGAATGTGTTTGAGGCGTGGGAAAATATACTGTGCAAATACAGAGGTGTAGATAGCGGGCCTCATTTCCAGAAGAGCAAATATGGCAGATGGGTTGGAACATAGAGTGTATAAAAGAGAGCAATATCAGATCAGCATGGAAGGGTAGGCAGGAGCCAGTTTGTCATGGAGAGAGGGAGAGGAAGAAAGAGTAGGAAAGGGAAGGGAGGAGAGAGAGAGAAGGACAAAGAGAGGAAAAGGGAGTGAGAGTGAGAGAAGAGAGAGAGGAGAAGAAGGAGGAAGAGGAGGAAAGGGAAAGGAAGAGAGAGAGAGAAGGACAAAGAGAGGAAAAGGGAGTGAGAGTGAGAGAGGAGAGACAGGAGAAGAAGGAGGAAGAGGAGGAAGAGAAGGAAAGGGAAGGGAGGAGAGAGAGAGAAGGACAAAGAGAGGAAAAGAGAGTGAGAGTGAGAGAAGAGAGACAGGAGAAGAAGGAGGAAGAGGAGGAAAGGGAAAGAGCAAGTGGAGGGGGGGCCGGGTTAGACCATCTCTAAGGCCCTTTCCAGAGCTGAGTCCTACACAGAAGTACACATTGTTCGCTGAGTTTCCCTCCACAGCCCAACTCCCCAGAGAACTTCCCAGAGACAGTTTTTGAGTCAGGTTAAAATATTAGCATCGTTTTCTCAATCAGTCAACAAGCCTTCATCAAACAGTCACCGCATACCAGGCTCTGTGTTAAGGACAGGAAATACAATGAAAAAAGTGAAATAGCCCCTGCCCTCCAGGCCTTGCAGTCTATTCAGGGAAGATAGAATTTTTTTATATTCCATTTATCAGTGGAGACGTGCTATTTGACCAGTCTGTTAGGCAATGAGCAAGATTTATTAAGCGTTTACCATGTGCCAAATTCTGTGACCCAGCACATAGTAGGCACTTAATAAATGTTGACTGACTAGAGCACCAACTTGCTTGCCCATGTTAGACCTTTTGGAATGAAAGGGTAGCTCTGGGAGGTGCCAGGTAACTGAGCTCCTGTGATTAAAAGCTCTGATTTCATGGCATCTTGTGGCTGAGGCTTTTTGGGTCCCTCCAGTTTTTGTGCCTCCCTCAGCCCTGAAATGACCTTGCATTTAATTTGTACAGATTTGGGAAAATCATCCTGGTGACAGACACCAGCTCAGCAGCTCTCAGTGGTCTCAAAAGTGCTCTGGGGAGCCTCACTCATGCAATTGTGGACACTCGTCTCTGGACCGCTTGTTTCCACAGTAGGATAGAAGGTCTTTGAGAGTTTCTTTTGTCTGTGTCCCTTGAGTCCAGTACAGTTTTTGGCACCTAGTACGTCCTTAATAACTGCTCGGTAAGTGACTGATTAACAAGAAAAGAAGCAGCTGCCATCCCCTTAGAGCTGGGGCTGCCTTGAAGAAGAGCAGGAAGCCGGGCATCTCACCTGCAGGCTCTGGGCTCCACAGGCTCTGTTGGGGAAGGTTTTTCATCTTCTATTGTGTACAGTCTGAGGTGTATTGACAACAGGGCCTAGTTAATAACAACATGCTGTCAGGCAAAAGACATCATCTCATTGCTATGCAGCTGGGTGCCTTCCTCATTCTGTAGACATGGCAATTAGTTAATCTACCCTATACTCATAGCTGAGCCCAGAAAGAGTTTAGTTAGGTCTGTAGAAGGATCAGTACTTCTGGGAGAAGACCTAGCTCGACTGCAGAGGTCCTGACCAACATTCTTTTAAAAAATAACCCCAAAAAACCCCTCATTCTCATTCTCATTCTCTCTCTGTCTCTGTCTCTCCTCTTCCCTTTTCTTTCATTTCTTCTTCTTCTTCTTCCTTCTTCTTCTTCCTCTTCCTCCTCCTCTTTCTTCATCTTCTTCTTCTTTTTCTTCTTCATCCTCTTCCTCCCCCTCCTCCTCCTTCTCTTCCTCTTCTTTTTCTTCTTCCTTTCTCTCATATGGTTCCTCTTCTTCTCTCTAACATTAACTACATTTCTAAATGTTTTCTTCTACTTCCCCTTCCTCAAAAGTCATTCCTTATACAAAAAGTAAAGTAAAAATTATGGGCATAGGGGGACAGTTTAGCAAAAGTAACTAAGATTGAAAAAATCTGACATGATATGTAATGCTCACCACCTGTAGTCCCACACCTCTGTGAATAAGTGTATGTGTGGAGGTGACAGTGACCCCTCCTTTCCTTTGAGGTCACATTTAGTCAATAATAATAAGAGGAATGTAATAATAATGACACTTTTACAGATATCACTTTAATGTTTGCTACGTGCTTAACAAATGGTATCTTACCCAACTACAACCCAGTGCATCGTGTGCTATTATTATCCCCACTTTACAGATGTGTTTACTAAAGCTAACTAAGGGAAATTAGTGACTTACCCAGGGTCACCCAGGGTAAATCTGAGGCAGGATTCGAACTCAAGTTTTCCCTATAACTCCCACTCTCTCTCCATCTAGCTATCCCATTATAATGGGTCATTATAATTTTGCAGCATTCAGTGGGATTACAACAAATCAGGCACAGCTGAACAGCAAAAGGAACTATGTGCCAGGCCCTAGGCTAAGCAATGGGGATAAAATAAGATACCAACAAGATAGTCCCTGCCTAAACGGAGTCATGCAGAGCTTTATACAGAATATATACAGATTAGGTAGAAGGTGTTATCCTTGCTTTTGAGGAGCTAACAAAAATATGGAGGAAGGAAGGTCAGGCTGGGCTGAAGAAGGGCAGGAGTGTTTGATTTCAACAAGGAACAACTCCATTATGAGCAAGAGTTAGAGGTCACAAGGGGACAGGTCAGGGTGACCTTGGAGTGTCCCCCAAAATGAAAGGAACCAGAGAAAACAGGGGAGACACCCTGTAAAAGATTATGGAAAGGCCCAGAAAGAAAGCTTGGATGGGCTGCAATGGGCACTGGTGACTGGGGGGAGGACCCACACTGAGGAAGTCTTGAATGAGCTTAGGTAATGATTTGTTGTTGTCATCATCAATATGTGGTATTGTGGATAGATCTGGCTTCCCAGCCAAGGAGACCTGAATTCAAATGCCCCCTCTGACACATTCTGACCGTGTGGCCTGTAAGCCACTTTAAATCCAACATACCTTGCTCCCGAGGCAAGTCTTTGGAACCATAAGTTGGGAGAAAACCAACTGGCATTGGTAGAGGTACTTTCCTCACCTGGGAATTCCTCATACCAGTGAAATCACAAACCTAGTCCTCCTTATTTTTTATCATTTTCTTAGTGAGCTATATAAAAATGCAGAATAAATGTGGTGTCCTTTGTTTATAGATATGTACCCCTGCCCAAAGGTGAATTCCTTGAGGGCTGAGACTGTTCTCCCTTTTTGTAGTGGTACTATTGTAATGTTAATGGAATATAAAATTTTCCCTGGCCATTAATAGGCCTCACATGGAGCCCATTAAGGGAAGCTTGCTTAAGGGAGGCTTACTTGTAGGAAGGCTTTCACATTTTTTGTTCATTTCTAATTAGGCACTGAGTCAGGAGGACTGTGATGTCCTCTGACTCTAAAAAGGATGTATATATTCTGAGGTTAACATTTTTGGTTTGGGACTTGCTCATTGGAAGAGCATGCTTGTGATTTGGTCGGATAAGACTCTGGGTAGCCTTAAGGAGCCCCTTAATTTTGAAAAAACCCAGATGTTGGTGTTTCTCTCTCTGGTAACTCTGTAAGTATTGCCTTGGTCAGACAGCCGGATCTGTTTCTTGATTGGTGCTAATTTCCCAGACTACTAGAAGCCTGTCTGTTGATCTTTATTTCTCTGCTTGTATTTTCTCTGTTTTCTTTGTTTGGATTTTCTCTGAAGTTCAGGGTGCTGACTTTTCCCCTGAACTAATGAATGTAATTTTAAAAAGATTGTTGACCCCTTGAACCAGCTATCTTTCCTAGTAAAGCAGATCTAAGAACCTGTGCTAACAGCCATCCTGGGTATGCCAGTGTGGTTGATTGGCTGACTGATGTAGACTTGAACCTCTGAATGCATTGTTATGGGGAGCTCCTTCTTAATTGGGGAAGATCAGTACCTAAGAACTGCCAGGGGCACATATGGAGAGATAGAGAGACTTTCCTTTGGTACCATGGACAGAGTGCACCAGAGAAAGGACCTGAGCCCACGTGTTCCTGCCTCCACCACCGAGCCTCTCTCCTCATTATCATGCTGCCTGCTTATCATACACACACACACACACACACACACACACACACACTCACTCACATACGTGAACATCTATTTGCTCTACATGAGAGCCCTCAGAAGTACCAAGAATTACCTGTGGCAGAATGAATGAAAGACTGGCCTCAGAGTGCTTGAATTCTGCCCTTGAGGCTCTGGCATTGATAAGCTGTGCTAGGTGATCCTGGGCATGGTCGTTTATCTCTCAGTGTCCCCAGGACGGTCTCTAAGACTGAACTACTGAGAAGGTGCTGGTATAACAACAAAAACAACCAATTATATAATGCCTACTATGTGCCAGGTCCTGTTAAAAGTGCTAGGGATGCAAAAAAATAAAAAAGGCAAAACCATGGTCCCTTCCCTCAAGGAGCTCAGACACAAATGAGGAAATCAGCAGGCAGCTAACTATGTACAAATAACAAATAGGGAGTAGGTGGAAGCCCTGTCTCATTCATTACTTGTCATATGAATATTTACAGGGTCCACATTATTTCACAAAATCAAAATTGGCTGGAAACTGATTTATTTAAAATAGTCGCAGGTGTCACATCCTTCCTTGGAGCCTGGCCCCTCTCCCAAGCTGTCATCCCCAGTGTTTGCTTGCATACACCACAACAGATAACAAGAGTATTTTTAAAAGTAACTATTTTTATGTGACAAATGCAACTGTTGTTTCTAATGGCTCCCAATGAAGTGAATGGACTATACTTAGGCCTAGAAGGAATTCGATGTGTGTGAGAACCTGGCTTTCGGCATCCTTTTGTAAGCATATGAGCACGGTATGACTGTGCAGACTTGTTCCTTCCGAGGCATGGACGGGGTCACCCATTGATTCCTCACTGTGGTCTAGTAACAACCCAGATTGCCTCCACTTAAGTTATTTCAAGATGTATTGAAAAACATGGAGCAAAAGTCAATTTTAAATAAAAATGGGCTTTTGTCATGTATTGGGGGCCATGTGGAAATATTGTGAAATGAAAACAGATCAAATCTTTCCTTGCCAGAAAATTGTTTGTCTAATTAGTTTTCAAGTACAGTTCTTTGGATTCAATTGGAAGAAAGAATCTGAGAGTCACAAATGTGAGCTTACAAATGAAGTGGATGCTTCTCTTTTTACTTATAAAGTTGTTGATTATGTACTGAGAGAGAGCTGAGGAAGCAGGCAGGGGCTGTACTTGGTCATTCTCTCCATGGAAGGGAGTTCTCAAAAGCAAGGATAATTTCCTTCAGGGTATTTCTTTTATTAGTAAGTAACATGGTCTATCAGCAGAGAGGTGATAGGATCCTCTGCTTGGGCAGGAAGACCTGAGACCAAAGACTTTGAATGCCGTCTCAAACACTTATTAGCTGTGGGTCTCTAAGCAACATTTGACCTCTTTCTGCCTGTTTCCTCATCTGCAAAATGAAAATTATAATAGCACCTGCCTTACAGGGTTGTTGTAAGTGGATCGAGTCTGCTGACATTTCTAAAGTGCTCTGCAAACCTTAAAATGCTGTACTAATGCTAGTTTGCTGATGGGATGGATGATGATGTAGATCAGGAAGGGACCTCAGAGGACATCGACTTCAACTCCCTCTTTTTATAATTGAGGAAACAGAAGCTTGGGACTGGTCCAAGGTCACACAATCTTTTGCATATGTGTTTTACATAGGACACGGAAAGATTTGTGAGGATGATGCAGAAATTAACAAGGAGTCTGCCGTATGCTCAGACTTCATACCTCTGAGGACCAGTTGCAAAGGCAGCTCCTGAGAGTGTTAACAACTGTGGAGTAGGAACTGGCCCAAGGCCCCCAGCGAGCCCTCAGATGGCCATGGTTCTCTGTCACTGCCAACTAGCACAAATATTTAATCAACGACCTTGAGGTGAATGCTGGTCTTTCCCCATTGCTAATCCCCAGAGCCATCTGGTCTTACCCTTTCTCTCAATAACACATGAGTTTTAGGGAGGAAAATCAGCTCTGTTATTATGATTTTTACATTGACAATTTTAACATATTAAAACAATTTGGCTTCTTTATGGCAAACAGCATTTCACTCAGGTCTTAGAAATATGTAATATGGGCCATTTCCTTTCGGTTTAGAAATCTGCAAGTTATTGTTTGAAATTTCAGATCAGTTATTTGAGGACGAGTAAATCTATGAGTTGTCTTATGAAGCAAATTGTGTTCATTAAAGTCACTGAACTTCCCTTGGCCTTTATTTCTTCATCTGTAGCGTGGGAGAGAACAGCTAGGGGGCACTGCGGATAGAGTGTCAAGTCTATAGTCAAGCAGACTCATCTACATGCGTTGAAGTACAGCTTCAGACACTTACTTGCTGTATGACCCTGGGCAAGTCACTTAACACAGTTTGCCTCAGATTTCTCATCTGTAAAATGAGCTGGAGAAGGGAATGGTAAACTGCTCCAGTATTTTTGCCGAGGAAATCCCCAATGGGGTCACAAAGAGACTCAACTAGAAAATGGGAGGATTGGATGAGATCTGTGAGCTGTATACGTTACCTACTAAAAAGTTGGGCTTGGTAGCTGATCTTAAGCCAGAATTCATGAAGAAGAATTAGATTCTTGTTCATATGCCAGAGGAAGCAACACAGAGAGCGCCCTGACTCAGTCAGATTAAGGGTCTCATGACAGGTAGAATGCCATGACAAGGGGCAGAGCATCAGAGCCGGCTTCCAGTACATTGAGTGAGGGTTCTTAACCCGGGGTTTATGACCTTGTTTATTTTAAAATATTTCGATAATGACATTTCCATATATCTGGCTTTCTTAGTGGTGCTTTATTTTATGGATTTAGAAATACAACATCAAGAAGAGGTCCTCGGCTTTCTTGCATTGGCAAAGTTTCCATGATTTAAAAAAAAAAGGCTTTCCATCAGTCCCTGAATTGTATGAAGTACTTATCATATCAATGGGATCAGATTTTTTTTTCTTCTTGGCCTTAGAGCAGAACCAGGCACAATATGGGGGAACTTCAGAGATTTAGATTTCAGGGTTATCTTCCTAATGGTGAGAATTTCCCACAAGCGGGCGGAGCTGCCTCAAGAGGGAGAGAGTTCCTCACCTTTCTGACTCTCCAGACAGTGGAGCAGGCCTCCAGGTGCTTGGGAGGGAAGTTAGAGAGGGCACCTTTTGGTCAGGGGTGGATTAGACTAGTTGGCTCTTGAGGACCTATAGAACTCTGGCTACAGCCTAGAAGAGGCCAGCAGAAGCTGAAGGATCATTGGGAGACAATGTCTTTTGCATGTGCATTTTGGGGGAAGAGAATTTGTGCGGAATCTGCTTAGGGTCAGGCCTTACCCTTGCCATGATCAAAGAGTACATTATATTTTTAATAAGTTCCTTCCCATTTTAAGCTAGGAGAAAGAAAAGAAAAATACACTTGTCTTTTCAAAACTTAGCTCTTTTTTATTTTATAAATTCTAAAAAACATATCTAGACAGTTAAGGAAATACACTAGTAACAAGAAAAATAACATGAATAAGACTACCTAGCGATCTTGTACAATATATCAGATTTAGAGCTGGAAAAGAGAGGTGGGAATACTAATTTTGTTGAATGCTTCCTGTGTGCTAAGTGCTTTACTAATATTTCCTAATTTGACAAAGGCAGAGACCTCAGGAGATGTTTAATCTAATTCTCTTTTATTAGAAATGGAAATACTAAGGCTAAGAGAGGTTCTGTGATGTGTGGAAGTGCACAACCCATTCTAGATTGGGATAGCAGCCCCAGGATCCAAACCCAGGGTTCTAGTCACTAGATGGTGAACTGCTGTTCATCTCATATGAGTATCCCCAGAACTGAACTCAGTGCCTGGCACATCATAGGTCTTTATTCGGTATTTGTTGATTGATTAATTGATCTTTCCATTCACACACTTAGCTACTATCATCTACATCTTCTTCCTCAAACTGAGAAGATGGTGATGGTGATGATGATGGTGGTCATGATGATGATGATGATGATGATGATGATGATGATGAAAATGATGGTGGTGATGATGGTGGTGGTGATGATGATGATGGTGATGGTGGTAGTGGTGATGATCATGATGATGATGATGATGAAAATGATGGTGGTGATGGTGGTGGTGGTGATGGTGGTGATGATGGTGGTAGTGATGATGATGATGATGATGATCATGATCATGATCATGATCATGGTGGTGGTGGTCATGATGATGGTGGTGATGGTGATGATGGTGGTGATGGTGATGGTGGTGGTGGTGGTGGTGGTAGTGGTGATGATGAGATGAGGGAAGAAAAGGAAGGAGAAGAGAGAAGATGAGTAAGTCTTCAAACATTTGGGATTTAAGGCATAATTTAATGACAAACTTACTCTTGGTTCCTTAGAGATACTCAAAATACTAGTTA
>CM053598.1:17423328-17460839 GCA_028646575.1 Pseudocheirus occidentalis
TCTTCAAACATTTGGGATTTAAGGCATAATTTAATGACAAACTTACTCTTGGTTCCTTAGAGATACTCAAAATACTAGTTAATGATCATAATGTTTGTTACTTTAAAATTTCCTCAGGAAATTCAGGGATAATTTAAACCAGATAGGATTTAAAGTGACTTACTGTTTTATGGTGGTGATGATAGGAGGAAGTGAGTAGTATAGCCTGAGCTAGTATCGAATATTAAAGGACACCTACATTATTATTTTTTTATTCCCAGACCTTCAAATCTTCAGTGTCCCAGAAAGGTGTTTTCAGACTTGATGTCACCTTTGTCTTTCTCTGATATGGTGCACAGGAGTCCAAGGAACAGTTTTCAGAAGTTGTGAGACATAATAATGAGATGGAAAGAACAAAAGGGGCTAATAGAGAATAGAGATATAAGAGAAAGGAAGGGGTGGCAAGAGAATTCCTTGTTGGTCTCCATGAAAGTGTTTCTAGTCCTGGAGGAATTCAGTCCCTCGAGTGCTGAAGAAATTGCCAGCCTAGGGAATTGTGTTCAGTTCTAGGTACTACATTTTGGAGTGGCCATTGATTTACTGGAAAACAGGGCAACTGGGGTGGTGAAGGGCCTCCAGTTTATGTCATAAGAGAATCAGTGAAAGGATCTGAAGATGGTCTACCTGAAGAAGGGCAGGCTCAGGAGAAGGATAGGATAGGCAGTTTCAAGTATCTGAAGGACTGATTATCAGAAGGCTTGTTATTCTTGGGCCCAGGGGACAGAAAGAAGAGCTATGGTTGGAAGTTGTAGAAGGAAAATTTTGACTCAATGGAAGAAAAAAATATTCCTACTGTTATATTCCTGGTTTATCCAGATTTCAGCAAAGCATTTGACAGGAACTCTGCTGCTGTGTTTGAAGGGAAAATAGAGATTTGTGGGCCATCCTGGGTGTGCTAGGGTGCTTGCTTTACAAGTGGAAAGGGAGACCAGGACACCAGTCCTGGAATTGCAACTCTGTGTGACTTTGGACAAATGAATCAACCTCTCTGGGCTTCTGTTTCATCTCGTATAAAAGGGAGGCTTTGGAGCAGCTGGTCTTTGAGGTCCCTTCCCGCTCTCCAATCTCTGAGCCCAGGATCTCATGATGGGCTGTTCTTTGAGGGACTTGCCACTTGTAACAGTTTGTGCTTTGCTGTACGTGAACCTTTGTTTTTGTTTTCTCTGCCACTCAGGCTGTTTCATAGATGGTGGTTATTTCTGGCGACATCCCTGGGAGGGAGGTGAGCAAAGGAGCAGGTGTTAGTACTTCAGCTTTACAGATGGACATGAATACACTATAGAAACTCTGTTTGTGGGTTTTTTTTGAAGTTTCCTGGCAGTAAGTGTAGGTGGGAGCCGACAAAATGGTGTGATTTATTTTTTAAGACCATGGTTAGTGGGGTCTGCAGTGCTGGGAAGAATTATAGCTTCAGTTTTGGAATGACTTGAGTAGTTTCATGTAGGGATACCCATCCTGTGTGTTGTTGAGTGGATAGATGAGGTGGGCCAACTGTAATCCCCCTCTGATACAAGCCTGGTCAAAAAGTCTGTGAAACCGCTTATGGTAAACAAACCTGATACCCTCAGAATCAGAGTTGTATGTTAGGAGCTCAGATGCCATCAGATCCAGTGGGTACTGAGGAGTGCCCAGAGTGTATATGCTCACACATGCACATGCATTCACAGGTGCATGCACATGCGTGCATACTATACACACTTTAGATTGGAGCCAAAGGACACGATATCAAACACTGATCTTCTATTTGTTACTTATAATGACCTTGTCATGACCTTTCTTGGTTTTGAAGGGGTTGGAATAAATGACTTCTGAGGTCTCGTCCAGTTTTACATTCATGATCCCCTGTATGTCTCCAGCAAATGGCCAATCAAAGCAGATGCCTTCCTCTCCAGGGTGGCTCCAATGAGGTCCTCCAATCACCTGGTGAGCACATTTCTGAATGAGACTCCTTTGGCCCAAGATCCTAGAAACTTACCACTTCCATTCCTTGTTCCTTGACAAGTAAGTGTGAGTCAGTATGAGGAGGTGGGGAAGCTTTGGGAGAGGTAAGATATAGAGCAGGGCCGCTAGATGGCGCTGTAGTGGATAGGGTACTGGCCTGGAGTCAGGAAGGCTCCTCTTCCTGAGTTCGCATTCCACCTCAGACACTTGCTAGCTGTGTGACCCTGGTCAAGTCCCTTAACCCTGTGTGCCTCAGTTTCCTCATCTGTAAAATTAGCTGGAGGAGGAAATAGTAAACTCCTCTAGTATCTCTGCCAAGAAAACCCCAAATGGAGAGCTGGATACAACTGAAAGAACTAAACAACAGTAACTATAAAGATATAGAGTACAAGCTTTTAAAAAAAAGCTGCATAGGTTCTTTTTGAAAAAAATTAATTGATATATTTTGTTTTTATTATCACCTTCACTCTTTATTTTGTCCCTCTTCTGTTCTCCATCCAGAGAGAGCCCTTCCTCATAATGAAGAATTAGAATAGATAAAAGACAAAAGCAGTTTAGTAAAATGGACCAACCAATCAATCGTGTGTGGCAGGTACATGCAGCACTTTCCAGCCAGAACCCCTCCCCCGCTGCCCCAAAGGAGGGAGGGAGGTAGATTCTTCTATCTCTTCTTCAGAGCCAAACTCAGCCATTACGCTTACACAACATTTGGCTTTGGTTTTTAGTTTGTTCTTTCAGTTTATATTATATGAACTGTAAATACTGGCTTCCTATTTTTGGTTTTCGTTACAAATTTCCCCCTGATTCTCCCGATTCTTTTTCATATCATCCCTGATCATGTTCTTGGTAAGAGGCAGAGTATCTTAGAGCAGGAAGGGCCCTTCAGTCACAGGATGCATCGAGTTAGTTGGAAGGTACTCTGACATCCTCTGTCTCCCCTGTTCGTTCTACTTACATTAGTGTAAACCCCCCATCTTGGATATCACAGAATCCAATGGCTTCAAGCTGGAAGAAGCCTTAGAAATCTTCCAGGTGTTCTCAAAGTGTGATCTAGCACCTTTGGGGGTCCCCAAGACCCTTTCAGAAGGTCCAAGAGGTCAAAGCCATTTTTGTAATAACATGAATGTTTTCAGTTTGCATGTGGCAAGCTATAACCCATGTAAACACTAGCTCTTTGGTCAATCCTCAGTAACTATCAAGAATGTAAAGGGGTCCTGAGATTGAAGAGTTTGAGAACCACTGATCTAGTCCAAATGGTGATTTTTATAGAAGGAGAAACAAAGTCAGGCCACTGAACCACACTCAAGCCTCACTTTTCTCATATGTAAAGTTATGGGACTGCACTGGCCAATCTCTGATGTTCCTTCCAGTTCCAAATATGTATTTTTTGTGGTCACTTGATCAAGCTCATTAGTTACTTATTAATCCAACTCTTAAGCTAGAACAAAACTAGTTAGTCAATCAGCAAGCATTTATTAAGTACTTACTATGTGTCAGACACTGGGTTAGATGCTGAGAATACAAGGAAAGACAAGACTACCCTCAAGAAGCTCCCCATCCAATGAGGGAGGGGGGAGAGAACATGTGAAGAACGATGTAACTACAGGATATATTCAGAGATATATACAGATATATTCAGATATATACAGGATATATTCAGATACATATAAAAAACAGAATGGAGTTTTCAGGGGAAGAAAATGGGGTGAGGGGTAGTGATGAGGACTGGGAAAACCCTTCTCCAGAATGTGGATTTTGAGTTGAGCTTTGAGGGAATCTTTGAGGCAGACATGAAGAAGGACAGTGTTCCAGGCATGAGAGACAGCCAGAGCAGAGGAAGCTTCCAGCTGGGATATGGAGGAGTGAATCCAGGAGCAGCAAGCTGGGCATTGAAGCTGGGAGGTAGAATGTGTGTAGAAGACTCAAGTCTAAGGAGACTGGAAAGGTCGGAAGGGACTAGACTGTGAAGGGCTTTAGATACCCAAGAGAGGGTTTGATATCTGAGCCAGTAGACTATGGAGAGCCACTGGAGTTTATTAAGGAAGAGAGTGGTGACCTGGTGGGTCAGAGGTGCCCTTGCAGAAATACCTCTCCTGTCTCCCAGACCTCCCAGAGCAGGATTCATAAGGTGTTTCTCTTTACCATTTTAGGTCAGGCATGTCAGAGGAGTGACAGTCCCAGGTCTGCAGGTGCAGAAAGAGGCTCCTCCAGGCCAGCCTTCCTGGATCTGCCCTAGGGAGCTCAGGGGAAGGCAGCTCAGTGCACCTGCCCCAAATCTCCCATGTCAGGCCAGAGCAGCAGCTGGCACGTTGATGGCCAGCTGGCTCTGTTTCGAGCATCTAGGTCAGATTAGGGCAGGATGTATAGTGCTGTTTGGGATGAGGAGGTCAGGCAGAGTGTTACAGCCAGCTGCTTGTGGACAGACTTTAGATGTAGCCAATGGATAGGGTACCCAGGCAGAAGGGACTACTGGCTATCCAGTGGTGTTTTGACCATGTTCCTGGAGGAAGGGGGGCAGATTTGTGTCACACTTACTCAGGAAGGCTAGGCAATCAGAACTTCTAGCAACCCCTTGGGAATTTTCAGGTGATTGTTTGACATTTCTGAGTACAAGTACTGTGCTCATCCCTCTTCCTCCAGAGTTCAGAGCCTGCTCAAGGTCTTTTGACATCATCGTTTTTTAAGATGCCAGAGATAATTAAATTACAGTGGAGCCAAATATCATTTTTCATTGGGAGGTAACAATATTTTGACTTCTACTTTGGCTGAGTCTACTCTGCTTTGGAGGCAGCTGAAGGGGGAGGAGCTTGGAATATTTCTCATTCCATCAAGCCACATGTTCTCATTATTCTGAACCCTTGTCAAGATGGTTAAGCCTTGCCTTGCAGAGGCAACACTTTGAAATATTTCTGTTATCTTTTCCATTTGTTTCCCTTCCACTCCTTATTTCCCCCATAATTCTTTTCTCTCTTCCTGTAAATAGTTCAACTGTAAGTCATTCGAAACTTCTGAATCTTCCATGAGGCATCAACCCTAGAGAAAGGACATAAGGCAACTGATCAACATAAATTCATTAAGCTCCTACCTTGTGCCAGGCACTGTGTGAGGTGCAAGGATTTAAAGACAAATAAGAAATAGTCCCTGCAATCAAGGGCCTTACCTTCTAATGGGGGAAGACAATATATACGTATATACCAAGTGTTTTTAATGTCTTTTGGGTCACGGACACCTTTGGCAATCCAACAAAGCCCATCCACCGAGCCCTTCTCAGAATAATGCTTTTAAATAATCAAATCAAATACACAGGATTACAAAGGAAAATGTGTTGAAATGTACTTATATATTTCTTTTAAACTTCACAGACTCCAGGTTAAGAACCCCTGATTTCTAGCTATGTACAAACTGTATATAATACTGGCAACTGGGGGAACAAGCAAATGGCTTTATGTAGAAGGTGGCATTTGAGATAAGTCATAAAGGAAACCAGGATTTCCAAGAGGCAGAGGTGAAGAGGCAGAGTGCATTCCAAGCACAAGGGACAGACTATGCAAAGGTACAGAGGTGGGAGATGGAGTCAGGTACAAGTGAAGAAAAGCAACATTGATATTGTTGGAGTGAAGAATACATAATGGGGAGTCATGTGTACACTCTATCAGGGAGACAACATGTACATGTATACACATAAATGTATCACAAATATATTTAAAATAAAATAAATACAAGAAAATTAGGAAAGGGAAATGATGGCTCCTGAAGGGATCAGGAAGGAAATGATGCCTTAGGTAAACGTTGAAGGAGATAGATTTTGAAAGGCAGTGATGAGGAGGGATGGCATTCCTGGCATGCAGGACAGCTTAGGTAAATACAGAAAGATGGGAAATGAAATATTATGTGTGGGGATTTTTTCCTTGGATCACACATTTTAAAAGGTCATTCACAATGTCAAATGACAAATGTCATATTTGAACGTCATCTTGCAAAGCTGACAGGCTTTCCCTCTGAAAATGAAAATAGTGCCAGCTGCAGGTAGTGCCCAGATTTCGTGGAGCACTCCAGGGTATTACTGGGATTTCATTTTAAGAAGATTATTTATGAACAAATTATTGATTCAAGAATGGATATAATTTCATAAGCTTTATACCACATGCCCCAAATGCAAATTCTACTGAATCCTGATGCTTTTTGAACCCTGGTTCGGTAATGTTACAAATAAACCTTGACATCCTTCATCACGAATTGTTTGGAGAAGGGGTGTTAAAGGACCATCCATCTGACTGGGGATGGGGAAGACATTGTATGATTTCAAGCCAAAGGGGACTCAGAGGTCATCTAGTCTGAAGCCCTTATTCTAGAGATAACCAGACTGAGGTCCAGAGGGTTTGGGTCACTGGCTCAAAGCCATAGAAGTAGCACTATATCCCCTTTGACTCAACATGTGATGTTTTACATCATAGCAATCATTTCTACAATGAGTTTAAACAGCTGGTTTAGATTCACTTTCATTAGGGGCCGTTACAAATCATGGCAAATCTTTAGCTATTGTAGCTGTTGTTCAAGTGTGGTCATGATTGGAGGCCAAGGCATGGATGAGATGAACTCTGAAGTGAGAACCGTGTTAGATCATTGATAATTTGTGAAGCATCGAGGTTGTCTGGGAAGGGATTCCTACCTGCTCAAATGAAAGTTAGCCTGACATCTTGAAGTTCTTGGGGGGGCACTTCTTCTGGGTTTCATCTCCTCTCCATCTCCAGCTTATCACCCTCTGCAAAGACAGGAGTTCTGTAGGTGGTCTGAACCAAAGACCCTCAAAGATAGTGCAGAGTTCTGGGCCTTGAGTCCAGAGAACTGAGCTTCATTCTTACTAGCTGTGTGACTCTGGGTAAGTCACTTTACCTCTAGATCTCAGCTTTCTTGTCTTTAAAATGAGGATAATAGCATAATATTAGCATCTACCTCACTTGGTTATAAGGATCAACATGGATAGATAGATGACATATATATGTATATATATATACTTGTGTATTCATATACATATACGAGTATATACGCATAAATTATATATATATATATTCCTGTATACCATTTTACAACCTTTATAGTGCTATATAAATATTATTATTATTATTATATTTTCATTCTTATTATTAGCCCTAGAACCTTATTCCCTGATAATGTCTCCTGTATGTGATGTACTCTTTGGACTCACATTTGGATATTTATTTTCCAAAGTTAACCTTTTTTCAAGTTTAACATTTTTGAAGTTTTTCTTCTTATCTATTAAAAAAAAGCCTTCCTAGCATGGCTGGAACTAGCAAGACCCCGGAAATAATATCTGATGTTAAATTCAGGCATATTCACTTTTAGAAATGCAGCCCCAGCAGCAGCAGTTGAGAGAGCGTGTGATGCAGTGGATAGAGTACTCCATGGAGTTGGGAACACTGTGTTCAGTCCCCCTCCACTGCTTCATACTGGCTTTGTGACTCTGTGACTCTTTGTGACCCTTCACCTAACCTTGTTAGTGCCTGGAGATACTCTAAGCCTATTACCTTAGCCTATTTGCTGGTAGAGGGAATTTCCTCACTGGGAGTGCTCAATGCTAATGAAAGGAGAGATGTGGTCCAATTCTTTTTCAAGGGTAACTTGCCTTTGTGTTTCTAGCATCTAAGGAACTTGCAGATGATTGATTGTTGTGCCTCAGAGGCAGGTTAGAATGAATCAGGAGTGCAGGTGGCAAGATCTTTTAGTCAAGAGTAGAATGAAAAATCTACAGGTCATTCTTACTTCATTTGGCAAAGTTGCCATAGAAAGTTTCTGTCTGTAAAACTGAGAGCACCAAAAAGCTTCTTTTTCCCCCAGGAAATTAACCTTTTATTTTGAGTTTAATTTGTTCAATCAGTACCTGATTGTTGGTTTCCTACAAACACCAAACAACAGTGGGTGTTTGCAGGAGGGAGGAACACCAGCATCCCAATGGTTTCATTGGTTAGTTTTGTGTCTGGTAGAGGGTAGAGCAAGGAAAAGCCAAGACACAATAAGCATCCATCCCCCCAGGGACTGAAAGACCCAAAAGAGGGCACCATGACATGACGGATTTCCACTGAGTTCACTTAAGTCTTCATGGGCACAGTCGGTCCTAACCTTGATGGGGAACCTTTCTCCCCTGTGCCCCTCCCCACAGTCAGCCTAGATCATTGTGGATTTAAGGTTGTTCTCACTTCTTCTGATGCCCGTCAGCTACCAGTTCTTGCTGTCTTTACCTGTAAGTCAGCTCCTGTGATATCTAACTGGACTACCACTGAGAAACTATTATGAAGGAATGGTTATTCAAGTGCATAAATACAAGTTATACCTAGTCATTATTGTATCATTCATTAAATATATACATTTATATGCCTACATATATACCTACATATAGTGCCAAGAATGGGGGTTCTTGACCTGGGTTCTGTGGATAAATTTCTGGGGCTCTGTGAATTTGGATGAGAAAAAGGTACATCATTATTTGATGTAATTGGTTTCCTTTGTTATTCTATCCATTTTATTTTATTCACTTAAAACCATTCTTCTGAGAAGAGAACTCATTGTTTTGGGCAGATTACTAAGGACCCACAACCTCCCTGTCCCCAAAGTTTAAGAAGGCCTGACCTAGATCGTATCAAGGATCCATTCACTTTTTCATTTCAGTTTAGAGGGGGACCTTAGAGGCCATCCATCCAACACTCTTGTTTTACGGATGAGGAAACTGAGATCTGGAATGGTTTAGAGATTCCATCATCATAGTAACTGGCAGAGCTGGGATTTGAGCAAAGACTGTCTAGTTCTAGATTAGATCTTCTGTCCCATGTTTCATCCTTCTTTTCATTCAATAAATTCAACATTCTGTTAATTGTGTAAGTATGTATAAGTGTGGAGCATGGAGCAAGGTGTTGGGGAAGATGGCGGGATATGGAGTTAAAACCACATCCTTACCCTCCTAGGGCTTAGAGTCAGCTGGAGGGAAGAGATAACAATGCAGGTGATTGGCAGTATGGGCGTCCAAGGCTGTGATGTAAGGGGAGAGGCCAGGAAGATAAGGCATCTCAGCTTCTGGATTTTGCTAGGAAGCCTAAAAGTAACTAGGTCAGAGCCCTGTTGAATAATACATGCCACTTGTTTTCAAAGTTTCAGATTAACCTTTGCTGATCTAAACCAAATTAAACACACAATGAGAGCTTTGCCATTTTTAATTGCTCTGGTCTCTTCTACTTTATTATCCCTCTCTCCCTCTCTCTTTCCCTCTTTTTTCTCTCTCCTTCTCTCCAGCTCCACAAAGGAATTTCTTTGGCCAAAAAGGCCATCATAGCCGTATTTCTAGAGATCCTTGGTGTCTCTAATATAGGGGGAAGAGAAGCCTTCCAGGAGTCAGTGGGCACTGAGCCAACTTTTTCACTGGACTCTTCAATTATTTTATAGCAGGAAAAAAAAATGTATTTCTGTGACTGTTCCTGGAAAGTGTGGAATACTTTGTATATGGAAAACACATGCAAATAAAGTCTGTGGATTTCTCCCTCCCCACCTGTTAAAATGACTTAAACAGTTCTTCCTAGCAAAGAGGCATTTGACTTGTTTGATAAGGGTATGTTGGTTTGGGGTCATTGCCCCTTTGGACTCAGATCACTGAATTTGGAAATTATTTGCTCTTTTACGACAAGGAGATTTCCTATTTCACACAAGCTGACTCCAAGAATCTATGACTTCCTGATACAGTGGAAGGAATGCTGGCTTTAGTGTCAGAGGATCTGTATTCGAAATCTGCTTCTGACACTACCTGTATGATCTTGAGCAATTCAATTGCTAATTCCTAGGCTTCTGTTTTCTAATCTGCAAGAGGAGGTGTTTGGATTGATTGGGCTCTGAATCCCCCTACAGCTCAAGACCTCTGACCTTTTGACAAACTACAGTCCTCTCAGAGGGTTCTTCATCCATTGATAAATTCTTTATAACATTAAGAGTTGCTAAGGTTGTCACTTAACCCCAACTGCCTTGCCTTCCCCCCTCCAAAAAAAAAAACAACTTCTCATGGCTGAAAAAGCCATCCTCCTATGTTCATAGCTAGGCTGGTGCTAGCTAGCCATGAGAACACCAGGGAACCTGTAGCCAGGCCTTTCTAGCTTGGCATAGGACAGAGCTCTGTGGCTAGAGCTCGAATTCTCTTGTGGAATTAGACTCAGGAGGCCCAAATCCAAATCGCTCTTCAGTGCTTTCCTAGCTCGGTGACTTTGGGCAGATCACTTACTTCTCTAGGCCTCAGTTGACTTGTCTATAAAATAAGAGGTTGGACTCCATGACCTTGAAGCCCTTCTGGCTTAGCCCCAGAGTCTCCTCCTTGACCCCATGGACTATTATAGTACAAATCAAGAAACTGTTTGAAGATGACAGTGAAACCTGGGATAAGTTTATATCTTTATTATCCTTCTGGATCCAGAATCCCCTGCAGACTGCCTTTGCTTTAGGCTCCACAGCTGAACGCTGGCTGTGGTTTCAGTTTTCATCATATGCCCCCAAAGGCCTCAGGAGGGTCTTGCGTCATGAAGTTTTAAGCATTGTGGCCGGGTTGTGGTTGTTTGTGGGAATCTTCCAGGTATCAGAGGCAGGTCGTGGGTGCTCCTTAGGAGCCCAGCAAAGCCTCATATGAGCTCTGTGAATTTGGGGGCTATGCTTCAGGTGGATTCAAGACCTGAGCAACAAGCCCTGCCAAGTCTCAGATATTCACAATCATGAACTCTGGGCCATTGGAGCAAACCACATATCCTGACTATACAATCTGTTCATTTCATCCTGCCAGCTTTGTGAAGGATTTTCTTTTTGCCACACAGGACTCAAATCCTTAGTGTTCCATTTCTTGATAATACGAGGGATTTTTATGTAAAGCCATTGGAGCATCTTGCTTGTGTTTGGGGGGTGGGGAAGGATTCCTGTGTGTCTTATGCCATGCTTACACTGCAGTTTTTCCTCAGGACTTCTGCAGGCCTTGAATACTGCTGCTACTTCCCCCTCCCATGATGAATATTCAGCAGCTGCAGTCATTGAGGGACTCAGGTGTCAGGAAGAGTAAGGTGATTGAGGCCAGCCCTAACATGAAAGCCCCAATCTCCATATTTAACCACTCAGACCAGGGGATTCCAATCCTGATTTCCTGTCTTGGGGCTGTGGGCTACAGCCAGAGAGCCGTGCTGGGGACCCTCCAATGAATCAGGCATCTGTTCAGCACGCCAACACGATCACATCTTTCTGTATGATGTGTTGTAATAAGCATGTTGGTTTTCCAAAGACAAGGCTTTCTGTAATCTTCTCCCACCAAATGCACTGGGATTGATAATTCAACATAAAGGACACACTGTTGGGACCAGCAAAGCATGCATTGTTTGCCACAAAATGCACCCAGGGTCTCTCCGTAGCAGAGTGACATTTAATATTTTAAAAAAATTTATTTGATTTTTCTGGTTACCATCAGCAGTTAACCTAAAGTCAGAACTGCTCCATTCTTTTAGAGGTTAAATGATTCTCCAAGCAGCCCTGGCAGGGTTGGATAAATTGCAGCACCGTCCTTTTTTCAAGGCTTTCTAAAATAGATTTTCAGAATTGGTGCTGCCTGGTGTCTGCTCCCTGTGTGGTGACTCTGGATTTTTTCTCCTACGGGGGAGCATCCTTTGCTGTGTTCCCCCTTCCGTGAAAAGACTTAGGCACTTCCAGCTGGTGGCAAGGGATACAGCCACAGTACAGCAGCCTTCTCTGTCCCAGCTGTCTTTTTCATTACGTTAAATGAATTACTATGGCTGCACCCTTTTGCAAAGACTCAGGTAAAGGAAGGTGTAGGAGGAAGCCGGCGAAGAGGCATTTTTCTCCCTTAGCCTGAGCTTCGGACGGCATCTCTGTTTTTTCACTGTCTTCCTGTCTCTGGCCAAAAGGACTCTTGTCAGTGATTGGAATGTTTCCGTGAAGCAGATTAAAGGTGCCCGAGGAGATCACCCTTTTTTTTTTTCCTACAAGGAAGCTCTGTTTTAAAAGGTTTTTTTTAATGCATTATGGCTCATGCGGCGTCTCAATTAAAGAAAAACAGGGATTTAGAGATCAATGCTGAAGAGGAGACTGAGAAAAAAAGGAAACATCGAAAACGGTCCCGAGATCGGAAGAAAAAGGTATCTTTGCATGGTCCAGGGCAAAGAATCTTGCCTGGAGATTCCTTTGTTTTGTGTCCAGCAGAAGCATGTTGGGCTGTCTTTAGACAGAGGGTAAATTCTGGGGGAAGCAACTGGGACCAGCTGATTAGATATGGTGGCCCCCAGCTATGGGCTTTGTAAAGAAATCGGATTCTTTTTCTGATGGGTGGATGGTTTGCAGGGATGCTGCAGAAACTGTGTTCATTTCACATAGGAATTGTCAGGTTTCCATGACACACACCAAAAAGAATGTGTTACAAGGGAATTCAGAGTAGTTTCTCAATAATAATTTCAAGGTTAAATGTACAATATTGACCTGGGAACTGAAGGAAAAAATATAAAGTTAGCCTTGTTACTTCTTAAAGGTCTTTCTCATGGAAGATCCATCTTTATGCAGGAACTGTGTCACATGTGAGATTTTTTTGCCCCAAACAAATCTGTGACCTTATAGGCATAGCAGAAAAGTCACTTCCTGGTTTGTGGGGGTTTTTTTAAGTTTTATTTTTTTCTTTCTTTGATATGATTTCTGAAAGGTTGTATCAGGTTGAAAGACACTGCAGCAGAAGTATGGGAGAATTAACTTACTTTTTGTTAGATCCATCTCCGGATCACAAATGCTGATCTTTCTCTCCTGTGTGATTATCCTGAATGCAGAAATTTCTATAGCACATTGGACCTGCAGCCTTCAGCACACTGGCTATTTGCAGGCTCAGGGCAGCCACTGATGGTATCTCCATAGTTTTGTCTTGTTTTGTTTTGTTTTTCCATATTTGGAGGAAGAAGAGGGTGGGGGCATATTCTAGGTCAGTGGTGTTATATTACAGTTGAAAAGTCCTTGTTGAATGTCTGGTGGCTGTGCCCTTAGCTCAGACACCTGAGTACCAATCTGGGAGATGGGGCCCCAGAGTACTCTCTTCATCTTCCATGACAATTAATAGAATTTGACCAAAAGTACATGATCTGAATACAGACGTCAGGTCGTAAAGCATTTTTATGTGTCTTTGTGAGAATCCCCAAGGGATGGATCATCTTAATTTGCTTTGAGCAGTGATGTGAGACGCTTTCTAAATGACATGTAGATTCCTTTCAACATATGTGCATCTTTTTCACTAGGTTGCTGTCAACATTTTGGTGCCTTTTTCATTTGGTTTTTCCGTGATGCTGGGAGCACACTCCATACAGGCCTAGGGTGCTGAGCCCTTTTGTTAACACGGCATGCAGGAGGAGGTATTGGAGGACTTAGAGTTGGTCTGCTGCAGGATGTTAAATATAGATGATTTCTCCTTTAAATATATGTGCAAATAAAACTTTCTGAGTATATTCTTGGCAAAAGTTCAAGCTCAGATTAAAATATTCCTTGCTGAGCAGGTTTCAGGGCCTTCTACAGCAGAGCTTATGAAATTACCATAGTCTCTTCTGTCTAGTTCTAATTTTGTCGTGTTATGATGGGATGTGGCTATGTTGTAGCGACCTGCCCTCCCCCTCCCTGTAAGCAATCAGATCACCCAGAGTTCTCTGATTTATCAGGGAGGTGCTTAAAGCCACAGTGTGATCACTGATACCCACAGGTTAAATAAGACTTGTTGGCCAAACCAGGCTGTCTTTCATCATCCATTGTGTCCCTGCTGCTGGGGTGTGCTTGTGTGCCTGTGTCCCTGGGAATTGTTGGGAGTCCAACAGGGAAGGGATGAGGCAAGAGAACTTCCTGGATTGGGGTATCAGAAACATCTGCTCTAAGGATCAAAATGCTTTGTTGCGATACAGCAGACAACTCTCCAATGGAAATCTCTTAGCAGCCAGAAGAGAACAGAGAAATATAACTACTGAGTGATCTGAGTTTGGCTCCTGGGTTTTTTCTCCCAATTTTTTTTTTCTGGAATTTGTAATAGACCAGAAAAGTAGCACATGGTCCATGCCTGCAGCACTTCTCATTACTCACAATAAGAATGTTCCTGCATCTACACTCTCATCTTGAATACAACAGAATGTGTGTGTGTGTGTATGTGTGCGCGTGTTTAAAAGGGCTTTTGGTGGGACATATGATTAAAAGAAAATCCCTCTAAAACTGCAGACTAATAATTCTCTGTGGTCTTATAGAATGGACAATACTCCATTCATTTTCAAGGGCAAAGATTTCAGATTTCCTTTTCACTATGAACTGGTATTTATTTCCCCCTAGCATTTAAAATAATAACAGTGTAAATGTATATGGCATTTTAAAGTTCACAGAGTTTTGCTCTCATTGTCTCCTTTGGTAAGACCTTTCCAGAGTTCTGGGAGACTCTGTTTAGTTTTCGGAGGATTAAAACAATGCCTTCACTTGCCCCTTTGCGGCAAGTAAGGACTGCTGGTGTCTATTGTGTAGGCTAGGACATTCACAAGGGCTATTGTCTATGAGCAGGGACAATCACAGGGAAACCGTCCTAAGTATTGGTGCAGGGGCATAGAATGGGGAGGGTCAGGATGCCTGCAGCAATAAAGAGAGAGAGATCAGGCCTTCCCAAGCCCAGGCTGCTCACACAAGGCTCTCTAAAGCTCTGCCACCTAGCCATAGGATATTAGTAATTAATCATAATAAACACACTGGCTTTGCATTGGTTTGACATTCAACTGAAATGGCTTCTGTGAAGGGCCCAGTGAGCATTTGTGTGTGGTCTTCTTCCAAACACGGATCACGATGAGGCGAAACGATTGCCCGCAAACTTTTAGGAGTTTGAATCAGCTGAATTGTAATAACAGCTTATCTCGTTCTTGGCACATCTCACTCAAAGAACACCCAACAAAAATGCAAATTTTATCATCCGACAGAAATAAGTGAATATTAATGGAATGCTTTTTTTAGATTTCATACTTTGATTACTAATTTGTCTCAAAACAAGGAGTCAACAAGCATTTATTAGGCACCTATTATATATTGGGCATTAAGATAACTTGTTTACAACAGGACTTGCTTATATAGTTTTAATATAGTAGCTAGTATTTATATAACACTTTAAAGTTTACCAAGTACTTTTAAAATAGTATCTCATTTAACCCTTACAATAACCTTAGGAGGCAGGTGCCATTATTATCTTAATTTTACTGGTAAGGAAACTGAGACAGAGGTCAAGTGACTTGCCCAGGGTCACACAGTTAGTAAGTATCTGAGGGCAGATTTGAACTTCATGAATCTTCCTGACTCAAGGTCCAGCACTGGGTTATTTTTCAATTGTGTGTGACTCTTAGTGAACCCATTTGGAGTTTTCTTGGCAAAGATACTGGAGTGGTTTGCCCTTTCCTTCTCCAGCTCATTTTATAGATGAGGAAACTGAGGCAAACAGGGTAAAGTGGCTTGTCCAGGGTCACACAGTAAGTGTAGCAACTTTGAACTCAAGTCTTCCTGATTCCAGGTACAGAGTTCTCTCCATTGTGATTGCTTCTTTATTGTGTTCTATCCTCCAACTAAGTTTTCTAGAAGAAATGTGTAGGTTTCTTTCCCTTTATGTTACCTTCTTGTGGGTGTCAGGAAGATCTGTCTCTCGCAGAAGCAGTCAGAGTACTCCTTTGTTCTAAGAAAAGGAGAATGTTCCAGGAGCAGTCACGCCCCTGGTGATGCTGTCCTCTCAGGGGGCAAGGAATTGGCTTTGTGCATCTTTGGATCCATCATGCCTAGGGTGCCCTCAACACCGGCTTCAAGACATCAACAACCAAGCTTTCAGAGTCTCTGTCTACAAGGAGGCAATTCTATTAACTTCTGGCGCCAGGAGGTCGCCTTGTTAAACATAGTGGCTATGTACTCTCCCCGTTTTTTAGCTAAAAAAATCTTTTTTTGAAAGAAAGAGAGAAATTATGTACCTTGTTAGGGTCATCATAACCTTTAAAGCAGTGGTTCTCAACCTTCCTAATGCCACGATACTCCTTTAATACTTGTATGTGGACGTATCTGCATGTGGGTGGACCCACCTGGAGACAGAGGAGCAGGAGAGGTGTCTTGGTTCCTAAGACCTTCGGAAATATGTGCTTTCCAGTGGTCTTAGGCAACCCCTGTGAAAGGGTCATTTCACCCCAAAGGGGTCGCAACCCACAGGTTGAAAACCGCTGCTTTAAAGGAATGGCTATAAATATCAGTGCTGTCAGAATGAATGTGTTTGGGGGCCTTGACATACTTGGATAATACACTAAAAAATGAACCCACTGTGTTGCTATGAGGGCTGTGAAGGCTGCCCACAGAGTCCCTTCTCTTCAGCAGCCCCCTGAAAGAAACAGGGCCCTTTAGAGATGGAGAATCTGAGATTCTTAGAGATTCCGTGATTTTGAAAACATTTTGTGTGTTTTTGCATAGTCTGTTCATAATCTCTAGTGAAAATAGAATGGAAGCTTCCCTGGGGCAGGGAGTATATCTTATTCCCAGCATGTAGATATCACAATAATTTGTTCTTGTTGATTATATGTTTGTCTAAATGCAGGATCGTGAGATGCACCTACAAGCAGCCTGTTATAGTCCAGGGTTTGTCGTGCCTTCGTTTTACTGACAGGTTAACAGGGCAGAGGAGAGATGACGTGATTTGTCTCACATCACACAGCTAGTCAGTGGCATTGGTGCAGTGGTATACAATAAACACTTAATAAATGCTTGTTCCCCTCCTCCCTTCCTCCCTTCCCTCCTTCCTTCCTCCCTCCTTCCCTTCCTTCCTTCCTTCTTCCCTTCCTCCTTCTTCCCTCCCTCCCTCCCTCCCTCCCTTCCTTCCTTCCTTCCCTCCCTCTGTCCCTCTCTCCCTCCTTCCTTCCTTCTTTTCTTCCTTCCTTCCTTCCTTCCTTCCTTCCTTCCTTCCTTCCTTCCTCCTTCTTTCCTTTTTCCTTCCTTTCCTCCTTGTTTCTCCTCCCTCCCTCCCTCCCTCCCTTCCTTTTGTCCCTTCCAACTAGAATCTACACCTTCTGATTCCTATTCCCTCCCCCTATCCCAACACAAATCTATCTCCTTATATTTGTTTTTTACTGAACTTGTGATTTCATTGATGTCATGAATTCCTAGTGTGAAAATCCCCTCCACCATTGCAAATCTTGAAGTTACTTCTCTGTCACTTGTAGTCTTAGAGAGATGCTTGAAACCCTGAGAGGTTAAATGATTTTCCTAGGGTCACACAGCTAGTATCTAACAGGGGCAGGACTTGAACCCGGGTCTTCCTAATGCCAAGATTGTGTCTCTTCAAAGGGAAAAAGCAATCCCTTTCTGAAATTTTCCATCTTAGACCGAGAAGAGAAATTGATCTCTTGAATACTGTATAAGAAGGCTGATACTGATATGTCAGAATGTCAGGGTGTTTCCCAGTTTGCAAAGAGGTTTTTCCCCCCTGTGATACCCCTGGGATCTCAGCAGCACCAGATTGGCCAGCTCCATGTCATTGAGGAGGTGTCCATGAGTAAGCATTTTACTGAAGGTCACTCAACTAGTAGAAAACAGGCAAGCCAGCAATTGGCTGAGCTCCTCTGGATGGTAAGTCAGGGGCTGGCCTTTCTGTACCATGCCACTTCCAAGTAAGTTTGGACTAATCAGTCAACAAGGATTTATAAAGCACCCACCACAAAGTAAAATAAATAATGAAATAATCCCTGCCCTCCAGGAAAAGACAAGTGTGAGTATATGTAGAATAAGTAGAAATAAATATTAAGCTGTTAGGAAAAGTGGACTGGAGGGTCACAGAAGGCTTCCTGTCAGACAAGAATTCCTTAACCTGCCTTAATGTTTGGTCCAAAGGTCACCCAAGTATGCCATGGTTCTATTCCTGGGGGTCTGAGAACTTGGATGAAAAAAATTGCATTTGTTCTCACTAACTTTTGGTTTCCTTTGAAATCTTAGGTATTTCATTTTTTGTTTGCATTTTAAAACACGATTCTGAGCAGGGTTCAGCAGACTGTCGAAGGGGGCCATGACCCAAAAAGTTTTAAAACCTCTGCTTATTATAAAGATGCTCTTTAAACTTTGTCTGGAAGGAAATGAAGGTGAGATGAAGAGCATTCTGGGTGCCATGGATGAATGGCCAAAGACAGGAATGCAGGAAGTGGTGTGTGTGTGAGGTACAGAGAAAAAGCCAGTTTGGTCATGCAGGGGAAGGAGTAATTTATAATGAGGCTGGAAGAATAATCACTGAGCGCTTAACTATCACAATAATACTAAGTTAGCATTATAGAAAACTTTGTGGTGTATAAAACCTTTTACATGCATTATTCCATTTGGTATAGTAAAACTCCATGATGTATTCTAGGCTGTGTAGGAGACCGGGACATTAGCTTTGCTTTCTGCCCTCCAGAAGCTTTTCATCTAGCTGGGAGAAAGAGACTAAAGTATATCAAGCTATTGCAGACAGAATAGGATGCTCCACACCATGGCATGAGCTGTGGATGCCGCAGGAGGTCAGTGGAGGCACTGGTAGTGAGGAAGCCTTCGGGAGGAAGCAGGCCCTGCACAGAGCCAGAAGGATGAAGAGGTTTTAGGTGAATAAAGGGAAGGACGGAATTTATTCCAGGTAGAGAACCAGCAGTAGCAAATGGCCAGGTCACAGACCCCCAACTCTATATTAGTACTAGCTATGGTACTGTACTAGGCTCTGTACTAGGTACTGACGACAGAGAGACAATGAAATAGTCATTGCCTCCAAGGACCCTGCATTCTCAAGAGAGAAATAATGTGTACAAGATGTACAACATGTATTCAGAGAGAATACAAAATAATTTTATGAATGAGGCATTAGGAGATGGAAGAATCAGGAAAAGTCTCATGGGCTGATACCTAAGGTAAATAGAAATTCTAAAGAGTAGAAGGAAACAGTGCATTCCAGCAATGGGGGATAGCAAAGGCATGGAGGTGGGAGATGAGATGAAATTTCTTGTGTGAGGCAAGGGCAAGGAGGTCCTTCTGCCTAGACTGCTGGGTAGGAAAAGAAGAGTGTATAATGAGCCTGGAAAGGAATCAGTCAGTCATGTTCTCTACAGGGAATAGTGGTGAGATCTTTCTGAAGTGAAGGGTTCATGTTGGTGAGTAATTAAAGAAAGTCAGATTGGGGGAGGGGGATTCAGATGAGAAAGGGTCTTGGCAATCAAGTGGGGAGAGTTTGGACTTGACTGTGGAAGAAGTATAAGCCTGTAGCACCTTGTAACATGGGGAGAATCATAAGTCAGAGAGCTGGTAAAAACGTTTGGTTCTTCATGAATGTGTGGAACCTTTGCTGACTCTCAGTCATTGCTGTGACCAGAGACACTGAAAAAGTCAGTGGCTCTGCCCCATTAGCATTCAGGAAGCCAGATTTGGGAGCAGCAGGAAGTGGCACTTTCAGGTTGCTGTTGAGAAACTCAGAGAGGCATGTGGACAAGGTTCGGCAAATTGTGCTTGACTTGGTCTGACTTCCATTTCTGCAGATCAAATACAGGTCTCAGTGTTCACAAACAACCGCTATAGGAACAAGGAAGGACCTTTTCCATAACAGCTTAAGCCGTCATCAATCAGTCAGCAAGTATTTATTAGGCGCCTACTTTGTTCCAAACGCTGTCCCGGGTCCTGGGAATACAAAGATGAAATTGTTGTATTCTATCAGAGGGGTAGCTAGGTGGTGCAATAGATGGGGCACTTGGTCTGGAGTCAGGAAGACCTGAATTCAAATTTGACCCCACACCCTTACTAGCTATGTGACCCTGGGCAAGTCACTCAACCCTGTTTACCTCAGTTTCTTCATCAGTAAAATGAGCTGGTGACTGAAATGGCAAACCACTTTAGAATCTTTGTGTGACCCCCCCACAGGGGTCACAAAGGGTCAGACATGCGTGAACAACTTAACAACAACATTCTATCAGAGGGAACACGGTCTATAGTTGGAGGCCCTAAATTCAAATCCTACCTTTACCACTTAATGGATGATAAAGCTCAAATTACTCCCTGAGCCTTGGATGGTTTCTAGGCTCTCTTCCGGCTCCAAATCTATGGTTCTGTGACCCCATACACATAGGCAGAGAGACACAAAATCCATACAGGGTGATTTTTTTTTGAGGAAGGAAAGTAGCCCCTGGGGTGGGGGATGGGAACCAGGAAAGGCTCTAGGTCAAGGGTGGGAAATTTGTTGTCTTGAGGCCACATGTGGCCCTCCGTGTCCTCAAGTGCTTCAGTTTGGATTCAGTAAAAGGGCCACACTTGAGAACCTAGAGGGCCACAAGTGGCTTTGAGTAGAGGAAAGGAGAAAGTTCATTCAAGTTAATGCTGAAGAAATGGGGTTTCTTAGGAAGGTGTGATTTTTAGCATGGACCTGCCATCTACTTTGATCCCCTCACTTTATAGAGAAACTGAGGCACAGAAGGGATAAATAAATTGTCCAAGACAACAGAGGTAGCAAATGTCAGGGCTGGGATTTGAACTAGAAATCCATTGCTTTTCCTGCTCTAGTGCTCAGAGGAGATTTCTAACAGGAAGTGAGATCCTTGAGGACAGGAATTATGACATTTGTGCACATTTGATTATAGAAACATTTTTTAAATAGATGAGAAGGAAGAAAAATAGTCACTAACGTTGTGGGACCTGGCTCTTGGGATGCTTCATGTCCCCTGTTTTCACAGTCCTGAATACACCTGATCTTGCCCCATCTTGGAAGCTGAGCAGGGGAAGCCTGGCTGAGAGGTCCTCTGACTTTAGAGGTGGCGAGGAATTTGAGAGAAATCAATTTTGGTTTTTTGAAGTTAGAAGTTCCATGTTCAGAAGCCGTATGACCTTGGCCAGTTCACCTGAAGTCTCTGAGACTCATTTTCCTCATCTGTAAAATGAAGGGTTAGACAAAAAATTATCTCCAATGTCCCTTATGCCTCAAAATCTGTGATACTATGATTTAGGAATGGGAAAATATCTAAGAAAATATGATTTGTCAGTCAATTTCTTTTCAAGGTACCCTGCGCTGTTTATTAAATGGTTGTGCACTGTGGCATCTGGGTGTTTTTTCTAAGAATGTTTTCAAGTCGTTTTTGAATGTCCACCTTCTCGTGTTGCTTCAGTCACCATTGGTGTGGCAGCACATCCAGGGGCAGCCTGGGTTATGAGCCATTTTTGCTTTTCTTTGTTCTGCTACTTCATAAATGCTTGTTAGCAGACTAACCGATGGACATTATTTCAGATGCTCATGTTTAATCCCTCTGTGTTCTCTTTCATGGATCTCTTTTTCTTTAGTCTTATGTTCACATTCTCAAACAACAAATATTATGAGGGGAAATTTTGTGGAAAAAAGGGAGTGTTTGTGGCTGACTTTAAATTGTATTGGAAATGGATTTAATGGTGCTTTATGGTAATGATTTCTGTATTTTGTAAGAGAGATGTAGTCCTGCGAGTGTTTCAGGGACTCTGGGGTCTGGTTGCCAAGAATGTGCTTTCTGATAGGTCTCATCCAAACTCTTTGTTTTCTGTGAGATTCTTTTCCAAGGTATACCTTGAATCCTCCATAGGAGGGATCCTGCCATAGTGCTGGAGACCTAAGTCTGGTTTCATTGGGAAGGCTGGTAGGCTGTGGGCTTTATAGGGTAGAGGATCAGAATCAGAATAAGGAAGATCTTGGCTCCAATCTTGACCTTGTTATTTATTACCTGGGGGATGATGGGTGCATCTCTTACATACTCTACAATATGGGTAGCTTTCTAAGATAGATATTTGAATTATTTGTCATTTGCCTTGGTGGACAGTGCTTCTACACTGACAAGATCAGAGATCCTTTCCATGGGATGGTCACAACTAGTGTGGGCATGGATTGTCTCCACCTGTCATCTCCATTCTTGATGCCTCCTGATCTCATCTGCTTTTCTGGCCACATACATACTTGATCACAAATTTTATGCTACTTCTCATGAGAAAGATTCCCCAAAGTTCAGGTATAATGAAATTATATCTTAAAAGCATTAGAGGAGACCATAGCTCCATGGAAACCTGTGATGAATTTTTTGGAAAGTGGAAGATTTTTTTTATAAATATGTATCTCTTTTTAAAATTAAAAAAATGTTTATATATTAGATACATGTAGAGCAGAGGAAACTAGTATTTAAGTTAGCTGTTGTACGAAGGCAGTAATTAGGAAAAAGTAAACTGGTGTATAAATCAAAACAGGGAAGAAATACAGTTGAAAACACTACTTTGCCAATCTCATTTGAATTTTAGAACAGAGATATTTACAAATAGATCTGTGGCAAGAGTTTGGTCCAGATTTAATAAAAACTTGTATGGCGGTAGTTTCAAAAGCAGAGCTCTAGGTTCAAAATCTTATCTGGAATTTTTCCCAACATGCCAGGTTTCTTTGGGATATTTTGATGCATTCACTCAAGATTCTATTGTCATGGCCTTGTGGCAGCTAGGTGGCACAGTGGGTAGAGCTCTGGCTTGGGAGCCAGGAAGACCTGAGTTCAAATTTGTCTTTACTGGCTGTGTGATCCTGGGTAAGTCACTTAACTTCTGTCTGCTTTAGTGTCTTCAAGTATAAAATAGAGATAATATAAGCACCTACCTGGCAGGTGATAATATTTATAAAGAGCTTAGCCAGTGCCTGGTGTATAGTAGGTGTCATAGAAATGCTTCTGTCCTTCCCTCTCGATGCTGTGCGTTGAGTTAGGATGCTGTCCTACAGGTTAAACATGACAGCTCCTTCAGAATCACACTCTACTCCTTGTGGACAAGATAAAAGAGCACATGGTCTGTGTGGTTATATGGCGGGACAGATTTGTGCCTGGTCAGAGGACTGTCCCCAGTGGCAATTGATTAATGAATTGATGTCAACCTGAAATGTCATCCCTGGTGGTGTGCTACAGAGATCTGCCCTACACTCTTTCTGGCTTAAAATTTTAACAGTATCCTTGATGAAGAATGACTTTACATTGTTATCAATTTTGTATGTAACACAAAGCTGGAGGGGGGCTCCAAAATCAGGGTTTGAAAGGAATATGAAATGTCACTGGGAGAAATATCAAGCCTTCCATTTAGTTTGAAATAGTACCTGCGGAAGGATAGGATTCAGTCAGCTAGCATGTATAATTGTAATGACAACATGGGTAATGTCAATAATTTATGCTTCTATGGTACTTTGTAAGTTCAGAAGGCTTTCACATAGTCATTTGGGTAGGGGTCCAACTCATTTGTTAAGACTAGAAGAATTGGTGCTTCCTCTCCCTTTCCTTCTTTTCCTTTTTCCCTCCCCCTCTCCCCCTTTCCCCTTTTCCCCTTCTCCCTCTCCCCTTTTCCTCTTCTTTCTCTCTCTTCCTCTCTCCCCTCCCCTCCTCTCCTCCCTACTATGTGTCCTGGACTGGGTTTTAGAGACAGAGACAGAAGTGAGGGTCTTGTCCTCTAGAATTTACATCCTAAGGAGAGGGTGGGAAACTGCATGTTCATATCTCAGTATGGGCACAATATGTCCACATTGAATACAAGGTGGCTTTAGAAGAGGGCATCGGGAAAGGCTTGCTATGTTTGCAATGATTTGGCTTTGAACTTGATTCCAAGCTGACTGGGCGCTGTCCATGGGCACCAGTTGCCAGAACAGTTCATTTGATCCCAGGCCACATTAATAGAAGCAGACTGTCCAGACCAGGGGTGGTAATGCCCCTGTGGTGCTCCATGCCAGGGAGCCCACTTCTGGAGTATCGTGTTTAGGTTGGGGTGTCATGTTTGAGGAGGGATGTTACACACCTGGATCGTGGCCAGAGAGAAGCAGCCAGAATGGGGAGGGAACCTGAAACCACGTTCTGTGAGGATCAGTTGGAACACCTGGGGAAGTTTCACTTGAACAAAAGAAAACCTGGGAGGCACAGGACAGTGGTTTTCCAAAGTGCCAAGGGCTGATTGTGGAAGGAGGGTTGAGGTTATTGTCTGCTGGACAAAGGAGAGCCAGTGGGAGTTGGAGGGAGGCAGACTTTGGCTTGATGTGATAATAATAATGATAGCTGACGTTCGTATGGGCTTTAAGGTTTACAAAGCACTTTACGTACATTAGATCACTTGATCCTCACAAAAAAAAGCCTGGGAGGTGGGTGCTATCTTTAGTCTCAGTTTGCAGATGAGGAAACTGAGGCAAAGAGAGGTTGAGCAGGCTTTCTTGGGTTTACACACACACTGTCTAAGGTAGAACTTGAAATCATGTAACTCCAAGTTCTGGGCTCTATCTACTGAACCACTGAAGGGGTCTAAAATATGTGAACTATCTTACAATTAGAGCTGTTTAATAATGGAATGAGAGGCAGAGTGGAAAGAGAGAACTGACATCTGAAAAACCTGGGTGTGAGTCCATGCTTACATATTGGAAGAACTCAATAAATATTTATTGAGTAAAGTTATGTTACAGGGTCGCCACCACCACCAAAGGAGTGTGCATATTCTGAAGTTCAGGAAGTAGGGATGGCCACTTGGACAATCCTTTCTAGAGCCCTTTGTGTAAATTATAATGTTCGTTCATAAACACCAGGAATCATTGCTTTCCCTACCTCACCCTGCCTCCTTTCCCTCCATAACCATTCATTACGATCCTATACCAGGGATGGGGAACATGTGGCCTTCTAGGTCCTCTGGTGAGGCCTTTGGACTGAGTCCAACTTTTACAGAACAAATCCTTTTATTAAGAGAATTTGTTTTGTGAAGTTTGGATTCAGTCAAAGGGCTGCATGTGAGGACCTAAAGGACCACCTGTGGCTGTAGCTTCCCCACTCCAGTGACCTACACCATTCAATTCAACATGCTAGATACTGGAGGAAAGACAAAAGCAAATAAATCGTGGGCTCTACCCTCAAGGAATTTATAATCCAGGGGGTGGGGAAAGGATATTAAGTGTAAAGAAAGATAAGAGTGTTCATAGGCTGAGATAAATAGCAATAGATCCATTTTGAGAACATGGACATTTTAGTAAGTCTGAATATAGACCAGGAGATCTTTTGAACATCAGAAAGTAGATTTCTGTTCAGTTAATAATAACAATTATTATAACAACAAATAACATTTGTATAACAACTGAAAGCTCACAAAGCACTACATATATTATTATTTCATTCAGTCCTCGCAATGACCGTATGAGGTCAGTGCTATTAGTATCTCTAATTTACTGAGAGGGAAGCTGAGGCCAAGAGGGCGAGTGAATTGCCCAGGGTCACTTAACTAAGCTAGCAAGCACTGGAGGCAGGATTTTAACTGGTCTTCCTAATATCAGGGTCAGTGCTCTATCCACTAAGTCACATAGCTGCCCCTAGGTATGAAGTGGCCCAGAAGACTTGGGAGGTCCCTCTCAATTCTGAGCTTCTGTGACTTGGTGAAGGAAAGAGAACTTGACAGCAGATGAATAGACGAATTCCCATATTGTAACAACAGGGAAGCAACATGCTACTCAGACAAATTCAAGAATCATATGTTTGTAGATAAATGAATGAATGAATGAATGAATGAATATATATGTGTGTGTGTTATGTGTGTGTGTGTGTACGGGAACACAGATACATATACACGTATATATACATATATAAGAATATGCATATATAAATCTACATATATTTAGACGTAGAAATATACACGTGTATATTTCTGTCATTCATAAAAAAAGAGGTAATAAATCATAAGTTGTAAAAATTTGCCTTAGGAAGTTATATGCCTTGGTGATACACACATGGAAACATGTGTATGCACACATGTGTATATAACATGCATGTATGTAGAAAATTATATGTGTATGTATAAATATAGTATATTGAGACATAAACTTATGTGTATATGTACATTTATATATAAATAGATATTTATAGTTTAACATATTTTATGTATGTATAACATATGCATGTATAAACTATATATGCATATATAATATTTTACATTATATATACTATATATGTATATCTACATATATGTGTACATGTATCTCTAGATATATTTATAGTTTTTCATACTTTATATATGTATGACACATGCATGTATAAACTATATATGTATATATAATATGGTGTATTATATATACTATATATGTACACATACAATATGTGTGTACATATATCTCTAGATATATTTGTAGTTTTCACATAGATTATATATGTGCATATAACATGCATGTATATATAAAATGGCATATCGAGACACACATGTACACATTTATGTCTCTCTGTACACATATATATTTGTAGTTTTTGCATTCTTTGGTGTTTTATTTCCAGGGTGTATAGCTTAACCAGGGCAAATCGACATTCATACGACTTGCTCCTATGTATTAGTTCTTTTGAAAGAGCAGCAAAAGCATGGACGATAGAAAAAGCATTTATTGTGCTTACTCTGTGCCAGGCATGGTGTTAGACCCTGGAAATACAAATACTAAAAAAGCCAGCTAGCCACTGCCCTCCAGGAGGTTTTTGGCCAGTTGGGTGCTACTGTTTTTCCTGTCTTGGTGATTTGCCGAAGGTCACACAGAAAATAAGTAAACCATGACTAAGACCCAAATACTTCAAATAATTGACAGTTAACACCAATGACCAGCATTCATCAGTCTATATCATGTAGACCAAATACCAGTTTTCAGTGGAATAAGGGTCATTCATTGCCGCTACCCTCTGCTTCGAGTTTATTTTTTAAATAAATTTTACTGATAGCCTTGGTTTTTATGTCACCAGATACTTTCCCCTATATCCTTCCCCCTCCTCATTTCCATAGGGCTCTCACCTATAAACAAAGACTGCACTTAAAAAGAATGAAATGTGTGGGAGGGATCTTCATTAAAACCAACAAACACAAAAATATTTGCTGTATCTTGTATACCACATGGTAGACCCCAGCCTCTATCTAAGCCAGTTGGGATGGGGCGGGGGGAGGGACAGAGGAGAGCTGTCTTCTCTTACATCTTCTTTGGGATCAGGCTTGATTTTTCTAATTTTGTGACATCACTCAATCGAGCAACAAATCATCTTAATTTTTGTGTGATATTCTTTCCATTTATATTGCTGTCGTCATACCTATGGTTTTCCATGGTTTTGCTTACTTTAATTTGTATCAGTTCAAGAAATCCTTCCATGTTTCTCTAAATAGTTTACCAAGAGAAACAACATAGACACAAAATATATACAAGGTATGCAGTATGTGGCGGGGCAGAGAATGGAGGGTGCTGTAATAGTCTGAGGAGAGAGAAATTACTCTTGGAGTTGGACATTAAGAAAGTCTTCGTGGATCGGATGCCATTTAACCTGAGCTTTCGATAAGTGTTTGTTCAGTTGAATTGAATTTAACCTGTTTCCTCCGCTGTAAAACTAGACTCACACTACTTAGCCCACCTGCCTCGTGGGCTTCCTGTGAAAACAGCGTTTTGTAAATCTTCAAGTGCCGTGCTGTAAGCGTGAGAAGGGTTATGACTAAAATCATTTGTGTCTCTTTCGGTGCTTAGCAGAAGCTCAGTGAATGTGTTTAATATGATCAGATTGTTGGTTATTTATCTCTTTTAATTAAATGAAGAATATAAAAAAGAAAAAGGAAAAAATTGGAGGGAGGTTTTTGATGGTTAGGATTCTTTTAAGTCAAGATTCCTTACAAACCAGTGACATGAATGGTAGCTGTACTGAGTCCTACCAGTTACTCAAAAAAAAAAAACCCAAAACTTCATGCATTTCCTTCAGATACACCATCAATGTACTTCAGTAACACAAAAGTAAAACCTTTAATGGAGTTGGGAAAGCTGAGTTCAAAACTTTACTCTTCTGCTTGTTTGCTACCCGTGTGACCTTGGACAAATCCTCTCTGAGTCTCCATCATTGTCACCTGTTGCTCGGTCATTTCCAACTCTTTGTGAGCCCATCTGGGGTTTTCTTGGTAGAGGTCCTGAAGCGGCTTGTCATTTCCTTCTCAGATAATTTTAAAGATGAGGAAACTGAGGCAAATGGGGTGAAGTGACTTGCCCAGGATTACACAGCTAGGACCTGAGGCTAGATTTGAATTCAGGAAGAGGAGTTTTTCTGGCACTCTAGGCCCTATGGTAGCCCCTAGCTCTCCTGCATTCCATCCCTCAAAAAAAGAGGTTGGTCAAGGCACCATGCAAAGCCTCCTCTAGTTCTTCCTCTAGGATGCTGTGATCCTCATAGTCAAGCCAGGATAGATTATTCTGAAAGAGTCTATCAGACTGAGGACAATTAGGAAAATCATTTCACGCTGACCACTTTGCTAGTGAACATAAAAGTTGGGGGGACTGGTGGGTCACTTTGAAATATCTGATGCAGTTTCTAATAACTCCATTGCAGCGTGGGCCCCATATTTCATGAGAAAATGGAACTAAGGCCCAGTCTACTACCTGGCCAATTGTCACAAAATGGGTTGTGTCTGTTAGAAATGATAGTACAGTTTGGAGGATGGGAAGAGACAGAGTTTAGTTGTTTTTTTTTTTTTTTCAGTATCAGCAATAACTTCATCTGGCCACATAGAGGGCAGCTCAAATTTCATGGTTTTGCCAGTGAAACAAGATTTCACCAGTATGAAGGCCCAAATCCAGGTTAACAGGATATCAGATATTCTTGAAGCATTTAAGAAATGTAAAATATTTTTCTTGGCAATTAATATAATAAGTAAAAAATCCCCCCTCCCCAATGTGTTTTTAGGATTTATTCAAAACAAATGACTACATAAGTCAATTTGCAAAGCAAGCAGTGAATTCTGCTATGTGCCTAACACTGTGGTGGCACTAGAGATACAGAGGGGAAAAAAATGAAACATCCCCTGTCCTCAGGAAGCTTATGTTCTAACAGCATGAGGAACCATGCATACATACATAGATAAGTTAATACAAAATTCATTTTGAAATGATGAATGTGATTATTGGCTCTCCTCCATGCTTCCTCACCTCTGTCTCATGACATCTCTCTTTTTGTTCAAGGCTCAATTCAAGCACCAGCTTCTTTTGTCAAATGTTTCCTGGTCTCCCAGTTGTGAACACCTTACTTTCTTAATTTTCATTGTATCTACTTTGTAAATATCTTATATGTATCTATACATGCACATTTTTGTCTCCACTGTTAGAACATAGACTCCCTGAGGGCAAAGTCTG
Organism: Pseudocheirus occidentalis; assembly: GCA_028646575.1. NCBI lineage: Eukaryota > Metazoa > Chordata > Mammalia > Diprotodontia > Pseudocheiridae > Pseudocheirus > Pseudocheirus occidentalis. The sequence goes on from CM053598.1 coordinate 17,452,535, forward strand.
TTTCGCTTTTGTGTTTCCCTAAAACTTGGCACAGTGCCTAGGACAGAGTAGACGTGGACAATGCTTATCAAATTGAATTGAATGATTCAGTGACTTAGTTTGGGTATACCCAAAAAACAATTTGTGCTTATTGATTGATCATTATAATAGGCTATGGGTAATCCTGTCTAGATCAATTGCAGAATTGACTTCCCTTTGGAAAGGATTTTGTCATAGATTAACTGTTGTGTACCAGGTATTTACTGAAAATGGACATTTCTGTCATTCAGGAATGTGGTCGTGGTGTTGTTGAGTTGTTTCAGCTGTGTTTGATTTTTTGTAGCCCTATGTGAGGTTGTCTTGGAAGAGATACTGAAGTAGTTTGCCATTGCATTCTCCTACTCATTTTACAAATGAGGAAATTGAGGCAAATAGGGTTAAGTGACTTGCCCAGGGTCACACAGCTACTTAAGCGTCCAAGGCCAGATTTGAACTCGGGAAGATGAGTCTTTCTGGTCCCAAGGCCAGTGCTTTATTCACTGTGCCACCTAGCTGCCCTTCAAGAAGGTAGCAGGGTTTTTTTGTAGCTTCATTTTCAAATTAGTTTAGTTTGATTTTAAATATATGTATATGTGCATACATATACACTATGTGTGTGTATATATGTGTATATATGTGTGTGTGTGTGTTGCTCTCCATTTTTAATGCTGTCACTGATTTTATGTAGCAGCAGACTTTAAAAAAAAAGGTATTTTAATAACAGGGCAGCTATGAAAGCCCTTTGTTTTTTATCCCATAATGTAACATAATAATGTTAAGTGTATATGAAAATTGTAATGAGATTAGGTTAGATTAAAAGATTTAGAATGGGAGCACTGCCATTCAGGATTTATGACCAACCCAGTACATGATGGTTGCCCAGTGGCATCCTTGAGCAATGCATCCCTTAATATTCCCTGCCCCCACCAAAGGTATGAATACCAAACTCATCCTTCCCTGTGTGATTGGGGGGTCATTGGGGGGAAAGTAGGAGAGGAAGGAGACAAGGCTCATGAGAACAAAGACCCATTCCCAAATCCATTTCCATGCCCTTTTCCTGGGTAGGGCAGATTCTCCTTCCTTCTCCCAGCACCTTGTTCTTACTAAATCTTTTTTTCACTGCCTCTGTGTAGGTGGCTCAGCTGCCGCTCTTACCCCCATTACATGCTGTGTTCCTTTTATTAGCTCTCTGAGCCCCACAGAGTGGTAAATGGAGCCAACTCCAGGCTTGAGGCGACCATTGGGTGTTTAGCCTGGAGCAGAGGAGATCTGCCTTGAAGTATTTAGAGGATAATCCTATGGAACGAAGAATTAGACTAGTTTTGTTTGGTCCTAGAAAGCAGAACCAGAAATCATGGGTAGAAGTTAACAAAGAGCTATAGTTTTCTCCTCCGTAAAGAAAAACTTTCCAACCGTGAGACCAATTCCACAGCGGGGTGGGCGACCTCACAAGGCAGTGGGCTCCTCCCACTTTGGAAGTCTGTAGGCTGAGGGTACAGGGTGACTTGTTGGGAATGATGTACAGGGATGTCTCCAGGTCAGGTCTGGCTGGACTAGGATGAGAAGATCATCAACTGAGAGCTGGAAGGAACCTTGCAGATCGTTGAGTTCAGCCCCATTTTATAGTAGACAAAACTGAGGCCAAGAGGGGTTAAATGTCTCTCCCAGGGTCACACAGCCAGTAAGTGTCTAAGGTGAGATTTTAACCCAGATTTCCCTTACCACAAGCCTAGCACTCCATCCACTAAGCTCCTTAACAAGAATGAGAATTCTTTCATTCTTTTATCTGAATCCCCAGAGCCCAGCTTGATGCAAATAGTCAGAACTTAATAAATGTTCATTCACTGATTGATACATTACCTGTACAGTCCTTTCAATTCTGAGATTCCATGAATCTGTGAAATCATAGAATACACCTTATATGAAAGTAATAATAATAATAATAGTTGGCTTTTTATGCCGCATTAAGATTTATGAGACATATTCAGTGCTTAGTCTAGGGCCAGGCACATATTAGGTGCTTAATATATGTAGCTGACAGACTGACAGATATCACTTACATTTCCTCTTTGGAGAGGGGGGGAAGTAGGGCAATTGGGGTTAAGTGACTTGCCCAAGGTCACTCAGCTAGCTTTTGTGTTAAGTATCTGAGACCACATTTGAACTCCTGACTCCAGGCCCAGTGCTCTAGCCCCTTCTATCCCCATTTTAGAGAGGAAGAACCTGGGAATTAGAGAAGTCCAGTGATTCTCTTATGGTCAAGCAGATAGTAATTATTATAGGTGGAATCTGAACTTGAGTCTTGTTGGTTCAAAATCTAGCTTGTTTTCTTCTGAACCTCACTGCTTCTCTCTTTTAGAAAGGACTTTGCTGTCCATTTAAGAGGAAAACAACCAGCTGGTTAATTAGGCATAATTAGGAAGGTGCCTTTGCCACCCTGGGTCTTCCTCTCCTCATCTGTAAAAGAAGGAACTGGACTAAATCGCTGCGGAGGCCATGTCCAGTTCCATTTGTATGAAACACGGATCTATCTCATTCTTTTTTTTTCTTTTGTCATTGGTCATCGGTAATGATCACTGCCTGGCTGCAGCTTCTCAAATGGAATGAGTTTCTTAGGCGTTCTATATAAATGGCTTCCTTTTGCCCCGTTTTCCTTCCACCCACGTTCCAAGTATAATGAGTATATTCAATATTGCTAATTCAGGCATCTAATAGTCAAATATTCATACGCCTTCATTAGGAGAGAATTGATAGGCATGAGGATCTCTCTTCATTTTGGTCTCTGATTAGTTTCTGCATGTCTCAAATATATCCGACGTCTGCTGAAATTGAATCTAATAAGTTATGAAAGGAAATTTCCCCCAAATACGCTTTCTCTTCTCTATGTGATGTGTTCCCGCCAAATGAATTCATAGAGCTGAAAGGACTTTTGAGGTGTTCTTTAGAGGTGTCCATCTAATACAACTTCCTCATTTTGTAGATGAGGACACAGGGGCCCCGGGGAGGTACGGTGACATAGACAGTGACAAGATCAGAGAGTCAGGGTTTGACCCCACATCCTATTGGTCTGTTCAGGTCTTAGACGTCCACAAAACAGTGTGGGGGGAAACCTTTGCTCCCGGCTGCCTGACTTGTCTTGGTATTATATGATGGGTTCAAAAGGATTTTTCAGTGAATGAAATTAAAATGATTGCATAAGTGTTTATGCTGGGCCCTGTAGGCATTCTCTTTGCTTCCATGCTTGATGGATTGGGTGAGATTGCTGTCGGAGGGCCAGAACCGGATGGTCCATTGGGACGCCCATAGCTTTCTGGGCTCTGATTGCTTTCCGGGGGTCCTGTGAGAGCTGTAGGGGATCTTGAAATATAAATGCATTTGGTGCCGGGCACACAAATGGAAGTGGGCCTGTCCCATTTCTCTAAAGTGGTCCTCGTGATTGTGGCAGCTCTAATTCCGTTCCACACACACCTACGATGTTCAGGGCTCTGCGCCAGCCTGAGGACGCTATCAGGATGAAGGAGGGTGTGAGTCCTTCCTTCCTCCAAGGAACTTACAATCCGGAAGTAGAGATGAGACCTACATTCAGAGACAAAGAATAGCAGGTGAGACGTGACATGAAGCGGGAATGAGGAGTCAGAGAAAAAATGACGCTTGAGTTTGTGAGATGAATTGCAGGCGAGACTTTGGGACTTTTGGCTACCACCCACAGACTTTCACTTTGCACAAAATCAATAGAAATCATAAACACTGCGTAATTTTCCATGATGGGACTGTGTTCTCCATTAATCAGGGAGGCAATGTGGGGCAAAAGTGGGACACATTTCTAGGAGGGAAATGGAGCGTCCTGCATTTGGAGTCTGAACTCCTGGGATGGAATCCAGCCTCAGTTACTTATGAGTGATTTTGCCTGATTCTGTGATTTCATTGGTAAGAAAACTTTCTCTACAAATACTATTCTGCATCTGCCCAGAAACTTCTAGTGAGACAGTGGCCTGGGGCACTGAGAGGTTAAACGCAATTTACCCAGTCACACAGCCAATATGTGCCAGAGAAAAGACTTGAAACCAAATCTACCTGGCCAGCTTATATAAAGATGCATGGAGAGATGTAGGAAGATATACATCCTCTGTCAGCAGGCTAATCACTAAGCATTTATTAAACACCTACTATGTGCCTGGAACTGTGTTAAATTCTGGGGATACGCTAAAAGGCAGAAGTCAGCCCCTGTCCACAAAAAATTAGTTCGCTGTCTAATGGAGGAGATAAAATGCAAACAGGTGCATACAAGAGAAGTTGGAGGTAATCAACAGAGAGCGTACTAAGGGTATTAAGGGAGATTGGGAAAAGACATCTTTTAGAAGATGGGATTTTAACTGAGAGCTGAAGGAAGCCAGAGAGATTGGGAGGGGGGGAGAGAAGAGAGGAGAGGAGAGGAGAGGAGAGGAGAGGAGAGGAGAGGAGAGGAGAGGAGAGGAGGGGAGGGGAGGGGAGGGGAGGGGAGGAGAGGGGAAGGGAGGAGAAGGGAGGGGAGGGGAGAGAATGAGAGGATGTAGATATGTATCAGGTGTTCTATTATAAAAAGCAGTTTATTTTTTATTGATTCTATGCATAATGGACAAAATAGTGTCTTCAAACATGCATATCTGTCCCAAGTATGGGGCGTGTCTCTTTATGTGTCAAAGTCAGATTACTAGGGCATGATAAAATCTCAGTCAGGATGAAGTTCCCATTTGTGAGGGTTTAGAAGCTAATTCTAATTGAGTAAATCCATATTAGATCTACTAGATTAATGAAAAGATCATAGTCACTGAAGAAAAGCTGGAGCTGGGTGATAGAGCCCACTTTTGGCACCATAGGACACTTTTTGCTTCCCCAATACTCTCCTGGATGGCAGGCATAGCCAGAGTAAATGGTGGACTTACCAGGACTTGGCCATTTTTGGTGACTAGGATCAGGTCAATGGTTAGCAACACCACCTAGTGGTAAAATGCAGATAGGTCAAACAACTGTCCACCAAACACAGGTTGTTAGTCACAAAGCCAACTCAGGTCCCTCTGATTCTAGAAGCTATGTTTTCTCTATTACACCATTTTTCTACACATGGTAACAACTTGTATAAGTAGAAAAAAACTAACAGCAAAGTGTTTTCTAAAATTCATATAAAAAGGTCTCTTTTGTGCACAAATATGGAATATATTTCTGTTCATGTTGATGACTTTCTCATTCCTAAAAATTTACCAAAAAAACTCAAATGGTATCTCCACATATACTCTAATGAATATGTATGCACTACATGTAATATATGCAAAGCAGATTTAGGTTGCATTTGTAGTTTCTGTGCTGACACCATCACAGGCATCCTCTCTTTGAATTGTACTTGTCTCTTGCATACATAAGAAACTCCCATTTTCTCTGTAGCCATTGCAATTGGCTCTGACGCATCAGAGGATCTCTGATCTCATTAAAGTGAATATTTCTCCCAATAGTACCTAGTGCCACCCCTTCCATCCCATACCTTTTCATTCCATCTGACTCTTGTCCATGCAAGTTGTCCATAGGGGTCTCTCTGGCTTGCTGGGGCACTTCTTCTACAGTAGATCTTTGTTCCAAGTGTGAATATACCAGTATAGTGTTATATCTGAGTCAACCATTGGTAACCCCTAGCTCTTGAAAAAGTGGGTCTACCTTCTTTCCTAATCACCTGTCATCGGGATGATTCTCTTTATGCTACGTGTCCCACAAGAGTCTTTGTTGTTAATATATGGCATCTCAGTCTCATCTGATGTTCCCTTTTCCATTTTGCGTTGGGGGGGATGTTCTTCTTGGATTCTTTGGATACTCTAATATTCTATACTTTTAAGCCATGTGACACTATGAGAATAAGATTGATTTTTAAATGGCAGCCCTTGATTGACACAGCTTCTCAGAGGCAATTCAGTCCGTTTTCCACCTTCTATTCATTTTGAGGTCCAACTTATTTTCCAACCCCCAGAAAAATCCAAGGTCTTCTTTGGGTCATACATACAGCTGGAGCTGGAAGATACCTCAGAGATCATCTCATCCAATTCCCTCATTTTAGGGACAAGGAACCAGAGACACCAGGGAGATGAAGGAACTTGCTCAGTGTTATACAGAGTGTATTGGGCTAGATTTGAACATGGGACTTCTGACTCCAGAGCCAAGGCTATTCCTGCTCTACCATGCTGTCTCCTTCCTTGGCTCTCATGGACCAGCACCATGGGTTGTTTGTCTAACTGCATATCATCGTCTAAACAATAGGTTTTTCAAAATAAGGATTCTTCTTAGGTTCTCCCTGAGCTACTCAGATAATGAGGGAGATTTCTTCTTCCCTAGACTGCAGTCTTAGGATTAATTACTCTCTGTTCTCCAAAGGTATTTCTCATCAACTCTGCCCACTCAAAATAAAATTTTTAAAAATATATTAGTAAGATATTATAAAATGTAAATATAATTATTATAAATATTGTAGTACAAATTATAATATAAAATAAAATATAATAGTAATTTGTTGGTAATAGCAACAATAATATTAGTAAATAGTCATTTATATTGTATGTGTCAGGAACTGTGTTGTCTCATTTGACCCTCACAAGAACCCTAGGAGGTCGATGCTATTATTATTCTAATTTTACACTTGAGGAAACTGAGGCAAACAGAGGTTAAGTGACTTGACCAGGGTGACACAGATAGCAGGTATTTGAGGTTAGATTTGAACTCAGGTTTTCCTGACCCCAGGTTCCCCATTCTGGCAACTGTACCACCTAGCTGCCTTCAAATATAGGTGCTTTGAGAGGAAGCTTGGTAGTAATGGAAAATCAGTTGGACTATGTCCTCAAAGGATCAGATTTCTAATCTCTGCTCCTTGACCTCCTTCTTTTGTGGCCTTGGCCAATGTGCTCAGCTTGTCTGTAGAACGAGGCAGTTGGTCCAGCTTCCAGCTCTACAAGTAGGATTCTGAAGCTAACATCATCAGCACTACAGAGTATTTGAATAAACCCTTGGCTGCTGTGTGAGAGTATTCATTGACTCCAGGTTAGATCCATTACTTACACTTCTCTCACCTGCAGCAGTCAGGTTGGCACAGGTTTAAAGCATTATCCAAGCTCTGGCAGGCTCTATCTCACTCCTCTTCCTTCCTTCTTCTAGCTCCAACCCGAAGGGTCACCACCCCGTGGCTGCTCCTTTATCCAGTCCTAGAATTTTGAGCTGAAATTAACCTCAGAGGTCATTTAGCTCAAACTTCTCATTTTTACAATTGATTCTTGGTACCTGAATCACATAAATTTGACCAAAGTATGAATAATTTATGCATTAAAATTAGAGACATCTATCTTTGGGACCATGACACAAACTCTCATTCTTAAGACTAATTTCTCCAGACCCCCCCCCCCACCACTCCCGGCATCCACCAAGATGTTTCATGTTCTACTAATTAGGAAAAAAAAATGCTAAACAAATAAGTGATCAGAGACTTATGGAATTTTTAAGGCAATCTGGTCCAACTCTCTCATTTTACAGTTGAGGAACTTGAGACCCAGAAAACAGAAGGGACTTGACTGAGGTGACACAGGTAGCCAGGATCTGGACCCAGGCTTTCAAATTCCCTAGTCAGGGAAGGAAATTAGAGAAACTGTGAGGGATAATAGGAGTGACCTGTAGCCAAGCACAAATCCTACTTTTGAAACTAACTAGCAGCTATTGGAGTAAACATTAAACAGCTCCAACACTCAGTTTCCCTATTTGTAAAAGAAATATAATAATGCCTATGTGTAATGTACCTCCCCGAGTTGTTGTGTTGACCAAATGAAATGATAGCTCACATTTATACAGAGATTTAAAATTCTTTACATATACTGATCTCATTTGATAATAACCTCACAAGCAAGGTGCTTTTACAGATGAGGAAACTGAGGCCAGGAAAGGCTAAGTGACCTTCCCCATGTCACACAGCTAGTATCTGAGGCAAGATTTGAACTCACATTCCTCCTACAGTTAACTAACTCCCTGATGCAAAGGACTTTGTACATTTGAAAGTGATCTATAAATACCAGCTATTGTTCTCACTAACTATTTTGGTGAGATAACGTCTGTAAAGCACTTTGCAAACCCAACTCCAGTAGTCTCTGCTTATGGGTCTGTTGAGACACACCCCGTTTCCCTACATCATTTCAACATTTCAAAATTTCTTGTGCCCAGCCCTGGTCACTCTTCTCTGCTCCTCCCCATCTCTTCCAATCCCAAGCTATGACTCTCTGTTCTACTGCAT
>CM053598.1:17464839-17504016 GCA_028646575.1 Pseudocheirus occidentalis
AATGTTGTCTGAACATTTCCAGAATTTATTTCTTCATTGGAAATGGTAGGAAATCAGTACTTGCGGATCCCGACTCCAATGCTCCTTTGTATACAGTGTGTATAAAAGCTGTGCCTCGTGCCTAGTCAGAAAGGGGGAGAGAGTCATGGAATCTCAGAGGCTCCAGGTGGGAAGCAACTTCCTCATGAGGTAGCCCATCCCACTTGAATTGTTAGGGATCCTAAATGTGGCCCTTTACAATACCCGTGGACCTCCTTCTGCCCTCTGCCCTTAAGTAGAGAAAATCTTATCCTTTCTCCCACATCACTGCTCTATAAATATCTGAAGAATTCTATTATGCCCCACCCAAGACTTCTCTAGGCCCAACATTGCCCTTTCCTTTAACTAATCCTCCTGTGGTTCACTTTTCTCCAAATCCACTACCCACTCAGCTACCAAACCCATCTTCCGAAAGCAAAGGTGATATCACCATGGCCACCACTTAGCTTGGCTCTGAAGCCACTGAAGGTGGGACTATAGTCTATTTCCTACCCCCTACCCCATCCTTCTTATCCACCCCTGTGAGCTGAGCATATGGTCACAAAAGAGCCAAGACTAAACTCTAGATCCTCACTTCCAGGCCAGTCTCCTGCCCCCCACCCAGAGAGATAAAGAAGTAGGTGCCTGGACTCTATCTATGGCAGTGCCTTCTTGGGGAGTGGCAGGGTGGTGGCAATACTCATCACCAGCATACATGTCACATCATCAGGTTTTCCCTTTCTCTTCTCCCCTGATGATCTGGACTGGTATTTAACACCATTGTTAGAGCTGATGGGCTGCTTTTCACAATGGGTTTAGATGGCCATGCCAGGTCTTTCGGCCACACTCAGTACCGATGGCCATTGGCTGTTTGATGATTAAGGGACACGGTTGGTGTACAAAGAACTACCCTTCAGTCCTGCCTTGGAGAGAACAGTCAGTTGAGGTAATGGCTGAGTTTTATCGCCACTAAAGGATTTGACAAGTGGCATATCCCAAGGGTCTTTCCAATCTCTTAGGACGCTGAATACATAGCTTTGCCTTTTGGCAAGGTCTTTTCAAAAAGCAGAACTGATTCCCAACACTGCGTGGATGGCAGTCCATTGTACATCTTGCTCCAGAAAAACTGGACAGTACTCTACTCCCAATGTACTACTGAGAGTTTCTTCTCTCCAAACCAAGGCACAGACCCACGAAGGGAAGTTTACAACTCTCCTCATCCCAGCTCTGAGAGCAGGCTAAAGAACAGGGAAACGGTTCTGGTATCATTCTCTCTAGAATCAAAGATAGTAATGGAATGTTGGATAAACCAGGGAAGCAGACCCAAAGAAGGCCTACACAGGGCACAGAAAACAGAACATCTTTCTGCTGCTTTGGGGTAGAATGTTTCTCAAGTACAACCTGCATGAAAACTGTCTTCTGGTTTGGGGCTTTACTGTGGTCTTAATCCTACAGATCTCAGGACAACCATAATAGCCATAGATGCCCTCAGGATTACTGAAGGATTTCTCCTTCAGCATCCATTCCTAATAGACTCCTGAGGTAGAACTGCTCCCCATTTGGAGTCATGGAGACCCTATCAGAGGGATAATGGTCAAGGAGCAACAATTTGAGCCTTGGAGTCTCAGCTCCCAAGCTTACTAGTTGGGTGACCCAAGGTAAGTCACTCCATATGTCTTGTCTCACTTTCCTTATCAACAAAATGGAAATGATAATACCTACATTACTCAGCTCTCGGGATTGTTGGAAGGAAAATACCTTGTATCACCAAGTGTCATAGAAATCAAAATTATCAAACAAGAAAAAAAGCATTTATTAAGCACCAGCTATATTCAGGACTCCATGCTAGTGAATCAACATGCATTTAATGCTTAACACTTAATAGTATTGGCCATGGGCCAGACAGTGGGCTAAGCACTGAAGAGACAAAGACACCAAGTGAACCAGTCTCTGCTCTCATTCTCTGGGTGATGGGCTTCTATAGGATAATGACCCAAGTAGTCCAGGGCTAGATACTATGGACAAGCCTCTCCCTTGAACATCTATCTGTAGTCTGATGTTAACCAGGGTGGCAACAGCCACTGCCAGGAAAAAGATGACCAGAACACAAAACTTACTCAAGCTGAAGTCAGAAATTTCATTCATTGTTCTAAGCCAGGTCCTTCCATGAAAGAACCCTGGCATAAAATGGAGCCATTGTCCTGTTGGAAATACTGATTTCCTTAGTATTCTAACCTTGGGAAACTTAAGAGGAGCCTTCAAAGTTCACTCCTCCTCACCCCCACCTCCCCATTCTCCATCCCAACCCCCAGCCCCTTAACAGGACAAGGAGCTTTATAAAGACAAGCCCTCAGAAAGAACAGCTGTTTCAGAAATGTCCAATGAGGTTTACAGGGAAGGAGAGTCTCTTGATTGAACCTTTTGGAGCTTTGCAAAGAAACATTGAAATCCCAAACTGTTCTAGTTGTGTAGGTTTATATTTATTTTTAATGAGGCCTTTCAAAGATCATTCTTCTAGCCTCAATCATATTTATCTTTTAGTTCAAGTCTGGCCTCAGTGAAGCTGGAAAGTGATATTGGAGCCTTTGATGTCCCAGCTTTCTTCCTCATTCTTTGCTTAGGAATGTCTCCTGCAGAGATTTAGCTCTGGCCGATCCTAGAAACTGCTTTGTTTACAGGGAGGCCTCAACAGCCTCTCATCTATAAAATAAACCACAATGCATTGACAAGAAAGGGCAACCCTACCGGTATGAGGTCATGTTGTGGTCCGCACTTGTAACGCAGAGCCACTTTGGATTTCAATTTCATTCAGAGATCATTTACTAAATTCCTAGCTCTTAGTGTCGTGGAAAATAATCTCCCCTCTCTGGGCCTCAGCTTTCCCGACTGTGAAGTGGCAGAGTCAGATTTGCTGCTTAGGGATCCATTAAGACATTGTTTCCACCTTCATCTGATCTTCACAACAACCCTTGGAGGCAGCTACTCTCATTATCTCTGTTTAACAGAGGGCAATCAGAGGTTAAGTGACTTGCCCAGGGTCACACAGATACTAACTGTCTGAAGCCAGATTTAGACTCAGGCCTTCCCAACCCCAGATCTAGCACTTTATCTTCTGAGCCACCTAGCTGCTCCAACAACCTTTCTTGGGAAGCTCCCAACCTCACCTTCCCAAGCAGGATGAACAGGTTACAATTTCCTTGAATTCCCAGGCAGCACAAGCTGCGCTTATCAGATCAAACTGTGACCAGCCTTTCAGATCACAAGAAAACAGCACAGGGACTGTTCTCCGTCCAGCAGGAAACCTGGGGCTTCTCCTCGAACCCAGGCCATTCTATTCTCTAAGTCAGCCTCTGCTGCCTGATTGCTTCTCTGTCCTAGGCAGGCTGTTCTTCCCCAGACCTTGTAAACCGCTCTCGTTGGCATCAGAATGACAGGTTCAATGGCATGATAAAGCTGAGACAAGAGAGATGCCTCAGGGAAGGAGGTGGCATTAATAGAAACAGAGAGTGAGAGAGGGAGCCTGGGGTAGGCTGTGGATGTAAAAAGAGGACAAAGGCGTCATGCTGGATGGTACCTTCATCCCAGCCACCTTCACATGGATTGTGCTCCCTTCCTCCTGAACCTCCCTTCAAATTCTCAGCCATATGTAAAATACTACATTTTAATGTCAAGGGAGTCTCAATCGGGCTATCGGGAGACTGGTTTCTTGTGAGACTCCCACTCAGGGCCCAAAGGAAGGCTGGGTAACAAGAATCCCCATCTTTTCCATAATTCTCTGGATAGAAAAATGGTAAAGGCCTCTGGGATCCCTTCCCTGATTCTATGATCTCCCTGGGTCTCAGTTCTCTTCATCAGTAAAGTGAAGCAGCTGGACTGGGTGCTAGAGAAAGGTTAGCCGTTATTATTAGGCCTTTCCAAAGATTCCTAGTTGCCACAGAAATGGAAGTTAGCATGGTAATAGATGACTTGGAAACCTTGTGGATTGTTAACAAGACTAAGTGAAAGCCTGGTCCAATACATAGCAGCTGTATGTGATCCAGGGCGATGGCCTCAAGGTGGGACAATAGTTCATAGACTGATGGGCCTGGAGTTCAAATCTAGCCTGAGACCTGAGTTTAAATCTAACCTCAGACACATTAGTTGTGTGACCCTGGGTAAGTCATTTCATCCTGTTTGCCTCAGTTTCCTCATCTGTAAAATGAGCTGGAAAAAGAAATGGCAAATCATTCCAGTATCTCTGCCAAGAAAACCCCAGATGGGATCACAGAGAGACGGACGTCCCTGAAAAATGACTGAACAACAAACATAAAGTAGAAATATCAACCATTATAATCATCTTGCTCCGAGATGGGTTGACTGGGACAGTCCTTTCCCATTCTGTGATTCTCTGAACTTCAGAAACATGTAACTCAAGGTGAAGGAGGACTCAGAAATTACTCGTGGTTTTGGTCATCAGTGACCTGGTACTATTGACAGCAACAGGGCAGAAAGAAGAAGGGGTACATTTCAGGGGGGGCACATAATGAGTTCAGTTTAGGCCTTAAGATTCTAGAAATTGAATTGGAAGAGACCTTGAGACATCAGGTTCACCCTTGTCATTGGCAGAGGAGAAAACTCGTATACTAGGGAGTATCAGGGAAAAAAAATGAAGTTTCATGAGCAGCACTATAAGGTAAAAAGAGCAATACCCACCCATAGTTAGAGTGCCTGGGTTGAAATCCTGGCTCAGGGGCTTACTAGCTCTGTGACCTCCCTAAGCCTGCCTCAGTTTCCTCATCTGTCAAAGGAGAGGGGTAGACTAAAAGAGGTCTAATGTTCCTTCCAGCACTACCATTCTGTGAATCATCAAAAGAGTTCCAATAATCCTGGGCCCTAACCAAATTTCTACTTAAATAATTATCTTCTAATGTTCCATCATCCTTCTAATGCAAAGAAAAATTCCACTTTCCTTCCAGAACTACAGTATAAAGCACCTAGTCGAGAAGCTACCATCACCCTCCCTTCTCTCCCATGCCTCCCCTTCCTGCCAGAAAAATGGAAGCTTAAGTAAGAAACAGACACTGCCTAATACTATTTCTGAACATTTCTTTGGCAATGCCCTAGTAGATAAATAGCCATTGATCCTCCAGGCTGAAGCTACATGAAATTTCCATTAATATAATGGAAGTGTTGCCTAGGTGAGGATTAGAAAACCAGGCTCATGTTTTTCTGAGTCTATCAATAATGCATTTGGAGGAAATAAAGATGCCTGCTTCTCATCCCTAAAAAACAAAGGTCCCTTTGGACAATCGTCTTCACCATCCCAAAAGCTGGTTAGCTTTATTACTGTTGCTAAAAACCCAACTGGTAAATTTATTTGTTTACATTATGAATAAATGTGTGTCTCTTTGGCAAAAGAGAGGGGAGTCACGGGCCATGGTATAGATATCTGGCATTGGTAAAGAGATTTTCTAATTCCCTATCAATAGAATCACAATTCTGGTCCCTACCCTTTAACCCCAATCAAGCCATATAAAAGCAAAAAATGAATCACAAAATACAGCTAGCCAAAACTGAATAAAGGCTGAGCAGACAACCATTTGCTCATGTCTCTAGAGAACCATTTAGAAGGTACAAGAAGCGGCCTGCTCCTAATCCTCAAGTTACTTTATAATCAGCAGTATGAAGCTCAGTTCCCAAAGCATTTCAAAAACAACAATCCAACTTGACTTGAAAGCCTGAATATTTTAACACTGTTTTCGGATCACAAATACTTCTCTAAAAAGCCTGGCTTTACTGGTATTAAATAGGATTGTTCCTGGTCTCTCCACCTGTTCCCCACAAAAGGCAGTATAGTACAGTGGAAAAATCCAGAATTTGGAACAAGAGAACCTCATTCTATGTCACTATGTTACTCCATTTACTTAATCAATAAACATTTACAAAGTGCCTTCTATGTGACAAGCAGTGTGCTAAGTGCTGAGCACATGTGTAACTTTGGACAAGTGGTGACCTAGACTCGGGGCCTCAGTCTCCTCATCTGTAAAATGAGTGTGCTGCAACTGATATTTCTATCCAAGGTCCCTTTGTGCTCTGAATCTGTCCTCCTATGACCTTCACAATCATGGATGTTACCAGAAACCTCCTAGATTAGCTTTTCAATCCTACATAGATAGAAAAGGAGCCTTTAAAAGAAAAAAGCAATTCCCTGGATAATTGGTGATACAGACTTTGCTTGAAGTTCAGACATGAAGAGCAGCCCTTGGCCCTTTTAGAATCCTCTTATCTTTAGGCAATTCTTCCTGCCATTAGGTAGACATCTATCTACACCTTCTATTCTGTACTCCTGGTATCCCTTCTGGGGCCAAACAGGACAAGGCTAATTCCTCTTTAGCATGATAGCCCTTCAAACACCTGGAGTCAGAGTTTACATTCCTCCTAAATCTTCAGTCTCCCCAGGTGATTCACTCAGTACCATGCATTGCCCTAAAAATCTTTAAAATGGAGTCTTCTGGTTTTCTCAGGCAGTTAGGTGGCACAGTGAATAAAGCACCAGGCCTGGAGTCAGGAAGACCTGAATTCAAATCCTGCCTCAGACACCGAGTAGCTGTGTGACCTTAGGCAAGTCATTTCACCCTGTTTGCCTCAGTTTCCTCATCTGTAAAATGAGATGGAGAAGGAAATGGCAAACCCCTGCAGCATCTTTGCCAAGAAAACCCCAAATGGGGTCATGGAGAGTCAGAGACATCTGAAAATGACTAAATGACTAAACAGCAATCTGATTATTGAAATAAGCAAAGGGCACAGTACTCTGAAACCAGAGGACCTGAGTTCAAATCCTGTTTGTGGTGCTTTCTACCTGGGCATGTCATTTAGCTTTCGTTGGCCTCTCTTTTCTCATCTGTAAAATGGGAGGGTTGAAATAAATAGTTGTTAAATTCCCTTCCATCCCTAAGCCTATAATGCTATAACCAGTATTCATCGAGATTCCCATATTGGTTCTCAGGGATCCAGAGCTTCCTATCTGTCTCTCTGCACAAGCACTCACAGGGCTGAGTTACAAGGCAAGGAGAAGGTCATTGGTTTTGGTAAGAACCATTTTGGAAGCCCATTAGGGTTCATGGTCGAGAAATCTTCAAGGAAAAGAGCTCCCCAAGTCAGAGCACACGGCTGTGGGCCCTGACTTCATCATCAATGGCTCCTCCTCATCAGTGCCTCCCCAGCCCCAGACCTCTGCCCACTGGAGCCAGGGATTGTGCCAAGAGATGCCTGCTCCTCTGCGGAGATGCATCGACCGCCCCTCAGAAGAGAACCCAGAGAACAGTCGAAACAGCAAAGCTGCTAATTTGTAAATAATCACTTCTCACCAGGAGTCCTCCCTTTGGGAAAAAGTTCTCATCTCTCCTCAAGGGTCAGACCATGATTCAGCAAACATACGAAAAGTCCGGAAATTGAGGAAAGGAGTCACTTGAGCTATTGAGGATGTTTAAACACCATTTTCTAAAACATTGTTAGAAGAATGAAAAGAAAATATTTTTAATAAGAAATGTAAAGGTACAAAGAGGCAACAGAAGCAGAGAGCCAGAGATGTAAAGAGCTTTGCAGTTCATGCTACCGGAGTCAGAGAATGTCAGCTCTGCTTGGCTAGACCTTGGCTAAGCTATTAAGCCACTCTGGGTCTCAGTTTCCTCAGCTGGAAAATGGGAGCATTGAGCTGACCGACTGCAAGCTTTCCTCTATGGTGCAGGGACTAGATGGCCTATAAGATAAGCCAGTGAAGTTATGATAATGGCATGTATTCCAAAAATTAGGAAACTGAGACACGAGCAGGCTAAGACCCTTTGCCAAAGTCAACACAGCTCATCCATGCTCTGAACCTGACTCCAGCCTCAGCACTTCCCATTATGTTGTTCTAACAGTCATAGGCCAAGGCATACATACTTTGGGGGGGAGGTATTTGGACTGAAAAATTTTCTAATATTGTGCTTAGCAACCATTTTAGAAGGAAAAAAAAAGGCATTTGAAGGTTTAACCAAGGCCATTTTCACAAAGAAGCGTAATGTGGTGTGAGTCCAGCAGGGGGCGCGGGCACAGCATTCTCAATCCCTGTCTTTGAAATGACATCCAAAACATGGCGGTGGAAATAGTCACTGTCACCTGTGTGACCTTGGAGGGAATCCTAGAAAGGCTCTTTGCCTCAGTGACTGAATTTTCTCTTTCTATTCCTCCGGCCAGACTCATCTTTCCCTCCTCAGAACTTAGGGGCAAGGCGCTTAACCTTTTCAGACCTTCAGTTTCCTGCTCTGTAAAATGATGTCCCTGGGTTCAGATGACGGATTTGGAGCTAGACAGTCCCTGAGAGGCCAGCTGATGCTACTCCTCACCCCACAGATGAGGAGAGAGAGGTCCAGAGAGGCCAGTCGTTGCTGGCTCACACGGGTGCTGAGAGGCAAAGGCTGTGTCTGAACCCAGGTCCTCTGATATCCTCAAGTCCTGCACTGCTTCCCACAACTGGTGTCCTTTATGCTCAAGGATCCAAACCAGAATGTTCCGGCTGGCCTTAAAATGCTTCAGAATCTGGCCCTAGCCCTCCTTACCAAGCTGATCACACCTGCTTCCCATCACAGGCTCCATGGTCCAGCCAAACCATCCTGCGCATTGTCTCTCAGACGCAGCATCCCATCTTCCACCTCCACATCTTTGCTCAAGCTGTCCCTTATGCTTGATATGGATTCCCCTCCATACCTTTGCCTCCTGGAATCACTTGGTTTCTTTCAAAGCTCAGCTCAAATGCTCTCTTCTACATTGGGTTCTTCCTTATTCCCCCAGCTAAGCACATTTCTTCTGCCCTAAGATCAATTTGTATGTACTTTTCATATACTGGCTTGGAATCAGGAAGATTCATCCTCATGAATTCAAATCTGGCCTCTGACACTTACTAACTGTGTGACCCTGGGCAAATCACTTAACCATATTTGCCTCTGTTTCATCATCTATAAAATGACCCGAAGACTTTGGGACGTCTTGTACAGAATGCCCCCTTGACATGAGATTTGGTCAAAGTAAAACTTGATGTGTATTCTGCCTCCATTGGCCAGGTCAAACACAGACAACTTTTTGGTTGGTTCTAGTATGGGAGCCATAATGATTGCTTCTGCCCATATAATGCCCTATCTTCTGTGGAAAATGGCCAAGACTCTAGCATTCTATTGGAAAGGGAAAGGGCAACTTTCCTGGGAAGTGGAACAAGGGGAATGGGTGGCCAAG
Source organism: Pseudocheirus occidentalis (assembly GCA_028646575.1). Classification (NCBI taxonomy): domain Eukaryota; kingdom Metazoa; phylum Chordata; class Mammalia; order Diprotodontia; family Pseudocheiridae; genus Pseudocheirus; species Pseudocheirus occidentalis. The sequence continues at coordinate 17,474,104 of CM053598.1, forward strand.
AAGAATGACCAGACCACCTGCCCCACCTCTCTACCCAAGTACTTCACTTGACTCCTTGCAGGTTTAGATTAAACTAAGTTGTGATTCACACACTATGTCATCTAAGCTGATGCCTTCAACTCCCTGGAGCGTAAGGAGACTCCAGGTGAAAACAGCTTTTGTAAGAACCTATTCTCACATTATTTCCCAAAACCATCAAGCCCTGATGGCTTCACCGCAGGAGGGAAAAAAAGGGGGAGCATAAAACGGGCTACTCAGAGCACAAAATTCCATACAGATGACCTGAAGCCAAAAGCAGGATGGCAGAGGAGGTGACTGGAGGCAGTGAACTGAGGATGCCTCAGCAAGAAGGATGCTGCCAGAATGCTAAGGCTGATCAGCTTACTGAACAGAGGCAACATGACCCAGCCTAGGAATTTCCCTGAATCTTAACTCAGAGATCTATAGTCTTGAGCAGAGAAAGGAGCTCCTACTGTGTGCCAGACACTGTGCTAATTATTTTCTCCTTTGAGCCTCACAGCAACCCTGAAAGGTAGGTGCTATTATGAGTCCCATTTTATAATTGAGGAAACTGAGGCAGAGGTAAAAATGACCTGCCCAAGGTCACATAGTTAATAAGTGACAAGACAGGATCTGAACTTGGATCCTTTGACTCCAAGGCCAATGGTATCAGTGAATGTTTCAGCACATACATATAAGATCCTATTTATCTGTGCAATATAACTAAGTAGACTGAAGGATTCATTGAATGAGGCTAACCAAGAAGTATTGCTAAGTGCCTAGTAAATAGCAGGGACTGTGTCTGCATTAGGAATATCAAGACAAAAGAAGAAACAATCCCTGCCCTCAGAGAGCTTGTTGTCTTTTGGATGAGACTTTCTGACCAGGACCAGGGTGCTGCCTGAGTGCTGAGGGCTCTCCCTCTCTGGAAGCCACTTCTAAAGATTCTGGAACTCATCTACTTCCAGGGCTGGGGGTGAGGTTGTCTCTCCAGATGATTCTGAAAGCTCCACCAACATAGAGGTGCACATATGTGTTTGCTGGAAATATCAGCCCTCTTCCACAGGCAGCTGATGCCTTAGACCTCCTGCGGAAAGTCCCTGGGCAGAAAGGCAGGCATTAGAAGAATCACATCAAGACCTGGAAATCCTCATCAGTCACCTACTCAAGACCACCCTGTCCCTCTTCCAGTCTGTTTACTCAGCTCCCTTGGGGCTCAAACACACTCCACTTGGCTTCCAAACAACTGCACTCTCCCCTTCATAATAAGAGCTGCAAAGTGCCAACATTCATTTGCAGGCTTAGCTACCTCAGATTCTCAAATTCCTTTCTTGGGCTTGACTCTTTCCAAACCCATATGTCAGAGGATGTGATTTCTTTCATTCCATACAAACATATGCACACACTGCAATACTCAAACACACATACAATTTACATACACAGACATCCTACACTTACCAATACATGCATAGATACATACATACCCATACACACATCTAAATACACATACATACACATATCCACATGCACAGAGACACATACACATATAGATTCACACACACATACACACACGCCAATGCAGGATCAGAGGTTCATCTATTTAGAGCCGGACAGAAATAACATATATTTTAAGTGCACCCATATTCATAAGCTAAGGTTGCCCATGATGCAAGCAGTAACAATTCGCTCCTTCTATTTCCGTCCCCCTCCATGTTAAATCAGGCTTTATTTATTCAATAGACTTTCAAGACATACTAGGTATCTAGCACTGCGAATGTTAGGGGGAATAAAAAGATGAATAAAATGACTGTCCCTTCTTCAACAAACTTCCTCTCTTAATCTCAGTCTACCTCAGTTTCCCCAACCATAAAGTAGGGATATTAGCACCCACCTCCCAGGGTTGTTGTGAAGACAAAACGAGACAGTATTTTTTTAAATGCTTCGGAAATCTTCAAGTGTTACAGAAACACTAACTATAGTGATGGTAAAACCCCATCATTAGACAAGGAAGCTTCTGTACCCATAAAGGATGTGTAACTGTTAAATATGCTGTTAAAATCAATTTGGGAGTGTGGCCACCAAAAGCATGACCCACCTATTAACTTTTCCATTCAAGAAACACTGTGATGCTCTTATTTTGGCACAAATATCTAAGAATGTCACCCTGATCACTCCTTAAACAAGCCACACATTTCCTTTTCACCTCCCCCTTTTGCTGTGACTTTGGCAAAATTAACTTGTCTACAATGATGTCAAGGGAATGAGAGCCTGAGGGTCTGAACTCTCCTCTCCTCTCCCTTCACTGGTCAGGCTTCCTGTACATGTGAAGAAAAGGCATTTGTGGCAGGGTGGTGGGTCCCACCAGAAATAACAGTTCCTTCTCAGCTTAGAGATAGGTTTTCTTTTCTTCCTGTGAAACTAAAAATTCCTCTTTGGTCGAGAAATGAGTGTTTTGGAAAGGCTGAGATGCCCCTAAAGCACAGAGATTCACACTGGAGAGATGTGGGAAACTGATCCCCATGCTGTATTCAACTCTGTCCTCCTTTCTGGAGAACGCTGAAGCGCACACTCGGGCAGAAATGTTCTGAAGTCCACTGGGAACAATAAAAGTAGCAACTCCCTGAGCTAACTGCAGCTTTAGTCACCACTTCTTAGCTCATTAGAGTGGCTTGTTCCACCAACCCAATCAAGAGGTGAGCAAAATATTCATTATTTCTGCACTAAAGAATTACTGCTTGTATCAAATGGTTGTGATTTTCCAGGTTGGGTTGTTGTGCTGTGTTCTATATTATTTTTAAAGGCCCTTGCTGCTTTAAAATATAACACCCAAATCAACCTTTATACGCATTTATTTGGTAAACAAATATTTTAAAGCATCTTTTCTGTGCAGAGTGCTGAGATGGAGAAAAAAATCATAGGATGCCCAGTCTCCAGCTGGAAGGGCCCCCAGAAGCCACCTCGTCCACCCCTACCCCATTTTAGAAGTGAGGCTCATAGAGGACAAGCGGCTTGCTCAAGGTCATACAGTTAGGAAAGAGCAGAAGGTGAACACAGATCTCCTGTTTCCAGAGCCTGTGCATTTATTAAGCACTTGTTATATGCCTGGAACTCAGCTAAGTACCTAAGGAAAGACAGAAACAGAAACACAGAGCTCATATTCTACAATATGAAAATTACTATGTACATGTTAAGATATATATATAGGTATACATGCATACATATATATACATACACATACACACAAATATATACATGCATACATACATACACATGTGCATACACATACATACATATGTTATATGTATAATGAAAAGTAATCTCAAAAGGGAAGAAGGGAAGAATCTTGCAGCTAGGGAGATGGGGAAAGGTCTCTTGCTGACGGTAGAATCTGGGTTGTATCTTGAAGGAAGCCAGGAGGTGGAAGTGCGGAAGGAGAGTGTTCTTGGCATGGGGATCAGCCAGAGAGGGAATGTTGTGTACAGTGATGAGTAAAGAAGGGTCCCTGCCTTCAAGAGGCTTACAATCTAACAGAGGGGAAATGGCGTGTGGACAGACAAACCTAATACAAATTCTAAGCACTTAACAAATGCTCCAGAGAAGCATACGGTGCTAAGAGCATACAGTCAAGGAAGATTCACTTTCATTCCTATGTCTAGAACCCATTAAAGATGTAGTGAATATGGAGGCAGCACGAGAGAATGGAGAGTGGGTCAGCCTTGGTGTCAAGGAGATCTGGGTTCAAATCTAGGCTCTGACACAAACTGTGTGACCTTAGACATGTGATTGTTAAATGTTAGATCATTTCAATGGCCCCAGGCAAGTAAAACTGTAAATGATAGAATAGATGCTCATTTACTGCACTGGTGGAAGGAATTTCTTCCTTAAACCATTGGAATTAAGGGTTCCATCTCTCCAAATCCTTTCAAAAATAGTACACACATGCATGTACACATACATATGTGTGTATGTACACACATGAATACACATTTGTGTATATACTTTTTAACCAAAACTCATTGCCCTATAATATGGAAGCCAGATATGAATAGAAACTTGTGCTAGGTCTTGGGTTCTTTTTCCTAACTTCCAATTTTTTCAGGACAGTAAATCCCGTACGACTTACATGAACATTTTGTGGCTGGAACATCTCAGACATAATGCAACTGAAATAGTACAAGAATTTATAACAACATCATAATGCACTGAGCCCATTTTTGCCAAGATTTTTTTTTCTAGTTTCTCTCCTATGGCAAATGATGACTGAATAAACTTGATATTTTTTTCTGGAGTAATTTAGAAGTCATGTCCTGTTCTTTATTCCCAGAGAAACTGATGTCTGAAATTCTCAACAGTAAAACCATAACACAAATGTCCTTCATAATTTTGCTACAAGATAGCTCTAGCCCCTATTAGAATTCATAGAATCATAGATTTAGAGCTAGAAGCTACTGGAGGCCATCTAATATATAGGAGAAAACTGAAGCTCAGAGGGTAGTGACTTATTGAAGGTCACAAAGATAGTGTCAGGATTTGAACTCAGAAATTCAACCTACAAGGCCAATGTTTTTTTCATTGTATCATGTAGCTCTTAATTTATTATTTATCTCTGTGCTTGAGTCAAAGAATCCTGGGGAAAAATTGAAGGAATAATCCTGATACATATAGAAACACAATACTCATCTACTCTAGGTATATCTTGTATTTATAGGTATATAAATATTTATAAGTATTTGCATGTTATTTTCTCCACTAGAATGCGCCCTCCTTGAGGGTAGGTACTATTTGTTTCTTTGTTAATTTTTGCCTTTCTTTGTATCCCTGGACCTAAGTCCAGTGTCTGGTGCATAGCACTTTAAAAATGCTTTGGAACTGACTGGTGGCTTTTCAGTCAGAAAGAACCTAGAGATCACTGGGCTGCCAAAAATATAAATTCCTTCTGCTGCACCCACTAAAAGTGCTCATCAGTCTTTTGCTTGAATCTCCCAAGCAGATGAAAACAACTTGAAATGCTGTCTTGTTACATCTCCAGATGTCCACCTTCCATTCAATCCATCATTCAAAAGGTCAGTATTTCTACTTCTCTGAAGTGACATGATTCATTTGTATAGAAAATGATCCTCTTTCCTTCTGCCAACCCCAGACTGAACTGTGGCAGAACATTAGAAGCAATATAATAAATTGACCTTACTATTACTCACCAAAAATTAGGAAAAGAAGTGTCACTGTTCATGCTCGAAGAGTTTTCTGTGTCTAATTATGTTGTTTTAAATATATATAATAAATATATATGGCTTAAGGGCCATTTTTCCTTCATATCTTTTGACCCAGCTACTCACTTGAAAAATCCTGGAAACACAGCTGTTAAATTGCATTCTTTCATAAATTAAGATCTAAAGTTGGTTTAATTAATTTTTTATTATTGCTTCTTACAAGAAATGTTTCTGGGCAATCTTGGTCATCAAATTTACTGATATAATTTCTTCTGTTTTAGACAATACTTTTATTGCTAGAATGGAAGGGGAAATCATGCTTTAAATTGTCCCTAAGGCTGACAGAGAGAACCCAGGGGATCCTAGGTTGCTGCTCAGGCTAGAAGCTCAGTTTTTCTCCCTTTTGAGGCTGGGTATGAGCTGTTAAAGACAGCAAATAACAAGCTAGGTAACTGGTATCTCTTCAAATGCTCTTACCATACTACTGCTAATAATTTATAGCATGGGAAAAGCCATTCAAAGAAAATACTTGGACGTAATCATCTAAATTGAAGGTGGAGCATAGAAAGAACATACATCCCTTACAAACTATGGGAACCTCTCTCCCTGAGCTTGTCAGAAATATTTAATTATATTCTAAATTTTGAAGAATGAAAACATCAGTCAAACCTTTTATAGAATACTCAGTTCTTGAATCTAACATTATAAGTATTTGGTTCCAGAAAGTGTTTTTGTACATACATTTACATCCGAGTACTTAGGATGCCCAACCAATGCAGAGTAGTCTAAATAAAATAATGAAACCAGGAAATAGAGATCTGATTATCCAGGCCCTACCTTCTCTCCTACCTCCATTCTATCCCATTACTGCTTAACATGGCCGTTACCCTATTCCATACAGAGCAGAGGGATGCAAGAGTCTAAAGAGAAATGAGCTGGCTTTGCAAACTTACTGGTACAAAATTCTGGGGGAGCTTCTTATTCTCTTTGGGGCAGGAAGCAGCAGTTTGGGATTAAAAGGCTACTCTAATAATTACTATAGATGGCATTTATAGAGCGCTTTAAGATTTGCAAAGTGTTTTACAAACCATTTAATCCTCACAACAACCCTAGGGACAGATGAGGAAACTGAGGCAGGTAGAAGTTAAGTGACTTGACAAGGGTCACAGAGCTAGGAAGTGCCTGAGGATGAATTGGAACTTGAGTGTTCTAGATTCCAGGTCTAGCACTCTCATCATGGCGCCAAAAATTGCCATGAGTGGCTCACATTGAGCTGGAGAGTTATTCAGTCTATCAAACAATAAAAGAATATTTAAGGAGTTAGCATAAACTATTACCTTATCAATGTGCTTAGGTAGTGTGAGGAGTAGAGAAAGGAATAGAAGACCAGCACTAACTTGCATTTTTCTCTCTCCTCTCCTCTCTCTACCCCCCCATCTCTCTCTGTCTCTCTCTCTCCCCTTCCCTTCCCTCCCCCCCAAGTCTCTAATTCAGGTGTGCTAATGAGGCCAAGACTAATGAGAAAATGTCAGTAAGTAACTAAGCATTAAACTAGAACTGATTGTTGTTCAAATGAAATATTAAATTGTGGTGCAGACTCACAGAGTGCTTTAAGAATTTTGAGAAAGGTTATTAACGTGGATGACTGTAATCAAGCATTGCCATATATCTACACATGAATTTAAGCATATTTCTTTCAGATGAGGCAGTGTATGTTTGTGTGGGGGAGGGGGGCAGGTAGAGCTAGCTAACTTTGAAGCTTCTAAAACCTGAGTTCAAATCTCACTTTTGACATATACTGCTTATGTGACCCCGGGCAAATCATTCACTTCTAAGTGCTCTAGGCAAGACTCTAAGGGGGTCATTTGTGGAGGTAGGCCTGCATTGGTGGAGGGAATTTCCTTGCCCTAGAGTTCTTTATTATAATGAAGGGGCAGCAAGATGGCACAGTGGATAGAGTGCTAGCCTGAAGTCAGAAGACTCATCTTTCTAAGTTCAAATCTGGCCTCTGACACACTTACAAATGATAAGACCTTGGGTAAGTCACTTTATCCTGTTTGTCTCAGTTTCTTCATTTGTCAAATGAGCTAGAGAAGGAAATGGCAAATCACTACAGTCCTTTGCCAAAAAAAAAATTCAAAATGGGGTCAGGAAGAGTCTGACATGACAGAAAAACACCTCAACACCACCATCACCCTCAGCTTCTTTATCTGTAAAACTGGGCTAATAAAAAATTGTAGCATTTACCTAACAGGATGATTTGAGGAATAACTGGGTTCAAAGCTGATCTCAGATGCTTACTACCTCTGTAACTTTGGGCAATTCATGGAATTCATGTCCCCTCAGTCTCTTCATCTGTAAAATGGATGGCCTCTTCAGAGGGGCCCCTCTAGCTCTGGTCCCATGAATCTATGAAGATTCTATAAGGTGATCTAGGCAAAGTATTTAACCTTAAAAGGTATATCAAAATGCCAACCATTAGAATGATTTTCCCAAGACTGAGAGAACATACATTCTGCAGGCACAGCCTCTGGGATCTCAGGTTACAGCCAAACTATGCCGAACCATCAGACAATCAATCCTATTAAACAAAGAGAGAAGAATACAGTGACTGAACAAAGTTGTGTCTTTTTAAAATCTATTTTCAAAATAGATTTTAAAATATATTTCCCCCCTCTTTCTGTATCTGATTTGTGATTCCATTATATATGGAACTTTCAATAAGAGAATTCTCTTTTGTATTGACCAGTACCTTCTCCACAGTTTTAGTGGCAAAGAGCTCACTGAGGCTCTGAGATTGTAAGTGACTTGCCTAAGGTCACATAGCTTGGAAGTGTTAGAGATGGGACTTGGAGTCAGGTCCTCCTGCCTCTGGGACTACTTCTTGGTCCCTTAGAACACTGCTTCTTTAAAAAACATCCCAAGTGCCTTAAAGTATAATTTTTAAGCTTAAGAAAGTTCAAGGCAAAAACTAAGCCCCAGGTCTGGTCCTCCATTTAAAAGGTCTCCAAGAGTGATACTAGTCAGATTCTGCATTCAGACAGATGCAAGAGCTTCTGGGATGTTCACAGCTGTTGACTTGTATCAGAAGGTATGATGCTAACCGTTATCTGTAGAACTGCTTCCAACGTGGCTTGGGAATGCAAAAGATGGTAACCTATGTCTGGAGTGTGGAAATATTGGGCCTGATTCTACCTGTGAAAAGGATCAAGCAGCTCTGGCCAAGACACAACCACCACTCTCTTCCCAATGAAAGAGAAAGAGAAGGTTGTGTGAGCTTTATCTTTGCCCATGGTTCAGTCATTTCAATTGTATCTGACTCTCCAGGACCCCATCTAGAATTTTTGTGACAAAGATACTGAAGTGGTTCACCATTTACTTCTCCAGCTCACTTCACAGATGAGGAAACTGAGGCAAACAGGTGTAGGTGACTTGCCCAGGGTCATGCAGTTAGTCAGTGTCTGAGGTAAGATTTGAATTCAGGTTTCCTGACTCCAAGCTTGGTGTTCTATCCACTGCACTACCCAGTGCACCAAGCTCTAGCTGGATCTACTCTAATGTAAAACCCTCCCTGGAAACATCATAGTAGTATAACTTTGCAGCTGGAAGAGACCTTATCAATCACGTAGCCAATAGGGTAACACTGAGTCTCAGGGAAATGAGGTACCCAAAGTCAGACAGGAGGGAGTGGGAACTAAGGCCACAGCACGACTCCCTGCAGAGAGTCCACAGAAGAAACTGTCGCTTAGCAAGCAACCAGAAAATGTGGGGGGATTTTGTTTGTTCAGATTAGCAACGGGGCAGGTTTATATCCAAATGTACTTGCAGGGTTTAGATGGAACCTCAAATGGGGTTACACTGATTCACTCCTACATTTAAGCCCACATGCTATGTAGTCTATTGGAAGAAGCATATTGAGTGAAAGGCCCTGGATTTCCATCCCATCTCTGACCCTCACTAGCTGTGTCCCCTGGCCTGGTTTCCATGCACCTCCATTACTCTATCTCTAGGATAAGGTCATTGCACCAAACAGCCTCTAAGCAGCATCCTATAGATTTTATATACAGTATGAAGCCACAAGGGCCCTCAGCTGGACCATCACTTCTTTTAATAAGAATGTCTAATTCTTTTATTAAAATTACATTCCATCTCAAAGTCAAATTCACCATCACACAATGTATGTGAATATACAAGAATAAGATATCTTAGACATTCTGATAAGGTTCAGTGAGGTATAAAAATTGTTTTTTTAATTAAACAATATGAAATATAATTGGACTTAATAAAAACAGAGCAGAGAACATTGTACAACATATTTTAATAAGAACCTATTGAAGATTCTGGAATGATTGTTGCATGCATATCTCTAGTCATATTTGACTTCTCCTTTAGTTTAGACTGGAGTAACGTGTGTTCCACGACACCAATTCTAATGTCCATCTGGACTATTTCTTGCTTCAGTTTGGTTAAACTCTGTTTAATCTTTACCAAAGGAGCACCGTCAGTCATGCTGCTACCCTTTTCTTCCATCTCCTGTTTTACCTTTTCTAATTCTTCTGTAACCTCAGAAAGAATTCTAGTTCTTTCCGTTACTCCTCCATTTGCTTGCTGGTACCTTTCCTTTGCCTCACTCAACTGGGCTTGAGCAGCACGATACTCTTGAACCAAGGGCTCAAGCTGATTGTTGATGTATTTTTCTCGGCTGCTGATCTTCTCCAGGGTCCTACTGATCTCATTCTGGAGTTTGTCCAAAAATCCCTTTGTCTCTTTTAAAGAAGATTCGATTTCACTTTTGTGTTGATGCATTTGGTCCACATGGATTCTCCAGTCCTTATTGTCAGTCCGAATGGTGACTTTCAGCTGTGGTAGCACACGTTCCACTTCTAGATTCCATTCTGCGGCGTCTGTTGTAGATTCCAAAATATCTTCTTGTCTGGCAGACTCATTCACATCCAATCGGTAAGTCTGGGCTTTTAAAACATTGAGATCAATAAAGTTTTCTTCACTGTCACTCTCTTCTTCCACAAACTCTTCCTCTACTTTATTTACTGTCAATTCTGCATCATCTTCTGGAATGGTTTCTTCTTCTAATTCTTCTACGGGGTAGACTGGCCTTTTCCAACTGAAACCCACATATTTGAGGGCTTCTTCAGCTAAACAATCAAGAACATAACATACATGCTCTCCATGACCTGACTTTAACTTCGATGGAGGAAAATCTGCAGACCTCCCAAATGATCGAAGCTCAGATAATATCTTAGATATTGTTGCATTGGGGTCATCATATTCCTGTGGTTGTTCAAAGGGGCATCCTGCTTTATTAATGAGCCAAGCAGCAAGAGTGCCGAACATGTAAAACTGCTCTCCTGGGTTGGTAGGCAAAGCAAAATAATGTCTGGACAGGGGCTTCAGATTGTTTCTGCTCAAGATCTCCTCTTCATAGCACAGCAACTTAAGCTTCTCCACTAGGTCTTCCATCACCACGAACACATGGTAGATGGCGCCGGGGCCCCGCTCCACATACAGACCCTCTGCGCCTGGGTCCCCGCCATGGGGCCGAGGCCCCATGTCCTCTACGCCTACCGGCGACACCACGGCTGTAGCCACAGCCATTTCTGCTGGGAAAAAGGATAAGGATGGGGGAGGGGGGAGAGGAAAGGGGGGGAAGACAAGCGGTCCAAGTACGGGGCTAGGTGTCCAACAACCTCCCCAGCGGGGCCGGGCTAGCTCTGCGTGCCACAGTTGCCGGGCAACGCATCAACTTCCTGTGACATCACGCCCTCCGCCTGTACCAGTACTTCTAAAAAAGCCCACAGCCTGTGCTGGTGGCCTCTGCCCATTCATCGTAAGCCCTATCAGAGGAGAACATGTGCTCTAAGTGCAGATGGGGCTGGGCTCCTCTCTCTCTGTCTCTGTCTCTGTCTCTCTCTCTCTCTATTTTATATAATTCTGTGCTGAAAATAATCATCACACAGTTGCTATGGTTACTGTTAGTTGATAAGCGCTGTGTTTCCTGTCTGAGCTTGATATGGGCATACATCTTGGCTTGGGTTTTTTATTTAATTTTTCCCCCATGTTTTCACACCAGCTACACATTCATTCTGTAATCTTAGATCAGGGTTAACAATCTATTGAAATGTTAAATATTTTAGCATGAAGAATTATGTTTTTTGTAACAATATTTTTTCATGCTCAAAGCAAAAACATATCAAAAAGCTATTTTGGTAAAAACCAAAGGTTTTTTTTTTAATTGCATTTTAATTGACATCTTTTTTTTTTTACCACCTTCATTTTCAAATGTATTCCTCCCTCTTGTATACCCAATAAGGCTGCCCTTGTAACAAGGATTAAAAGATGGGGGGGGGGGGCGGAGAGAAGGGTTCAGTAACACTAACCAACCCAACAACCATTGCTGATATATGCTTATTCTGTACCCCCCATAAATAATAAAGGGAAAGAGGAGAATTTTCTCCATGGAGGAAGAGAGATGGCATGATGTGTGAACAAAGAACAGAGTCTGGAGTCAGGATGGCCTGGGTTTGAATCCCACCTTGGATAAACAGTAGTTTTGTAAAGCTACATCAGTCACATAGACTCTTCTGGGCATTGGTGTCTTCCTCTGTAAAATGGAGGGGGTAGGGGGGTCAGACTCAAGGGCCTCTAGGGGCCTTTCTAACTCTAAATCTATGACCATGTGCTCATTATAAATATGCAATATTCTGTTGGTTTGCTTTTCCCCATTGTTATAATTGTTGACTATGTTGTTTTCGGGGTTTCTATTCTTTACCAGTTCAGATAATCTCATGCTTTTCTGAGTTCTTAGGACACAATGCATTCACATATCACAATAGTCTTAAGGGTTTTTATTTTCTAAGCATTTTGTCAGGTCCATCAGCCAAACCAGTAACAACTCCATGGTTCTCATCATCATTGGGTTGACTTGGGCATGACAATCTGAGATGGCTCTTACTCTGAGGTTGGGATTGTAACTGATTGGAAAAACAAAAACTGGATGGGTCTACTGAGTATTCAGCCCAGAATGTCATTGCTAATCTCTTCAAAGACAGGATTAGGTGAGAGTAGAACCACTTTGGAAATGGACTCCACTGTCCTAAGAAACATTGGTTGAAAGATCAGGGGAAGCAGGAGATGGAAAAGGGTATTTGTCTGGCTTCACCTATTCCAGCGAACACTAAAAAACTGCAAATTACAAGAGCGGGCATTTGAGAAAGTGCTTTTGATGGAGTTACAAGGCACAATTTTCCTTAACAAGGACCCATTTCCCTATTATGGTGAACAGGAGAGAAGATAATACTGTGTTGATTGGAATTAGGGGGAAAAAATAGCACTTTTCCTTTTGCTATGCCAGGGGGGTTATGTCCTAGAAGTCTCCAGATGCCAAATGTAAAATACTTTTTTTAAAAAAAAATGAAGCCTAGAAAACAGAATCTTCTAAGAAACATAAAAATGACATTCTAAAGGAAACACTAGAAGGATTTTTTTTTGTACCATAAGCAATTTGTGTTTTTGTTGTTCAGTTCCTTCAGTCATTTCCAAATCTTCATGACCCCATCTGGGCTTTTTTTGGCAAAGACACTGAAGTAATTTGCCATCTCCTTTTTCTGACTCATTTGACAGATGAGGAAACTGAGTCAAAGAGGGTTAAGTGACTTTCCCAGGGTCACACAGTTAGCATCTGAGACCAGATTTGAAATCAGGACAATGAGTCTTTCTGACTCCAGGCCCAGCATTTCCCATTTAGCTGCCCTACCACAGTTATTCTTTGAAATATTCTAATCTATTTAATTTTCAAATATATTAGAAAATGGTGGCCTTTTAATCCAGACATCACTCAAAATCAAAATAAAATTTCTTGCTAGAATTTTTTAGGAAAGTTCCACAGTGGAAGATTGGAAGAGTAGAGAAGATGTCATTGCCCAAGCCATTTATTTTACAGAGTGATTAAGTGATTTGCCCCAGGGAGTTACTGTGCAACTAGGTGGTGCAGTGGATAGAGAGCTGGGTCTGGAATTAGGAAGACATGAGTTCAAGTCTGGTTTCAGACCTTTATTAATGGTGTGACCTTGGGAGAGCCACTTAACCTTAACCTCTTTTGCCTCAATTTCCTCAACTGTAAATAGGGATAATAATAACACCTACATCCAAGAGTCACCATGAAGATCAACTGAAAATATTTGTAAAGTACTTGGCACAATGTCTGGAACACAGTAGGTGCTATATAAATGCTAGCTACTATTATCATGATCATCTTCATCATTATAAAATAATTTATTCAATGCTTATTATGTAGCTGGCACTGTGTTAAGTGCTTTAATCATAAACTGAAAAACTCAGGCAGCAACGAAAACTCTTGATAACCCCTGAATGAACAATCTTGTCTCTTGGACCTATGGCGCCTTTGGTTTTCCATGATGAATTTGTATCTTCTAACTCACTCACATTCTAGTACATTTTGATGGAGTCTCTGCTTGTGTCCCATCCCCCTGAGAGGCTTCAGACTCTTTGAGGTCAGAGAATGTGGTTCCTTATCTAATCTGTGGCACAGCAGATAAAATATGGGACTAGAGTCAAGAAGACCTGAGTTCAAATCCAGCCATAGATATGTACTAACTATGTGATCCTGGGAAAGTCACTTATCCCTGTTTGCCTCAGTTTCATTATTATTAAAATGGGGATAATACTAGCAACCTTCCCAGGGCTGTTGTGAAGATCAAATGAGATAGTAATTGGAAAGGTCTTAGAACAGTGCCTCAGATATAGTAAGTGCCATCATGTTCATCATCATCATCATCATCACCATCACCATCACATCATCATCTTCATCACCATCACCATCATCATCACCATCATCACCACCACCATCGCATCATCATGATCATCAACACCATCATCATCATCATTTCTGTGCCTTCTCCCAGCAGCCAATATAAAATGTTTTGTACAAAATCAAGGTTTGATAAACATTTGTTGAATGAATGAATGGACAGGAAGATAACAAAAGGAGTGAGAAGAAAGAAAGGACACAGAAAGAAATGACTGATTTCAGTGTGAAAGGAAGGCAATCATAGAAAAGCCCACACAACTACCCTGCATACACAGCAGCTGAATGACCAGCCCAGGAAGCCAAATTCACCTTGGAAAGCTCCCTCCAAAGGCCCACAAAAGAACAAGTGAAGTCACCTTTGTACACTGCTGGACCCCAAATTAGTGGTAACTTCTAAAGGAAACAGGTCTCCACAGCCCAGTGGACAGCTGAGAGCAAAGCAGCAGGCTTCAAAGGCAGTAAAATGACAGGTCGACTCAAAGGAAAGGACAGAATGTCAATGGTGACTCTATAAACCATTATTCCAACAGAGGACATTGAGTCCTTGAGTACCATTTCCAGTTTGGGTTAATTCAATCTCCTGCCTCCTCCTCCTCGTCAAAATCCACAAAAGTCAAAGAAAGCTTTTGTCCATTTATTCACATGAGAAATGATTAAAATGCTAGTAACAATGCGTAAGAAGAAAAGGGAACAGACTCAGATTGAACCATTCAGAGACATCTACTAGAGAGAACCCTCTTTCTTACCACAACAAAAAACCAATGGGTTAGGTTCATCCATTGGAAGTAGATGAACTGGAGTATTTTTGTGCAATGTAAATTACCTCACCAGGCTCCCCTTCATAGGCTATTACTGAGGCAGGTGGCTTGTGTGATCTTAAAAACACGTCTTTGACATTTATGTAAGAAACCAACAGCAGTTACCCACAGAATAGAATAAATGTGAGAAATAATCTTTAGTCTTCATTTGGGAGGGGGTAGAAATGGAATATGCTCAGCTGGGGCTCAGAGGCCCCAACAAGAAAAGGTTTGTGCCCACAACAGGAAACTGTCCAGGTGGTCCATCTGGGGAAACTGTCAACGCTCAACATTTTTCAGCAAGAAGTAAAATTGGCATTCAAAGGTTTCAGAGTAGGCTGGAATCTTTAGAGGATCCTATTCTCATTCCTGCCGTAGGATCACAGATCCAAAGCTGGAAAGGTCCTATGGGGTCATGGGGGCCAATCCTCTCATTTTACAGATAAGGAAACTGAGGCCCAGGAAAGTGAGGTTGTATACTCACGGTCACAGAAAGCAACTGTGAAAACCCAAGTCCTATGACACCCAGATCCATATGCTTCCCACTATATCACATGACACTGTACTTATAAATTTCAGAAATACTAATAAACAAAACAAAACAAAGTACCAGAACACATTAACCCCTCTAGATCTATGAGTAGATTAAGTTCCAGAGTATGTTTACCCAAAGGTTAAAAACAAAAGAGATGACTCATGCTACTTAGTAGAATAACCTTTACAGCTTCATGGTTCCAACCTGACAAAGAGTATTTAAAGAAAAAAATGATGGTAGAATAAGCTGTTATTCTTTCAGGTACAGCTTGTGTTGAGCTAGACAAACCCATTATTTCAAGGAACAAAGACAAAACCTGTAGGAGAAAAATGGAAAAGCCCCATGTCTATGATTCATCTTGAATAAAGAACATGATAGAGATGATGAGGAGGAGGAAGGCAAGAAAGGGGAGGAAGGGGAGAGACTTCAGGCACTGAACAAGAGCACCAATGAAAGCATCCCAGGGGTAATAACATAAAAATGGACACATTTATCTGTACCACACAAAGAAAATACATTCAGAGTTGGATAAATCAAATCCCATCTTTTCCTTTTATCTTCTTTAGAAGAATTTATGGGTTACTTATAAATGCAGAAGGAAAGCTGGGAATCCCTGATACAGTATATTACTAAGTCTAGGAGGGCACACTGAAGAAAATCATGGAGATTTCAACTGGATCTGTATTTTTCACTGGTATAAGGAACTCTTGGGAAAGAAAACTCGCTCTACCAATGTGGGTCAGCATTTTCCCTGCAATTTAGTCTTAGAGAGTTGCCCAAGCACCGATTGATGCTTGAGGAGGGACTGACCTGGTGTCCCCACAGACAAAATGTGTCAGAAGCAGGACCTGAACCCAGTTTTTCCTAGTTCCAAGGTCAGTTCCCTGCCCACTGTATCACACTGCCATCTTAAAGCCATATTTATTATTGCTATTGTTACCCGACTACCTCCAAACAAGTTCCATGAGAGACTTTGTTTTATATTTTGCTGAAATGGGAAGATTATTTTTCTAGCAAAGTTCACTGATGTTTCAAAGGTTCAAGATTTTTCCCTTGACATTTGGCTAGTGGAAAGGCAGCACTTTTTCTCCCCCCAACATTCTTTACAAACCTCTTTTGGATCTCCAGTCACTACCACTACCACCATGAGTGTCTTGTATTTAACTTAAAACACATTTCATATGTGAGCATGTTAATTTCCTAGATAGACTTTAAGGACAGGGATGGTTTCATTTTTACTTTGGTATCCCTAGGTCCTGGCCAAGAACTTACCACAAGCAGGTGCTTAATAAATTGTGACTAATTGATTGAGTTTCCTCTCCTTTAGGGAGAAAAAACTAAAATCATCTCCATTAAAGGGATCATGGAATAAGAGAGCTCGATTTAAATCCATAGTATTGGAGGCCGCGAGGTGGTGCCTGGAGTCAGGAAGTCCTGACTTCAATACTTGCTGGCTGCAGAACCCTGAGCATTTAAGTTCTTTCTGCCTGAATTTCCTTAAGTGAAGCAAAGGGGATAATAACAGTAGCTACCTTGCAGGATTGCTGTGGGGATGAAATAAGATAATGTCTTAGCACAGGAGCTTAACACATGCTTTTTCCTCTCTTTCCTGCCAAATTCAGCCCTCACTTTACAGATGAGGTGAGGAACCTGAGACTTAAATGGGGTGACCTGCTTAAGGTCACAAAGAGAATAAGGAGTAAAAGTAGGAATTTGAACCAAGCCCTCTAACTGTGTACACGTATATCTTCTTGCTATGTTCATCGGGGATCAAATCTTTCTTTATCATCAAACCCAGAAGCAGTTGCTGTCACAGAATCAGGAAAGAGATTGCTTGTTTGATATTGGAAGAGGAACCCATGTGGCCATTATAATTTCCCCAGCAAACCATCTTCTACCCAATACATTTACCGCACCAACAGCTACAACCACCCAGCTTTCTTTCCAATTCATTCAAGGTTCTAGGAGAATCTAGGAATTTTGCCTCAGTCTTAAACATGCAGACAACAGTCTTAGTAAGTGACATTTGTAGGATATGTGAAGTTTTACAAAGCACTTGGAACAGATTCGTCTGAGCCTCGCTATCAACCTGTGTTCTGTAAACACAATTCTGAAGTTTGCATGGCTTAGTTAGTGAGTTATTTTAAGGTTTAAAAAATAGTTTTTAAAAGAACAATCTAAACAGTACAATTTGTGAGACTGATATGATAGAAAATTTCTCTGTGTTGTCAGAAATAGTCTGACTTTCAGTCAAGAGAGTGTCTGTCATTGGAAGATCCTTACCACTATTCACTGGGTCAACTTAACAATAATTTTGATAAATGACTCAAGACTCATCTATGGAAAGTCTGAGACAAGATGACAACTAGCCTTTTAAAAAAATCTTATTTTTATTGATTTGTTTTCAGAAAATTTCTTTCCAAATCTTCCTTTTTCTCCTTAAGAAGCCACTCCTTGCAACAATGTTAAAAAAAAAAGGCAGCATAGGGGGGAAGCTGATCAATAAAATTAACCAACACTTTGACCATGTCTGATGGTGTACAAGTATTCCCTACCTCTGTACTCAAGGGAGCAAAGCACATTTTCTTAGGCCAGGTTTAGTCATTACAGTTATAAAGTATTTAATTGCTTTTCTGGGTCCTTTCCATTTCCACTACTGTAGTCATTGTGTGTCTTGTTTTCCTTATTCTGTTCCTTTCACTTCTTGCATCAGTTCATACAAGTCTTCTCATTCTTCTCTGAATCCTTCCTGTTCATAGTAATATTCCATGACATTCACACACCACAGTTTCTTTACCCACTCTTCCATTGACACTGTTCACATTTTTTGAGTGAGTTCACCCTGCCTAATGATGTGACTAACTCTAGGCCTCCCACCAGAGCTGGGCCTTGCATACTGCTGTGAGTTGTTTTTTTTTCTTTGAACAAATTCAGCGGCTACCAGTTTAAGCCTCATGCTTCCTTATACCTCATATTAAATTTGATAGTCTGAATCATCACATTATACTTCCGTTCACGACTTGGCAAATGTGGATCTCATCCTCCCCACCCCCCAAGCAGTCTGTCATTGGCCCTAATGAGCAACCATGGCCTTGTCATTTCTTCCACAACTGCTTCAACCTTACTGAAAGTACATTTCTCTGAAAATGAAAGAGTCCCAGAAGCAGCCATGGATGGACACACACACACACACACACACACACACGGTATAAAACATAAATAAATCAATAAAATAAAGGTCATGTGAAAGTCCTTGGCAGCACACTCCCCTTGTGTTCCTCATTTCTCTTACCACTCCTACTTCGCATATGGCTCCCTTAATTTTGAAGAGTAATGCCTTCTGTCTGATCTGGTTGTTCCTTAATTCCCAACGCCTACCAGCCTTTCTTTTCTCCACTCTCCAATATTATTACAAAAATGGTAAGCATCTACCTGTATACGTCATTGACTTTTCAAGTTATTCTGATACCTCTGCTTCTTCTCTGGAACATCAGATAACTACAATTTTCCTCTTGTATGTAACTTCATCAGTACAACTACTTTCACCATTGACACTTTTCACAACCTCCTACTATTCCCTAACCAAGACAAGAAACAAAACATGCTGAATATTTCAATCAATAGATTCCCAACACAAAAAAGGACTCTATGTTTCAAAGTGGTAGACTTCATTGAAAATGAAAAGATCAGATGACCACTATATTTGACCTCCAAGCCTCAGTCTCCTCATCTATAAAATGGGGGTTGGACTAGGTGACCTTTGAGCTAGCATTGTTTTAAATCAAAGATCTGAGGATCATTGATTTGGAGCTGAAACAATGTGGACAGCTAGCCCAACCCCCTAATCTTACAGATAAAGACACTAAGGTCACACAGGCAGCCAGTGCTTTCTACACTTAATCACACCTTATCCCCTTCTTGGAACTTGTTAAATATGTATTTTGATAACTATACAACAGTTATTCAACATAATAGGTTTCATTTGCAATCCCATGTGTTTTGTGACATGCTTTGAAAAACACAAGTTTGTATCTATAATATATGTTTATTATTATATATTATTACATAGAATATATATGTTATACATATACATATATCCTTATAGGTATATACCTACCTACATCACTTTGCTTTTGCTTGCTGTTGGTCCTTCATTCTTGAAGAGGACCATGACACCTTCCTTCCTCCCTCCCTTCCTCCCTCCCTTCCTTCCTTCCTTCCTTCCTTTTCTTTCCTTCCTTCCTTCCTTCCTTCCTCTTTCTTTCCTCCTTCTTTCTTTCTACCTACACGCACATATATATGGGAGAGACAATATGTGTATGTGTATGTGTGCGTATGCTATCTATGATACATACACATACATCTGTGGTATACCTATTGTCTCCCCCAAGAAAATGGAAGTTCTTTGAGGGCAGAAACTATTTCATTGCTGCCTTAATATCCCCAGTTAAACTCAATAAATATTTATTGAATTTCCACTATCCACAAGGCTTTATGCTGGATTCTGGGAGTTCAGTATTAAAATCTAACTTCCTCTCCACCTGGGAAGAATAAGCAAATGAGATTAGGAGGCATGTAGAAGGAAGGGCTCCAGATTGGATGAACTACCTTCTATTGCTATGGCAACATAAGCCAGAATCATGTCTCTCTCTACTCAGGAGATGAGGTCATGGCTGAGTCCAGATAATTCAGTGAGCATCATTCAGCCAAGCACACAGTTCCAGATGCCTGACTTGCCCATGGCTAAATCCTCCGGAGAAAGACAAAGGGCAATATCTTATGTAGAAAACCTGACATGACATGGGAAATTTTTCTTTAAGTAAAATGAAAACTCATAATTTGGGGGGAGTAGGCGTTGGCTGATTTGAATGTTTAAAAATAGCTTGGCACCTGTACCTAGCTACCATTATGTTAATAATTTTGTGGTTTTGCGCCACTAAAAGAAAAGCAAAAGAAGAATTATTCCAGATACTCAAAGTAGAACTTCTCAGGTGAAAGGTCGGGGGTGGGGTTGGGGGAGGTGGAGGTGAGGGTGGGGAGAAGACAAGAGCCTATGAATATTGTTTCCGCTAGGTATATCTATACTTACACATAGGGATGAACACAGTCTTCCAGAGGTCATGGCACACTTATTTTGGGGAAGTCTTTCTATCTCAGTCATTATGATTTATCAGAGGGCAAAGAAAGAGTCTATTTCTGGCCTTTCTCACTGGAAATGAATGAGCTGGAAGCCGCGCAAAGAGGCAGGTGGTATTAGATCCGCTTCTTCTAAGAAACTGGAAAGGATAATAAGGCTAAAAAGCCTCCCCCCTCCTAATTTAAGGATAAGATGGATGGTATATGTGGGAAAGACCTGAGAATGATTGCTGGATACCTTTTGTTTATAGAAAAGTGGGAACTTAAATTTAGAAAACTAAGAAGGATGGGATGGGGAAAATCTCTGGCTCTGGAATTGGAGGAAATAAGTTCAAATCCCCACCTTGTGATCCAGGTCAAATTAACTAATATCTGGACCTCAGGTTCCTCATCTTTGAAATCAAAAGGTGGCCTGAGGTTACCTTGAAGGTCCCTTGGCTGTGAATGCTTTCATCATAGAAATCAGAATACTGGGGTTCTGAGACACAACATGTCTGAGTACACAAAGACACAACATCTATGTCTTCTAGAAGTAAAACTCCTATCTGTTTCCTGACTCCACCTTCAGAGACTTTTCCCAAAAAATTGATTATAGGAGAGTAAGGTGAATTAAAAAAAATAGAGAAAGTGGTTTTAAAACCATGTGGTAAGGAGGAAGAGATGATATATGAACTTCTTCTGCATATCAGTTCATGATACTAGTTTCCAAAAGAAACTTAATTTCAAAAACTTCCCCAGGTCAAATTTTCTCTGATGGTAAAATACAAATATCAGGACAAATGGATATGTGTCAGAAATGACAACTGGAAATGAGAGGGAGGGTGGAGAACCCTGGGAGATCTGAGGGGAAAACAATAACCTGAACTCTCAGATAAGGGAATAGACTGAAGAATTAGGCTGACACCTGATTGATTAAATCATTAAGTAAACAAAACAGAGAAAATCAGTCATTTTAAGAAGAGTTTTAGGTCTCAATCAAGGACATCTATCAAGGACAGGAGAAATTCCTGATACCAACAAGTTGATCTTATTGAGGGAACATGTTTGGATTAAGCATCAGCTCTTTGTCTTCTTGTTTAGGTCCCAAGCAACTGTTTACTGTTTGGGCTTCGATCTTTATTTGCTTATTTATTTTTGGTCACATTTTAAGTTTTGAACTGTTTCCCTTCGGGTTTGGCTTTTTGGACCAGACCCATGGTTTCACTCACATGATGAACTCCAAGCAAGAAAATTCCATTACTAGAGCATGTGGGCACCAGCTTGACATTTGAGCGAAATGCAATGTATGTAATTTAGAAAAGTTACATACTTGACCAGGGTCACCAAGTTAAGTGTATGTCAAGCATGTGACTGGAACTCCTGAGTAGAAGTGAGTTCTCTCTTCAACAGGCCAAATTGCCTGGTATATAATTCGGAAGGAACTGTAAATACAGCTAGAGGGAAATACTGTTAGCCACATTTACATGGAAAAAGAAAGAGGTATCCAGGCTAATTCATCTGTGCTGGGTTAATGTCACATCTTAGAACTGGTAGATTCCTTAGAGTTCATCAATTCTATTTCACCTGAATACTACAAAGGGTGTAAGATCTCCATGATGGGCAGACTCCTTTCACTAGTGCAAATCCCACTGCTTACCCTTGACAATCATTGACCCATGTTTTGCCATAAATCCCCCACTGAGGATCCATCCAATGTGCTGGAGGCTGTCTTCTGATGCTCTAAATATTTCATGGGTTCCTGTGGAGCACTCAGGCTGTGCCTGCCATTTCTTGTTCTCACAGCGTGACTCCACACCGTGCAATCTACTCTCCAGCCCTCATCCTCCTCATCACCCCCCTCCTAACTCTCCTATCTCAACCAGAACCATAGACTCTAGGCTCTGATAGAACAGCTTTCACTCTGCCTTGCTTGAAAGCAGACCTCCACAACATGCTCCCATTTTCCTTCTTCTCTGCCCACCGCCAGAATCTTGGATCCTACCAGTGGGACTCCAGACTCTGATAGGTGAGCTTTCATTTGACCTTGTTCAGAACTGGCTTCCATCTTCTTGCTTACTATATGGTCCATACTCTGGCCACTCTCCTCATCGTCCATCCCCCAGAAATTTGGACTCTAGCCTCTGGGACTCCAGGCTCTGGTAGGTGAACTTTAGACTTATCTTACCTGGATACAGGCATCCAATCTCCTTCCCAACCATCTCCAAACCATCTCACTGCTGAATGAGTATATTGTATATTGTCTTCTTCCATTAGAATGTAAGCTTCTTGGGGGCAAGAACTGTTTGGTTTGCTTATTTTTGTATTCTTTGTGCTCGGCAGAGTGTGTGGTACATAGTAAGGACTCCATCTGCCAGCTCTTTTTCCAATACCACATGTTCTTGCATAATATATATTTATGTCACGTATCATGAATAAATTCATACTGGATGATATGTTGTCACTGGCTTGCACTGCTAGGCCTCTTTCCATTGTTCTCAGGTCATCTTTCATAATGAATCTACTGAGATCATGGCACTCTATGACTCACAGAGCTCCAGCATCACCAGGAGAATGTTAAAATCAAAAACTTTTGCTACAAGGGGCCATCTGGAATCATTTAATGGCCTGAAATGCACAATTTCTCAAATTGAATCCTATCTGTCCCCATCTTCTTATTCAGTTCTAGGCCTAGCTCATTTTCCAGCTCTAGGGTCTGTCCAGCAGATATGGAATGATGGACCAAATTTACTCCTCTAAATTTACACATTAGCAAAGTGAGTTCCTGAAAAGTCATGTGACTTTTGCAAGTACTAAACAGTGAACTACCTACCATATTGTTTGGAATCACCTTATTTCTAGTTCATCATCTGAGGCGAACTTGAACCCAGGCCATAAGGCTCTAAGGCCTCTTCTCTAAGCATCTTTTTAAAATCTCAGAAATAAGAATATGTCGTACTCTCCATGTAACCACGTTTCAAACATCTCCCTTTTTCCCTCATGGGAACCATCTCTCATTCAAATGTCCTTCTGAGCAATATCTCATATCTCTCGGGCCTACTTTCTTGACAAAATTGTAGCTCACAGGATCCTTTCCCTTGACCCTTTGGAGATGCTCTCCCCAAATCTAGTGCTTTTATTTGTCTTACTATGTTTGGTTTTCTCCTTTTCTGTTACAAATTACAAGCAAAAGTGCTTGTGGACCCCATGTTTCCCATAACATCCTCGACTACTTTCCCTCATTGCTGACAATCATATCCACAAGCGAATTTCTCCCTTGAGGCTTCTTCCACCTTTGGTGAGTGAACTTATATCCTTGAAGAAAGTATTAGTCAATAATTATTTAAGAGGGAATACAGAAGAAGAGGAGGAGAGGGAGATGAAGAGAGAGGAGGGGGAGAGAGAGAGAAAAGGGAGAAGGAAGGTAGTGAACAAAGGTGAAAGAAAGAGTGAAGGAATGGGGGAGAGGTAGAGAAAGGGAGGAAGAGGGACAGAGAGGGGAAAAGGCAGGGGAGGGGTGTGAGGAAGAGGGGAAGGGAAATAGAAAGGGAGAAAAATAAGAGAAGGGAAGGAGAGAAAGAGCATAGAGAAAGAGGCATGCAGAAGGGTATGAGAAAAAAACAGAGGGACAAAGAGAGATAGGGAGAGAGAGTGGGGACAGATCACTGTAGAAGCTGTCTGGGTAATGGAAGTCTCTTCACTCCTCTAACTTTTGTATTAATTGATTCAATAATGGTTCCTTAAAAGTATACCACGAGGGAGTGGCTAGGTGGCTCAGTGAATAGAGCATCAGCCCTGGAGTCAGGAGGACCTGAGTTCAAATCTGACTTCAGACACTTAACACTTACTAGCCATGTGACCTTGGGCAAGCCACTTAACCCCAAAGGCCCTTCCTTTCCCTCCTCCAAAAAGCAAAAAATAAAATAAAAATTTTTTTAAAAGTATACCATGAGGCAAACACTGTATTAAGTGCTGCAGACACAAAGACTGTGCTAAACGGTCCTTGGCTTCAAGAAGCTTAGAGTTTAGCTAAGAGACAAGATGCACATATTGAAGTATTAACAAATTAGCTACCAGGGGTTTGGGGAGGGAGTCGCTGCCCAGCTTGGATGGTTGGAGGAAGGGAGACTGCAGAAGGACTCTGGTCATTACAGGAGTAAGAATGCAAGCCCTTCTTCTGAAAGTTGTCTTTAGGTTCAAAGAGGGACAGAGGAGCCTTAAGCTGTCACTGAAAAGCTGCTCTGGGGCTAATTTTCTCATTTCTCCGACTCTCTCCTTCTCTCTGGTGCTGTGTTCTTTTGGTTCTATCCACTCTATCTCTATCTACTACTACTATTCTCATCCCTACCTCTATCTACTCATTATACCAAGCCTACTGACTCTCCACTCTCCCTTCCCTCTCCTCTCCTCCCCTCCTCTTCCTTCTTTGTCTCCTCTCTCCTCTTCTTTTCTCCTCTCCTCTCCTCTCTTCTTCTCACCTCTCCTTTCCCCTCCCCTTCCCTCCCCTCTCTTCCCCTCCCCTCTTCTCTCCTATTCTCCTCCTCTCCTCTTCCTTCTTTGTCTCCCCTCTCCTCTTCTCCCCTCCTCTCCTCCTTCTTACATGTCTCTTAGGGAACAGAAATTACAGTTAATCTTCTGTTTGACCCCCACACCCAAGGAGATGCCTCTGGGGAAAATGTGGGTGTGAGGAAACCCTCCTCCTCCCAAACCTGGGAAGCCAGAAGCCTCCCACTTTGTTCAATTTAGGTCTTCCCAGATTCCTAAGGAGGAGTTAGGACTTTTCTCAGCTAAGCCCAATTTTACCAGTAGCCATTCCTCCAAATGCAGGGCTGCCCAGACCAAACACTTGATTAGCAGGACAAATGAAGCAGCAATTAATCAATCAGAATTTATTTAACACTTGTTATGAGCCAAGCATGGTGCTAGAAAAGTGAGAGTCCAATGTGTATATGCAGAAACATATACAATTACACACATTCATGTGCGTGCATTTATACGCATGTATAGGCATTGCATGTCAACATGTGTTATATGTGTGTGTGTGGGTATGTATGTGTAGATGTGCATATGTGTGTGTATATTTATAGATGTGAAATACCAGGCCATTTCACCAAGGAGCTGATGGAAGAAGCTTCATCTAAAATGTGACCCATGAGCTGAACTTTGAAGAAAACTAGGGATTTTCTGAGACACAGGGAAGGAGGGAGGGCAAAAGAGAAGGTATAATCAGGAGAGGGTATAACCTAGGCAAAGGTCTGGAGATGTGAGGGAGTGTTTTGGGCACTATCAGTAAGTGAGCCTATAGCTGGACACCAGAATTCATGAAATATAACAGCTAGCACGTGCTTTACCCTAGCTATTATGATGATTAATAACAATAGCATTAAGCCTGGAAAGACTGGCTGGAGCTATTTTGTGACACGCCAAAAGCAAGAGTTTAAATTTGATCCTAGAACAATACGGGGTCCCTGGGGCTAGCCAAGCAGGCGATGACGTGACCAAACCTGTCCTCGAGGAAGGTCCCTTTGGCAGCTGGGAGGAGGATGGACTACAGGGGCAAGAAACTGGAGTCAGGCAGACCAGTGTGAGGCTTCCATGGTTGCCATAGTCAGGTGGCGGCAGTGTCGGAGGAGACAAGGGGCTACATGAGAGTCATGTTGGCAGGCAGACAGGAAGACACTTGGCAAATGACAGTCATGTGGGGAGAGGCCTTCATCTCTTCTGCCTCTATCTTACCTGTCCCTGGAGGGTTCCATGTTGTCTGCACAGTTGGGTTGTTCAGTTAGCTAGCTCTTAGGATTCCACCTCTTTGTGTACCCCAGTGCTCAGTTCATTGATGGGGGCGGAAAAAGTGATTAAGAAAGGCTTGCCAAGTCTAGGAGAACCCTGAGATTATTCCTTCCACATGTTTTCATCTCAATGAGCACATGTGCCACCATGGACCTGCTAACTAACGGGAGAGACACATGGCATCAAACCAAGTGTCCTGAGGTAATCCTGTCACACACAAACTGGAGAATCCTCTAAGATGAAAATTACTTCATAACAAGGTCAATCATGGGTTTTTTGTTTTGTTTTTTGGAAATCAGAGACAACTTCATCAATTATGCAAAGCAAGTCTGTGTGTGTCCCATGGCTGGCCATCAGCATTCCCTGAGATGCTTCCACCTGTACAGCTGCCTGGGACACAAGGGTGGAAGGAAAACCTGTGTGTCCTTGAGCAAAATTCAAGGTTGGCAATGTTTATTTGTTCCTCCCATATTTTCTCCTTGGGTGACCCCCTTCCTTTGCACAGAAGCACTCCCTGCCATCCTGGCCTCTGACTGGCTTCCCTGGGAATGAAGGTGTGACCACTGACCCTTTGTCGTCTCCACCTCCCATCCCTCTTCTAGTTCCTTTCCTCCCTTTAGATCAGTGGTTCTCAACCTTCCTAATGCCGGGACCCTTTAATACAGTTCCTCATGTTGTGGTGACCCTCAACCATAAAATTATTTTCATTGGTAGTTCATAACCGTAATTTTGCTCTTGTTATGAATCATAATGTAAATATCTGATATGCAGGATATATTTTCATTGTTACAAATTGAACATAATCCACAGGTTGAGAACTGCTGCTTTAGATACTTGCAGCATTTTTCTCTCCAATGCTGTGCCCAGGTCAGGGATCCCCAATTTTGAGCTAGAAGGAACCTCAATATTATTGGCAGGTCCAGACTCCTCATTCTACGTAGGAGCTGCATTGGGCCCAAAGTCAGAAAGGCCTTGGTTCAAACCCAATCTCAGATACTTATCAGCTGTGTGATCCTAGGAAAGTCATTTAGCCTCTGTCTGTCTCAGTTTCCTCAGCTGTAAAATTAGGGGGTTGGACTCAGGGGTTTCTGAAATGTCTTCTAGTTTTAAATCTGGGATTCTACGAAACTCAGTCCCAGAGAAGAAATGACAGACCCAAGCTCACACAACAGCATACAAGTTCTCACATTCTGATTTTTTTTCAGTTTTTTTAATCCCCTTTGAACCTCAGTTTCCATCTCTGTAAATAAGGAAACTATATATGATTGTTTGGCAAAGTGGTTTCTATTTCTAAATCCATGACCCTGTGATCTTTCCAGATGCTCAGATAATCTATAATAGCAGATAATGAAAATTAACGTACATTTACTTGTATCTTTGCCTTTCTCTGAACCTCTAGAGATGAGCACAGTGCCTGGAACACTCGGTAGTAAATGCTTGTTGACTGACTTCTAACTCAAAGAGCAAGCCTTGATCAGAGAATATGGAAAAGAACATTAGAATCAAGGGATCCGAGTTTTGCCACCAATTAATAACTTCGGGCAGTCTGAGTAGGGATCAAATCCCAGCTTTGAGTCCTTCCAGCTGTGTGAACAAACACCTTGAATTCATCATCAATAAACCAGAAATGATGCTTGCATCATCTACCTCAGAGGGGCCTTGTGAAGAAGGCCATTTGTAGAATTGTTGGTCAGATAAATGATTATTGATGCTATTATCAAAGGCAGGAAATAAGCAGTGCTTTCATGCATTTCCTGAATGATAAGGTTTGGCCCCAGAGGGCACAGACAGGAACAACAGTTTGTTGTTTGTTAAGTTGAAATGAATCATTTCTCCCCAACAGGAACACATTTAAGAGAAAATTGACGACTCCAAGAATTATGTACAAAGTGTTCTTCCTATTTTCTCGGAAGGAATGCCTCCAACCACATTGCCCCAAAATCTTCCTAATACAGTCTCACCATATCCCTCCTCTGCCCAAAAGCCTGAGATAGCTCTCCATTGTTTATCAAATAAAGGAGAGACTTGATTCTAGCAAGGAGAACTCCCCCCCTCCACATCTGACCCCCAATCACAATCCCAGCCTCATCTCATAAAATTCTTCTTCCTATACTCCACACCAGTCAGAGGGTAATGTACCTGAAGGTAAACCTAAGAGATACCATTCCTGTTTCTAAAATACTAACTCTGACAAAGGTTAGAAGAAGAATAGGGAGGAAGCCACAAGAACTCCAGACTGGAAGGTACTTTGTAATATCAACCCTTAGCTAGCCCCCCAATCCAGGCAGAGCTCCTGAGACACTGTCTTGCAAGTGGTCAGTGTCAGTTTGGCCAGATATTGTTAAATATTCCAATTCAAAGGTCGAGACTATATAGTCTACACCT
This sequence comes from Pseudocheirus occidentalis, assembly GCA_028646575.1. Taxonomy (NCBI): domain Eukaryota; kingdom Metazoa; phylum Chordata; class Mammalia; order Diprotodontia; family Pseudocheiridae; genus Pseudocheirus; species Pseudocheirus occidentalis. Next base: position 17,502,778 of record CM053598.1, read on the forward strand.
TGGTTTTGTTTGTTAAAGTAAATAATGGCTTTATTTCAGCATTCAAAAGGTATCACAACTGCAGATGAATTTTTATTTTAATGAGGCTTCCCAGGGGGCCTCATTTGCCAGGACAGATCCAGCCTCCTATAAAGAGGAGGAACTGAATCATGCCTCATCAATTACTGGGTCAGTGAGAGAAGACAAGAGAAAACATGTAAGTCCTTATTCTTGAGAGGAAGAGAAAAGACCGAAAGGAAAGATGGATGGATGGATGATATATAAATAGATAGATGGATAGATGGATAGATGGTTAGATAGATAGATAGATAGATAGATGATAGATGATAGATGGATGGATGGATGGATAGATGGATAGATGGATAGATGATAGATGGATAGATAGATGACAGATAGATAGATGATGGATGGATGGATGGATGGATGGATAATTTGCTTTGAGTCTATTGAGATTTTATTTATTCCAGTACAAAGACTAAGCCATCCATCTACAAGCCCTCATTCTCAGCACACAATGGGTCCACATGTTTCATGATATCATTCGCGCCTTCCACTCACCCGGCTTGGTGGTATGGTACAGGCTATGGATACCTGCCATGTTACTTTCCACTGCTTGACTGATGGCACACAAGTAGACCCACTATGACATGGAATACCAGAGTGGCTAATCCTCTGTATTTAAGTGTCTAGGAAGCTCACAGTCAATGTGCCCTCTCTGGGCTGTGTCCCCTTTGCCTGGGATGCCCCCCCTCCATTCATCTCTGCCTCCAGGCTTCCTTCAAGCCTCAGTCCTGCAGAGGGATCTCTTCTAGGCCTCTTTCCTCCTCCTCCTCCCCAGGCCCTTCCTTCAAAGATATCTTCCCATTTATCCAGTGTGTATCTTGTAGGCGTCTAGCTGTTTACATGTTATCTCCTCTAATAGAAGGTGAGATCCTTTAGGGCAGGGACCAAGCTTTACTTTGTTTTTTATCCCCAGCACTCAGCACAGTACCTGGTATATAGTAGGCACTTACTAAATGCTTGACTGACAGACTGGTTGACATTTAGTTCATACTACCTGAAAAGGAGGAGCCTCTTCACTGCCATTTGACAACTTGAGATCACGCAGAAATTCTAATTTCTCCCTTAGGGAAACCAGCTGATTCTTCTTTTGTTCCTTGTTCTAAATATTGTATCTTTTTGAAATAAGATGTAATATAGAGACTTTCCTAGTTCTGAAGATTGTATATAATATTGTGA
>CM053598.1:17504116-17537600 GCA_028646575.1 Pseudocheirus occidentalis
TGCTCAAGGTTGCTAATTGTGGGCAGCCCTATAGGATTTCAGCCATAAAGAGCTGCATGTGGGTCTGAATTCAGACTAAACAAAAAGGGAAGTTATGACAGATCAGCTTCCTTTATGTGCAAAGAAGTGAGGAGGGACTGGGTGAGTTTCTAAAGCTGAGACTTACAAGGAAATTTCTATCATCTACCTTCCATCTCTGGGATGGGGATTGGGGGGGGTGAAACAATAGATTTATGATGAAATCATAAAGCTGGGGGAGAGGGAAGAAGGAGAAGGCATGGCCCATCAGTATGGGGAAAGCCACAGTCCCCAATTCTGGGCTTTCTATTCCAGACGCTTTTCTCTGAGAAGGCTGCTGCCTCAGCCAGTGTCTGCACTAAGGACCCTAGAGCTTAGGCACTTTGAATTAAGGACAGGCTCTGCTGTGACCTGTGCAGGCAGACCCTATGTCTATCAATTAGTCAATCAATAAACATTTATGATGCCCTTACCATGGGCCAGGTGCTTGAGATACAAAGACAGAGAATGAAACAAGTCTCCCTGTCAAAGTCTAATGAATAGACAGCAAGGATAACTGTAATCATATAGAGGCTAAATGTAAAAAGAACAAATACAAGTCACTATAAAATAGTCAAAACAAGAGACTAGCAGGTGGACCTACCTGCTTCTCTTATTGGGAGACATCAGTACCAGCAACACGAAGCTTGCTACATATGTGGCTCCACTCTTTTAGCCATCCATGAAGCCCAAAAGTTGCCCTAAATAATTTATCATATTGCAGCGTTTATTGAAAAAAGCAGGGCATTGGGTCTTAAAGATGGCAACAAAGTGTGCCCAGGCAACAAGCTGGTTTTTGACCTGGCCTAACATCTTGTTACCTAAAATACACTTTAGAAGGAGCCCTACCTACATTGGAGTGGGACGTGAGGGCACCTCTCTACACGCTGAGGGAATAATGTACAATTGGACCAACAACTCAAAATAAAATTCACGATTACAATGGGAAGTCTACAATAATAAGTTTGACTCCTTCTTTCTTTGTCATTTGTTAAGCAAAGAAGGAAGCTGGAGAGAGAAGTCTAATCCTGCCTGTCTCCCTCCGAAATGACCTGGGGTCATGAGTCTTATTAGCACACAGAGCATTTGCTCTCCTTTGCTGATTATGGCTTGTAATTACTTTATATTCGAGAACCCTCTTCTGTCAAGACTAAATATCCATCTAATATTCCTTACAGATACTTTGAGGCAGCAAATTGGATCATCCCAATTTACACAGGAGAAAAACAAGCCTCAGGGAGGTTCCATTAGCCAGTGAATCAGGGACAGAGGACAGTCTACCCCTGCTGTCTCCCAGGTCAGGGGACCATTTACATCATCAATTAAATGAAGGAATTGAACTAGGATTTAGATCCAGGTTTCTTAACCTGGGGTATGTGAACTTGGGTTTTTTGAAAATATATTTTGATAACAGTATTTCAATATAATTGCCTTCCTTGGTAAACTTTTGTGTTTTATTTTTACACATTTAAGAACATGATTCTGAGAAGGGGTACACAGGTCTCACTAGACTGCCAAAGGGTCAAAGGCACAGAACACCTGGCTCACAGTAAGGAGTATGTAAATGTTAGCTGTGATCATTATTATTGGTGGCACAGTGGACAGCATGATGGGCCTGGAGTCAGGAAGACTCATATTTCTGAGTTCAGACCTGGCCTCAGACACCGTATGGGATGAGTGACAACTTCTCAATTTGGGGTTAACTTTCCTTCTCCTACCCTCCATTGCTGTTGGCAATCACTTTTATCTGCCTTTATCTGTTTTCCCACCTTGGTGGGAACCTCTCCCTCCCTTTTCTTGCTGTCCCATTTGGGGAAGAATTTGGTGAAGCATGCCTCTCCACCAATGAGAGAGGAGACAGTCGGGAAGGGGGCTTGACTACATTAGATTATAAATTCTTGGGCTGTGTTTTGTAACAGGCCTCTTCTCCATGATGACTCTTGGGAAAGACAGCCCTCTTCTCCCGGGGAAGAGAATAAACTTCTGTTCTTATCCTAAGAGATCTCTGTGTTTATTTTTTTTTCACTAAATTAAGGATGAAGGGTATTTTTCATCCCAAACACTTACCAACTGTGTGACCCTGGGCAAGTCACTTAACCCTATCTGAAAAATGAGCTCAAGAAGGAGATGGCAAACCATTCCAATATCTTTGCTAAGAAAACCCTAAATGGTGTGACAAAAAGTTGGACACAATCGAAACAAATCCTTATTATTATATTTGAAAAGAACTTTACAAACCTCAAAGCAAATTTAAAACACTATAAAATGCTAGTTATTACTATTATAATTATCCTATAGACCCCAGAAATGAATGAGCAATATATCACTTTCCTATAACTTTCAGTCCTAAATCTTAATCTATTTGGTCTAAAAAATGAACAAAAAGGGATTCCTCCTCTTCCCCATCTCTGCTAATATTTCTCCCTCTAGAAAACCTGTCCATTTGATCTCCACAGCCACATCCCAGTTGATGAATAGGAGTCAAAAGGCAAGCAGCAGCTGCAGAACAGGCTATAAAACAAATGACAATCCCAGACTCTTCTCACAATATGCAGGGCAGTGAGTATCTCTCAGTGAAGAAAATCATTTTAGAGTCTGAGCTGCAATTGTGTGTTGCTCTTGTGGGAGCTCCCATGATGCCTGTCTGGTCCTGCCAATCCACCCACATGCTCCTCACTGCCTCTCACCTGCTTTTCTCCTCCTATCCTAGTTCCCCCCTCCTTCCTTTTTTCCTTACTGAGCCATTCTCTGCTCTTCTCTCTTGACTTGAACTTCATGACATTTCATCTTCCCAAGGTGGTTCAATCACTGTTTCTCCAAATGCTCTAAGGAAAGGGAGCTCAGAGGAACAGTGTAGGAGAAAAAAAGATCTCCAATTTACAATGTTTCTTCACCAAGTTCAAGATGGCTAGCTGACCGTATCATTGATAGGAAGTCCATCCCTTTAAAAGTACGATTTGGAAGTGATTATTTATTGAGTTGTTTTTTATTAGACCTGTCATTTAATGGGTCTGTCTAGAGAATTTTCTGTTAAGAAACTTCTTCTACCAAGGCAAATCAGTGACTTCTTAGCAATTTCTAGTTTTTGAATTTTTCCTGGGGTACTAGTGTGTCCAGGGTCACAGAGCTGGTATGGGCCAGTCAGAGGCAGAACTTGAACTTGCTCAAAGGTCATCTTCTCCTCATCTACCAAGCAATGCTGTTATTTTTGTAATGGCAACTAGTCAGAACAAGGGGTAGAATGCCAGGCCTGGTGTCAAGAAGGCTGGAGCTCAAATCCAGCCTCAGATAGTTACTAGCTTTGTGATGCTCCTTAAGTCACTTAACCCTGTTTGCCTCAGTTTCCTCATCTGTAAAATGAGCTGAAAAAGGAAATGGCAAGCCACTCCACTAACTTTGCCAAGAAAACCCCAAGTGGGATCACGAATAGTTGGACGTGACTCAAACAACCGAACAACAGTTACCAATTCAACAACATCATGAGAAATTTACTTTAAAATATCAATATAACAGACAAAAAGATTAATAAAGGATCCCTAACCTGGGGTGCATATACTTCCAGAGGTCACAGGAAGTTTATCAAGAGAATATCAGGAATATTTGGTAAATACATAAATTATTCTATTGAGATATTATAAAGTAGTAATATTATAAGATATATGTATATATATAAATATATACATATATATGGAGAGAGAGAGTGAGAGAGAGAATATTACAAAAGCACTAGTGTTAGTGAATAGACTGGGTAAATTGAAATGCAATTTAAAATTCTGGAATATTAAAAAGTATTATGCATAGAATTGTTTTCTTTATGAACAATCAATATGTTTATTATATATTATTTCTTACATGTATGTGGGTGGTTAACTCTAGAATTTAGTTCTTTTATTTTTAATCTAGGTTACTGGAAGATTCTACTGAAAGCCAAGGAGCACGGAGACTATAAAAGGTTGAGAATCCCTGAGCCAGACTAGAAGCTCCTTGAGGGCAGCAACTGCTTCATTTTTGCTTTGACGTCCCCAGTACATAATAGGTGTTTATGACATACTTGTGACTGTCACAGTTTTTCAGTGCACACTTTTTTAAAATGATGCTGAGCTGTAGGTAAGCAGTGCTCTTGCCACAGTGCCTTTCCAAAGGTTTAATATCAATATTAATAATAATATAATTATTAATATTATTATTAATATCAATAAAGTTCATGGTATCTCTGTAAACAATATTAAAACCCATGCAAATGAATGTAGATGGAAAGTGAGTAATGTCTCATCATTTTTTTAAAAATGGAAGATTTCAGGAACACCAAACACAAAGCAAACTTACAAAGTCTCCATGATTTTTGTCATGGTGGGGGAACTCCCGGTGTGCGTACCCAGTCTACCAGTCCAGATCATAACACATCCAAGACTTAGTAGTTAATCTTAGGGCGCTACCTAGGATACACAGAAGCTAATTGGCCTCCCTAGGCTCACAAAGGTCATTAACATCAGAGATGGATTTTAAACTGAGCATTTCCAAATGCCAAGCCCAGCAGGATTCTATCTGCTGTACCATGCTGCCTCAAAGTAATCCAGGGGAAATTGTCTCTCAATCAATTCACTACCATTGTAGCAAATGATTGATATGAATAATTTAATCCTTTTCTCTTCTCAATGACAGTATAGTAATAATGTCTGACATTTATATATAGTAGTACTATTATAGTCTTATGTGGATTATAGTACTTTACAATCATCTCATTGTGAGGGTAGAAACGACAAGCAGTATCATCCATATATTACAAATGAGGAAACAGAGGTTCAGGGAAATTATATAACTTGCCCTTGGTGGTGCTACAGACTGAGCCTGAGGAATTCTTCAATAATTCAACATTTATTCATAATCTATATGCACAGTGGTTGTACTTCTTAGGAGTAGAGGAAGGGACAATGAAGAAGGTTCAGAACCATACAAGACACACTCTCTGCCTTCAGAGAGCTTACTGACCTAGGGAAATGAGGATAAAGGTGCCAGTTTATCCAATTCGGTAAGCTGAGATATTCTTTGGAACATTCCACATCTCAAAAAATATCCTTATTGATATTCCAGCAAGGTCAGGAGTAGCAATATAAAGGATATTTCTCAGAAATCACTGGAATCTTGCTTTTAATCCTTCCAAACATGTCATTTTTGGTATAATCACTTCAAATTGTAGAGTTAATCATATTTTTCTTAGTTTTTGTTTGTTATTGAACACTCCGGGTCCATCCATTTCCAGGACTAGTTGGTTCAGCAGATGAGTTGTTATCTCCTTGATAGAATGTAAGGTCTCTGAGGGCAGAGATTATCATTTCTTTTGGTCTTGGTGCCCCCTAGCACCAGTGTCTGACTCATAGTAGGTGCTTCATAAATGCTTACTGATTTATTGTCAATTGAAATGTTCTTAAAATGATGCTATTTGCTATTTTGTTGTTCGGGCATGTCCAACTCTTTGTAACCCAATGGACCATAGCACACTGGACCCTTCTACCCTCTTCTATCTCCCCAAGTCTGTTCAAGCTCATGTTCATTGTTTCCATGCCTATTTATCATATAGATATTCATATTTTCTCATAGCCAAAAAGAAACCAACAATGAAAAAACAAAGAATTCACTAAAAACCATATTCATTCGTTTGTAACCATGAAAATTAAGGACTTGGCAATTTAAGAAACTTGATTATGCTAGATTCAGAGAGTTAAGGGTAGAATTCAACAAACTCAATCAATTAACAAGAATTGTCTTGAACCTCTCCTCTTCAGATTGAAATGAGCTAAATAGAAGTCAAATGACTACTTAATAATGATCAAAATCACCATTATTATCTGATGCTCATTCCAATGAAAGTGTATACCAAGGTACATAAAAGATTCTCACCTTGCTATGCCACAATGCTGCTTTAACCAGAGTAGATGTGAAACAGGAAAGGAGAACAATCATTGAATTTTGGGAATTTGGTTTTTGAAGGCCTTCTTTGCCTGCCTTATAATAAAAGTATTGGAATCAATCTGTTTCTGAAGAATATAAAATATGAAATTAAGATGGATCCTAAATGTCAAAGGAAATAGTTTTTTGCATTGGTTATATCTCTAAAGAGATGGCATAATTTCCATCTAGCTCTTTTTTCTGTTTTAACCTTCCTTTGCAAACAGGGATGATTAGTTTTCCAAATAGGGAACCAGGGGCAGGTGCTCATGTGGTCTTATTGAAGGAACAACAGAAAGAGCTCTCTTCCCCCAAATTATTCCTCTCTTAGACCTGCCATACTAGCTAAAAATCTAGTAAAGCTTTCCTATCAACCTGTTATCAATTATTCATCTGGGTATAAACTTGATTCCCTGGAAACTGAGATGAGGACAAGTAGAGCAGTTTGGATGTTAGCAAAGAGGGAAAACTAGAGAGTGGATGAAGTACCAATGGTGGGGAGAGAGAAGGCTCCCAAGGCTCCATGACAATAAAGAAGAGAGAAGAGTGGGAAGATGGGATGACACCCTTCTAATGGCAAAAATCTTATCTACGCCAGTCAGGGAAGCTGAATGCAAATGGCAGGCCCTCCAACAATGACTGTATGACGGACTAATGTGCAAATACGTTTTACACAATTGCACATTTATAATTTATATCAGATTGTTTGCTGTCTTGGGGAAGGGAGAAAAATCTGGAATTCAAAATCTTGTAAAAAATGAATGTTGAAAACTATCTTTACATGTAATTGGAAAATAAAATACTATTTGCAAAAACAAAAATGACTGTATGTTAGTTATTTACACTCTCCCATTTATTTTCTGAGTATCACAACATACCTGAGCTAGTTTCCTCATCTGTAAAATGGAGATGATGATATTCCTTTATTGACTGACATGTTGTATCCCCCAATAGAATAAAATTTTCTTGAGTGCAGGGATAGTTTTGGCTTTTGCCTTTGTATTCCTGTGCCTAGCAGAGGGCTGGAATTTAGTAGGTGATTAATTAATGTCTGTGGATGATTAGTGGTGGGAATTTTAGACAAACTCAAAGATAGGTAGGGGTAAAGTATGAATTGGAAAGCAGCCCAAACACAAAGCTTTAAAATAGACAGTATCTTTATGTTCTATGAGAAGCCCAGAGCTCCTTCTTTATATTGTCTTTGTATTCATTTTGCACACAAGTGACCCTTGTGCTCACGCTCTCTAAAAGCAGAGAAATGAACATTTGAAGTAGTGTATGGGAATGGGTATCATTGATGCACACCCAATATCCAACTGGCAAGGCTGACTTTGTGAGGGTTCCTCCATAGCATAAACATGTTTTCACACAACAGCGTAGAGAGTGGGTGGACAGCTCAGTCTGGTTGGTCATTTACAGCCTTTGATGGACAGTGTGTAGGCTGCATTCTGTATGCATGTATAAATTTAGACAGATTAAAGGGTCTAGCTGCTACTGATTATTTCATGCAGCCAAACATCAAGGCTGACTATCTAACCTAAGGAGTTTGAATAAAGACTTAACATGCAGGAAAAATTAACTCTCTGAAGAGAAAAGACACCCACATTAGAGACCTACACAGAAATCTCTTCTTGTGTCTAGCTGAGAAAGGCTTCACATGAAATCAGAAGTACATTGTGACTGCTTCCCAGAGAGCCTAGAAAGTCAGAAGCACTAAAGAAAAGTGCTATGGAAAGAGGCCAGCAATCTGCGTGAAGAAACTCAACCACCTCAGCAAGATAGTCTAACACAATTGCCTCATGCACTGAGATTTAAAATGAGGAATTTCATTTTCCTTGGGTTCGAGACCAGCTTTTTCTTCACTATACTCCATCCTCTCATTAGCTCTGTCTAGAAACAGAAGGGAAATAAAATGTAAAGTTTCAACAATCCTAAGAGCTTTAGTTTTTATTATTATTATTAATTACATTTACATAATGCTTTAAAGGTTGGCAAAGGGATTTATAAATATTATTTTCTCCTTTTGCTTTTTTTGGAGGGAGGAGGGCAGGGCAATTGGGGTTAAGTGACTTGCCCAAGGCCACCTGACTAGTAAGTGTTAAGTGTCTGAGACTGGATTTGAACTCAGGTCTTTCTGACTCCAGGGTCAGTGCTCTATTCACTGTGACACCTAGCCACCCCAATATTATTTTATCTTTACCACAACCATGGGAGGCAGACACTATTACTATTCTCATTTTCAGATGGGCAGACTGAGACAAATGGAGGTTAAGTGACTTGCCTACGATCACATAGGTACTAAGTGTCTGAGGCGAGACTTGAACTCCAGTCTTCTTGACACCAGGTCCGATGTTCTATCCATAGCATCATGTAGGTGCTAGATTTTTGATCAAGAACATCACTAAACTAAGATGAAAATGGTAGATGATAAGAATAAAGATTACAAACTAGAAAGAGCCAAAGGATTCATCTAGTCTTCTCTTCTAATTTTACAAATAAGGAAATTCAGGTACAGGGAGGATAAATGATTTCCACAATGTCATACAGGGAGCAAGTAGCAGATCCAGAGGTCAAATTTAGTTTCCTTGACTTTAAATTAGTTCAGTTACCTAAGACACTGAGTGACCCTGGGCAAGTCACTTAAATCCTCTGGGCCCCAGTTTCATTATCTGTTAAAAAAGTCTTCCAACTCTAAGTCTATCATCTATTTGAAATGTTTACTCTTTCATGTGAAAATTTAGAATATAATATATCCATTTGTTAAATCTTAATGAGATCCATGAATTAAGTTTTCCAGATTACAGAATGGTTTTTTGATGATAACTCTCTAATTCCTTCCTTTAAATATTTTAATCCCTTAAGGATGATTGCCTTTTGAATTAAACACTAGCTACACTTCCCTTTAAAACACAAAGTAGAAAGCCTTTCCCACTGAGTGGCTAGGTGGTGCAGGGAATAGAGCACCAGCCCTGGAGTCAGGAGGACCTGAGTTCAAATGCGGCCTCAGACACTTAACACTTAACTAGCTGTGTGACCTTGGGCAAGTCGCTTAACCCCAACTGCTCCCCAAAAAGGAAAAAAAAAGAAAGCATTTCCTCTCAACCAAAAGAACAGAGTCTTACTTGTCACCAAAACATGCTAACCCTTCCCCAAATGTGACTTCCTACCTTCCTCACTAGTTCCTGAATGAGCTCAAGAGACTTACCCACATAAAAAGCATACAATATCATAAAAAGACAAGCATTCAAGAGCAACATCTTCTACAAACTCTATAAAACCCTATTTTCCATCAATTTCTAACAGACAACAAAATTTTCCATGTTTTTTATTAAAAGTAGCTCAGGATAACACTGAACCTTTAAGAGATTTTTGAGAGAAACATCTGGTCTTGAAATTGTGCAAAAAATTGAACTAGTTTTAAATACAACATATTGGAAGGGAATGGAATCCCAAAGTGATCTAAGCTTTATAAAGCTTGAAGTAGGCTGTCAATGTTTAAGATAAAAAAAAATCAGTCAAAAGTTCTTTTCTATGTTTGGTTCAAACTGACTCTGGATTGTAGTCCTCAAAAATGACTAGACTCCAGAACCACTTGAGTTAGATTCCATGACAAACTCATTTCAATACATCACAGTACAACAAATACTTAACCCATACTGTGTGCAGAGAATTGTGCTAAATGAGCCTTGGAGGGGCAGGAGAGGGGAGAAGAGACCAGGAGACTCAAAATTTAGATAGCTGTTCCTCTATTATAGCTATTCAACACTGAAATTTCAGACCGTAGGAAGATTAGAGCCAAGTAGAAATGGAAACAGAATTAATCACTTTTAAATGTTCATAGATAATACTTAAAGGAAGATATAAAAATTAGGCAATATTTCACTAAAAATCTTTGTGGCTTCTTTTAAACAATAAGATGAGCCTGATATCCAAAAACATTTGTGATGTAGAAACAAAAGGAATCAATATAACTTTATAAGGAGAAACGATGATGGAAAAGGGAGAAAAGGAAGGAAGGAGAGAAAGGTCAAGAAAAGATAAAGGAAGAATGGAAGGAAGGGAAAAGAAGAGAAAGATATGACAAAGGAAGGGAAGAAGAAAGGGGAAGAAGGAAGAAGAAGACAGAAAGCAAAGGAGAAAAGGAAAAAAGGAAGAGAAGAAAGAAAGTAGAAGAAGAGGAAGGAAGGAAATGAAGACCAAGGAAAGACAACTGAACACCATGAAATATAAAAGATAAAAGGAGTACTGTTACACTGCAGTTTCCTCAATGGGATGGTATCAACACTCATTCATCATCAAGATACCTACATATGGATAGATGGGGATTACAAACTTTACTAAGAAAACATAGAAAAGTCCATGGAGGCTACAGAATCATTTCAGATTATCTACTTCTGGCCCTTCTAGAGAACTTCATAAAGTAGTTATAACTACCTTGCAAAGTCCTTGGGAATCAGCAGGTGTCTAACATGGTCTACACCAACAACATCAAACTCAAATAGAAATAGACCCCTGTGAGCAGCACAGCAACTTAGAAAAATACATATAAACAATATCTACATTGTATGCATTTTTGCTTATTTTTCTAAATATTTCTCAATTATATTGTAATCTGGTTGGGAACATACATGGGAGTTTGTGAGTTTGACACCTCGGGTCTATGCAGCACAGTCATAATTCTCAGATCATTTTTCAAGAAGCCAACAAGACCACTTAGATAGTTTTTAAGGGCATCTCACTTCTCAGATGAAATAAAAAACATTTTTGCAAGGAAAAAAGGCCAGGTTTCACCCATTTATGTATTTTGTTCACAATCCTGAATTACTTGCCCAGTGAGTAACAGATGCCTGGTAAAGTCCATCCCTGGCATCTCTCGGGAAATTACTACATTAATTACAGAAGGCCAAAGCATCATCTTGGCTAGGACTTCCAATTTCTTGGGCAAGGACTTAGTGGGAAAACTTCCCAGAAGAATGTTAAGACAAAGGGTTCATGTGTCTAAGGCCACATATTTCAATTCTCGCATCTCATTCCCTTTTTACTCACAACTGAAACCATGGAAAGTCAAAGAGCAAAAGACTACATTTTATGCCTGGGCTACCATCATTCCTGTGAGCAATAACAGATATCACAATGGAACAATAAAGGGGATCATATCACTTAGTGGAGAAAATCCAGAGTTTTCCAAATTATTGAAATAGAATTCATTTCCTCATTTGTCAGTTGCTGAAAGATAGTACAAAAATCCTATCAGGACTAAGGTAGCTTTAATACTGTGGAATTTTTAGTTTTTCATCTTCTAAAGAGGCATCTTCCAACTTGAAAAACCATGAACACAGTCTAGAGTTATGTCCAACTTAATTAGGCCAAGGCTCTTGATGCCACTGACACTGAATCTCCTGAGAATAACTATGACAAAGAATGAAGAATATGCCATGGGCTTCTGCACTCATTTCAGTTGAAAATGAACTGCTGAAGTTGTATGCTTGAATGTAACTATCATCTCCAATTTTTAAATCTTTCAAGACAAAGAAATTGGGTAGTAGTTCACTTAAGAAATCAGAAATCAGACCAGAAAGTACCTTGGGTGCCATATTTAAATCCATCAAATTCTTCTGGAAAATGCTATCTGCATATAACGGTTGGAAATCAGAATGAATACAGCTTGGTCATCACCCCACAAATAAATACGTCAATAGCATTCATGTAAGTGTTTATAGGCACTATGCTATGGCATTACTATTATAATGAAAAGTTCTCTATGTATTTTTAAAACCTTTAATGATAGTGGAACCATAGAGACGAACCATTATGTATTTCATAAATGACAAAAACGCACTCAGAACTTCCTTTTTCTGTTTTTTTTTCAGTTGAGTATTAAATAGAAGTTCACTTCCCTATTCAGCTTAAAATGCACTTACAGTTGGCTCCTAAATATAGCACAAATATTTGAACATCTCACATAGTAAATATAGTTTTCAAAATTTTAAGAGGAAATTCCAATTATCCTTCTCTGACTTAAACTGTGGATTCCACACAAGGTCTAATAATATTAATTCCCAGGCAGCTATTAATTAAAAATGTTTTGCTTTGGAGCAATATTCTAAGCATCTACTTATAGCTAAATGGTGTAGGATTTTTTCTTTCTCTCTGCTTAAGTTACACATTATATATGGCACCAATTACATCACTCAATTATCAAATATTTAGACCAAGTTGGCCAGAAACACAAGACTTGAATCTATCATGACATTCATTGGTTCATTCAAAGCAAGGACTGTGCTCAGGGAGCTGAGGTCCGCGGCCAAGCTCTGTAAGCAAAAATCAGTATCCAACCATTAGGAAAACACCTCGCTTTTCCACTTTTCATGGCCAAAAGGAAAACCTGATCAAACCAATACAGAAACAACAGAAAAATGAAGCAGTGTGCTGTCTGGAGGTATGTTTAGGATGGAAAACACGCACTTACCATTTTCCTTAGAATCTATATTCCAATAGTGTCCACAGTACCTGCATGTCAGTTTGGGCTTAGGGGGGACTTTACTGGGATTAACTCCATAAAGTAGCAACAGAAATAAGAGCCAAAGACAAGGAGAATAGTGAGGACTGGACTGCTCAGTGCCACGTTCACTTACCTGCAAAAGGAAAACACACGTTTTGTTAGTCTTGCTAATCACAAACGTAAAAGAATCCCTTTAGATCTCTGCTAATTAGCTTAGACTCAGAGAAGGATTATGTGATCCAGAAAAAGAAATACATAACCTTGTTGTTTTTAATAGCCCCCAATAAGCAAAGGCTAAAGCCTTAGAAAAGCAGAAGCTCAGGGATTTTGAATGGACAGTTATTGATCTGTTCAGAAAGGAAACCAAACATTTTATTTGTTCTATTATTGAGGTGATGTCCATTTCCTTTCTTGGTTGGGGATGGGCAGGACATGATAATAAAACAGGTGGTAGAAATAGAAACCTTCCCAAATCACCAGGGGATTTCCTCAGGAAGTATCTAATCATTGTCACTGGATCCCTTGGAGCTCTCTCTTTATAGGATAACATGTTGCAAGGGACAGCTCGGATTTTGCCAGTGATCTCCTAGGCAACTGTCAGCTTTAGGAAGCTGCCAATGGAAGCTACAAACCCGCCATCCATCCAAGAGCATTTGACATGCCCCTATGAGTAGCCAAATGTCCTCCACAGGAATACGTATGAAGGCACATTCTTCTTCTGCTCCAAATGAGGAGCCACTTACAATTCATCTAGAAGGATGACAGAGCCATTGAGCATCATGCGTATCAAAGGCTCTATCACAGTGAACTGTGTCAATTCAGATTTTACACAACAGATTCCTGAGTTAATACCACATGCTCTCTCTCTCTCTCTCTCTCTCTCTCTCTCTCTCTCTCTCTCTCTCTCTCTCTCTCTCTCTCCTACGATGTAAGTTTCCTAAGATAAAAATTATTTCCTTCTTTCTTTTTGTTATCCCCAGCATCCAGTACAATGCCTAGCACATAGTAGATGCTTAATAAATGTTGGCTTTGATTGAATGATTCAACATTTCTGCTGGCAAAAGTGGGAAAAAATAGAACTGTTTATTGGATATTTCAAGGACTCTCAAGTATATCTTCTGTTCTGAAGCTAAAAAGACCCTTAGAGCTTACCTCATCATAGGAACAAAGACCTGGAACTAGAAGGAACCTCAGAGACCTTGAGCTCAGCCCCCTCATTTCATACAGGAGGAAAGTGAAGTCCAGACAGGAAAAAGGACTTCTCTGAAGCTATGGGACCACTCATTGGCAGAGGCAGAATTAGAACCCAGGCTCCTCTGGCCACAAATCCAATGCTCTTTCACTGCCCCACAGTGACAATTCGATAGGAATGTGGTGCATTTTTAAATTCAATTTTCTGTAAGATGTTCCATTTCAATGTACAGGACCAAATTGGCAACAAGAAGAGAATTAAACAGAAAACATGTGGAATCTTCAATTCCTCTTAGACACCAAAGTATTTAATGAGTTTCCCACTATACAAGTTTGGAGGAGCCTCATGCAATCCCCTTGAAAAACCTCTCAGGAAAGTTCTTTAGCATTCATTTGCTGTCCTGGATACCAGAGTGCTCAGCTGGTATTGACAAAATATTAAAAGAACTAGTTGAAAACATGCCTTAGCCCTATCCCATTCTATAAAATGCTTAGGTATACACATTATATAGTTGAGGTAATATGGTGTGTAGAACACAGTCAGGAAAACCTGCCTTGTTCAGATACAGCCTGAGAGGCACTTACTGTGAGACCCTGAACAAGTGCCTAAACCTTTGGGTCTCAGTTTCCCCAGCTGTAAATGAGGTAGTTGGACATTCTGGCCTCTGGGGTTCCTTCCAGCTCTAAATCCATGACCCTATAATCATACAGGATGAGGAGGCATCAAGGGATTTCAGTCTTCACTGATGTCCTCAATTTACCCCTCAACAGACATTTATTTAAGAGCTTACTATGAACTAAGCATTGTACTGGGTGCTGAAGCACAGTGATGAGATCTTGGAGCTGTCCAAGAGATCACATTGGACAACTGGCATGTAAGACATAACTAGAAATCTGTAAGACTTGATTTTCAGCAATCACAATCAGAAAAGTTTCCTACTTTAGAGCTCTACACCTTGAGTTCATTCAGAAGCATGGCCCTTCTACATGTGACTCCCACTACCACCACCACTACCATTCATGGTGAGAGGGAGAAGGTCAGGTCTACATAACCAAAAGTAAATCCTGATTTCTATAAAATGGTAGAACCATTCAGAATCTTATCCTAGGGAGGCAGCCAGCTAAGAGTGGAGAGTACAGGATTTAGAATCAGGAAATGCTCAGTTCAAACCCTGCTTCAGACCCTTACTAGCTGTGTAACTCTGGGTAAGTAACTGAATTTCTCTGACCTCCAGTTTCCTCATTGGTAAGATAGGGATGATAACAGCGCCTTCTTCACAAAGTTTTTGTAAAGATTAAATGAAATAAAATGTAAAGCACTTCATAAATGATAAAGTGGCAAATAAATGCTAACTAATAATAAGATTAATAATAATGATAATAATAAAACTTTCTCTTTTCTGTTCCACATTGGGTGGTCCTTGTACTAGTTTTTACCAAATGGATCTGATAAAGCCACACCATTAATAGTGGCATAAGTCCAGAACTCAAAATAGAAAAAACAACTTAAGAAATTAATTCATATTCCATGAACCCCCCCACAATTAAAAAGCAAGCATTGTAACTGCAAGAATAATATACACATATTCAGTCCACTAATAGCTTCATTTTGCAACCACAAAATAAAAGTTGCATTCAGATATTTCAGGGAGAAGGGAAAAAGAGAGATGTCTAAAAATGAATGTGTTTGATAGAAATTAAAATATTAATAAGAAAGTCATTTTATCTACGTTATCACAATGTTTATACAAGTTTGACATGATTTGGTGTTCTCATGTGTCACTAAGCCATGTTTGAAAATGTATTTCAAGATGATTACAGATGACCTTGAGATCTTCTAGGGGAAACCTCTCCCTACCAAAGAAAGGAATGACTGATTGAGCAGGACATGCCCTGGAATGAGACCATTCAGCTGCTTTCCATGTTGCTCACTTTGCCAGACTTGAGGCCAGAATCTGCAAAAGGTTAGGGCCATGGCAGACTGTGTGCAGTATGAAATGTTTGCTTTCTGAAGGGACTCTCAAAAGTCAGAGAGTTCCTTAAGATCACACTCATCTCCTGCCCATACCCATGGAGGTAATGAGGCAACCACATTTCGAAGCACCTTGGATAGCTCTGGATACATTTCAGGTGTACAAGTAGTTGTCAGGCTAGAGGAGGTGAATCCAACGGCCTTCCAGAGGCAATGATAAAATCTCCTTTTGTTTGCTCAAGATACCATCCACCAGATTCTGAGATTGCACCCCCACCCCCTTTCCAACTAATAAGGGGAAAGGACAACATGAGAATCTGCCTAGATTTTCAATACCCAATGAAATATCAGGTCTCCAAAAGGCCACCTCCATCTCTCTAGATGAAAAAAAAAAGGTTAGGCAAGCATTGCTAGCTGAAATAAATCCTTTCCTATCAAAGTTCTTTATTCAGTCCCTGAAAATGAACTCCTACACATATCACGAGTTTTTTCTTCTTTCTTTCCCTCGTACCAACAACATATCAGAGTACAGCTAAGCTAGAAGGTTAACTTTGTATAATGGGATACATCAGTAGAGATAGATGGAGGAAGCTTAGTCCAGGACATAGAGGATCCCTGGCTTGGGATCATCCCTGGCTCTCTTTAAGATACAGTGTAAATGCCATCATCTGCAGAAAGCCTTTCCCAATTAGCCAGAGATTCCATTTTACTTCCTAAGGATGTAGAGACTCTAACTCTCATTAGAATAGAAGCTCCCTGAAGACAGGGATTGGCTTTTTTGTTTGTTTTTTAACCTTTCTTTGTATCCTCAGCACTTAATGCAGTGCTTGACACATACTAAGCATTTAATAAACATTTAATGAATGACTGACTTTGCACAAAACACTTAAAACTTGCCAGTGCTTAAGTTTCCTTAACTCAAAAATGCAGGGGATTGGACGAGATGACCTCCCAGGTCCTTTCCAGCTCTGGAGTTACAATCCTATGGATTGAGATTGTATTTCTTACTTAATTTTTTCCATAAAGGTCTTAAACTGAAAAACAAAGTTAACCAGAACTAAGCAGAAGATGACTTTAAAATGATGGAAACTCAGTGTTTAATTTCCCTTAGAGAATCATGTGTTTCCTATGACATTGTTAATCTTGGATAGTTATGCCGCAGTAATTTGGTTTATGTGCTATAAAAGATGGGAGAACATAGATAGTGAATGTAATTTATTTTATTTTATTACATACAGAATTCAGGAAACTTTGCTTTGTAAATGACCCATCTTCATTCCATTGATTTTCTCCAATTTACCTTATAAGTAGCTTGTTTGTAAAAAAAAAAAAAAATTTTGTCTCCCCCATTAGATTGTGGATCCATCAGAGCAGGACTGTCTTTTACCTTTCTTTGTACTCCCAGATCTTAACACAGTGCTTGGCACATAGTAGGCACTTAATAAATGTTTGTGGACTGACTGCTAACTAATGAACGTATCCAGGATGTTGGACCTAATGCTCTCCTTGTCTGGCAGGTGGCCTACTAACATAAAGCTAGAAAAACACTGGGAATAGTTTGGAAAAGTGTTAGAATTGTATGACTTTTTGATTTTTCAATAGGAGCATTGAAAAAGATGTATACATTGTGCATGGCATCTATGCACTGATGATCTAACAAGAAGAAAAAAATCTTGGTTATGAAATTTTAAAAATGAATTGATGGACGATCCTCTTATTTTAAGTGGGGAAAGGGTCTATTTAGTCTCACTTTCTCCTTACCCCCCCCTCTCTGTCTCTCACACACACACACACACGCACACACACACCTCCTTCTGCTTTCATTAAATATTAGAGATAGAGCCTTAGATAAATGAGGCCCATGATGATAGCAATGGCTCCAAGGCTTTCCTTTATAGGCTAGAAAGTTGTTTGCTTTCTTTGCTCCAACTGAAGGATTTTTAAAAATGGAAGCAATTATTTATCACAAGGTGAGAAAAATTATTCTGCTACTGCCCAAAGATGCCAACCCCATGATTTCCTTTCCATAAGATCTCTTCACTAATGTAGCTGAACAGGAGTTTGGACCTTTGAAGGATTTTTCACTGTTTTGGGACAGTTTCCTCCTGTTAAGAACGTTATCAAGAATAGGGAATAGAACAGAGATGAAAGGAAGAGAAGTCACAGGATCCTTAACCCGGAACTGAAAGGCGACCATCCAGTCCAGCCCCCTCATTAACAGAGGAGAAAACTGAGGAGGAAGGAGGGAAAGGGGCCTCCCCACGGTCACCCAAGTAATCAGGTAGTATCCCTCACTCCAAGTACATTTATCCTCCTACCAGACCACACTGGTTCTCACTAACTGGCTAGAGATTCATGCTAGAACACGGACATTTCATGATACATTTATTGTTTAACTCCTATCGTGTTTTAATTAGTAATAATTAACTAGTTATATGGTTAACTGTATAATTAATAATAAATCATTGTTGTTTAGTAGTCTTCAGTCATATCCATCTCTTCATGACCCCATTTGGGGTTTTCTTGGCAAAGACACTGGAGCGATTTGCCATTTGCTATCTACAGCTCATTTTGCAGATGAGGAAACTGAGGCAAATAGGCTTAAGTGACTTGTTCAGAGTCACCCAGTTAACAAGTGTCTGAATCTGAATTTGAACTCGGATCTTCCTGATTCCAGGCCTGGTGCCGCCACTACACCATCTAGTTAGACAAATAGTCGTAATAACAACCCCAATACTTTGATTCAACTATAAAAAGCAACTATCTTATCCACCTGGGAAACAAGTTCATGGAATGTTACATACATAAGAATAATACCATGACAGCAAATTTTCCTATGGTCCTTTCTATCTGGACCCCATTGAAAAACCAAAAAAAAAAAAAGATAAAATGAATGAGCTCACAAGAATAGTTTATACTGATTAGTGCTTTGAACCCCTAGCTCTTCTTTCTTTTTTGATTCTCACTTTTTTGCAGGGGAGGGGTTAGTGGGGGTTTTTTTCAAGTAACAAGAATTGTAACAAAATGAGTCTGTCTTGTTCACTACTTTCCCTGACGGAAATTCCCTGACACTGAATAAATTTTTTAAAATCTAAAAAACCAAATACTACAATGTATATCAACACAGTTCAGCAAAACAAATTCCCACCTTAGACACATCCAAAAGAGCTGGTTTATTTCTACAATTTTAGTTCATTATTTCTTTCTGTCAGGAGAGGAGTGACCTGTTTTATCCTAATTCTTTTGAACTCATGATTTATCATTGTGTGGATCAGAGTTCTGGCATCTTTCAAAGTGGTCCTTGTAATGTTATAATGATTATAATGTTATAATGTATAGTATTGCATATGTAATATAATGTTATAATTAGTAATATAAAGTCAGAAAGTTATAATACATAAACTGTCCTCCTGGTTCTGCTCATTTCACCCTGAATCAGTTCATAAACTTTTCCCTGGTTTCCTCTGAAATTGTCCACTTTGTCTTTATTTGTGGCACAATAATATTCCATTTCATTTGCATACTACAATTTATTTATCAGTTACCCAATAGGAGCATGTTCTCTCAGTTCTCAATATTTTATTACAAATGTTTTTGCTTATACAGGTTCTTTTCTTCTTTGATTTCTTTGGCATATAGCGGTTAGATGAGTCAAAGGATATGCATGATTTGGTAAGTCTCCAAGCAAAGTTCCAAACTGTTTTCCAGAATAGCTTTAATTCTTGTAATGATCCTTTAAGGCAAGTGTTGTGATTATTTTTCCCTTTTACACATGAGTAAACCGATCCCAAGTCCAGCTCACTATCTACTTTACCACCTAGCTACCCAAAGGAACCTATAAAAGCAAACAAACAGAATAACACATAACAGGCAAGGGTCATAAGGGCCACAGTTTGAAGGATTCCTTTTGGTGCAACCATAATTCTCAGTCATCAGATGAATCAAAAGGTGACTCAACTGTAATATCAAAAGGTTCATTCCAAATTTAAAGACCAAGATTAAGGAAAATCAATCAACGGCTTGAGCTAGAAGGGACTTTAGATATTGTACAGTGAGGGAGGAAAAAAACAAACCACTGCCTCTGGAATGAGAGGAGCTGAATTCAAATCTTGCCTATGCTACTTGCTACCTAAATGTCCTTGAGTAAGTTGAATAACCTCTCTGGGTCTCAACTTCCTCATCTGTAAAAGGAAGAGATTGGGCCAGACAGCTTCTACAGTTCTGTCCATCTCTGTCCCTGAAACTTCCTGTTTTGTAGATTTCATGAAACCTACCAGAGAGTGAAAGTGACAACTGAGGTAACACAAGTCACAGAACTGGGAGGGAAGCTCAGTTCTTTCAAGAACAAAGCCGATACTCTCTTCCCCATGGTAGACTGCTTCCCTCAGAGCTCTTTCTTATTTGCAAAAAGAAGAAACAGGTTCAGAGAATCTGAAATCACACAACTAGCCCTTGTCTGGAATAAGGTCTCTGACTGCTAGTCTGGTGCTCAGTCCACTATGGCTGTTACCTTCCAATCGTGGCCAAGCCAGTGTGGTAGGTGCGATGGTCACTGTCCAGAAGCTAACAAGAAAGCTGGGAGATGAGACAAGGACATATGCATGAGAAGTTAACTGCTGAATAGACAGGATGGACCCAGGGCCATCTGAATGGTACACAATGCAATGGATGTAGGGGTCCAGAGGACAGAGACCATTGTGTCTCTGTGCAAGACAGTGCAAATGCCACCTTTTGCTGGAGACCTTTCCCAGGCTCTTCAGCTGCTAGTGCCTTCTCTATGCCAACAGAAATAACTTACAATTATATGGTATTTACTTTGTCTTTCTTTCTCTCTCTTTCTCTCTTTCTCTCTCTCTCTCTCTCTCTCTCTCCATATGTTTGTGTGTGTTTACATATTGCTTCAATCAACAGAATGCAAGGTTCCTGAGAGCAGAGACTATATAATTTTCATTTCTTTCTCATTGTTTTTACATAGCTTGTGCTTGTATCCACTTAATAAATGTTTGTTGATTGACCTGTCAGATCTTGCGTCCCCAGGACAGCTTTAATAACATTGACATCAGAGACAAACTTTTGCAAATTTATATATTCTAAATGAATTTAATCAAATCCTACTTTAAATATTTTGTTCACATTTGAAATGAGGGGGTTGGACTCAATAAATTTTAAGGTCTCCACCAGTTCTGAATCTTTGAATAATAAATAATAATAATTTATCAGTTGCTATTAATGTTTTTGTGTCATGGATCCCTCTGATCATCTGGTAAAGTCTACAGACCCCTTCTCAGAATCATATTTTAAATTCACAAAAAAATAAAATTTTTACAAAGTAAAATATAGTTATCAGAATTTTAAAAGAAAGAGTTCATGGACCCTAAGTTACAAAACCTTGGTTTCCATGTTTCACATGGGGAAGGGGGTAGAACACTTGTTTGTGGAAGGCTACATTCACAGGCTATTTAAAAAAGAGACACTATTAACAAGAATGTTAGCTTCCTCTCAATTGATCCCACAATGAAAACTAGAAGGACCTGCTCATCGATGGATGGTATGAAAGAATAAAGGTTCCATAATCACTGGTTTATTACTAACAAAATGAAAAACCTTATCCAAGGTCCACCTCTCCTTAAGGCTTCACCCTGAATAGACAGCTATGATAGTTCCAGACAGCAGCTGACATCATAGGGCGAGTGAGGGCAAACCTTATTAAGCCCATTTATCATGGCTTTCCTGTCATTCTACTCCTCTGCGGGTGAAGAAGGACTGAAGGAATTGTTAGCTCAGAATTTCACAGAATACTTCCGGCTCATTCTCCTGCCAGGGAGGCAGGGTCCAGTCTGGTCTGGCTGAGCTTCAAATGAAAGAAAGGTCTCTTGGGAGGATGAGAACTTTTGCAAAAAGTAACGACAAATTGGACAGACAACTCTCCTTCCCAAGGACTCCTCCTGGATCAACATACGGACTCTGGAGACTGGGAATAGAAGGGCCTCGTCTAGCCAGTTAGATACCATAGGGTGGTGTTTCAGGAAACAGTAAAGCCACAAGGATCACCCCAGGGAGAGACCTGAATGTGGACTCAGAGGACTGAATTTCAAATCCGTCCTCTGCTGACTTTGGCAAACTGGATGTCTCTGGGCCTTTAATTTCCTCACCTTTTGAGTGTCAGAAGTTGGAGTAGCCCACTTCAAAGGGTTTTTTCAAATCTATACCCAGGGGGTGGCTAGATGGTGCAGTCAATAGAGCACGACCTTGGAGTCAGAAGGACCTGAGTTCAAATCTGGCCTCAGACACTTAACCCAAAAACTAGCCGTGTGACCTTGGGCAAGTCACTTAACCCCAACTGTCCTCCAAAAACAAACAAACAAACAAATAAATCTATACCCAGAGCTATTACTTATTTCAGATCCATATCTTCTTATGAAGGCATGTGTCAGGCCTAATTACACTCAATACACTTTCATTAACCACCTATTATATACCAGGCACTGTGTTTATGGCAAGAAAGTGCCTTTAGGCACTAACAGACACAAATTCTTGTTGTTGTTTAGTCTTTTCCAGTCATGTTTGACTCTTGGTGACCCCATTTGGGGTTTCCTGAGCAGAGATACTGGAGGGGTTTGCCATTTCCTTCTCCAGCTCCTTTTACAGATGAGGAAACTGAAGCAAACAGGGTTAAGTGACTTGCCCAGGGTCACACAGCTAGTCAGTGTCTGAGGCTGGATTTGAACTCAGGAGAAGTAGTCTTCCTGACTCCAGGCCTAGTGCTCTATCCAATGAGTCACCTAGCTGCCCCTACACAAATAACAGTCATCATCAAAAGATCAGGAAGGAGGGAGGGGAGAATCTTGGGTGTCTTTTTAAAAATAACAGGCAATTTATCAAAGGAAGACACAAGGTTCAATTTTCAAGGTTGTCTGACTGTTGTGGGCCCACTGTAGTATGATGCAATAGACCTTCTCCATCTCCCATTGCCATGCCTTTGCCCCCACGATCCCCTGTGCCTGGTGCACCTTCCCTCCACATCTCTGCTCCTTGGAATTCCTGGGGTCTTTCAAGATGCAGATCAAGTCTTGACTGTCACCTTCTTTTTGAACACGCCTATATACATACATGTTGTCTCTCCTATTGGAGTATAAGCTCTCTGAGAGAAGGGACTGTTTGTCTCTCATTTCTGTATGCCCAGCACTTGGCATAATGATGGACACAAAGGTGGCACTTGGTAAATGCTTATTGATCTATTGATTTATTAAAAAAAGAGACTGTATTCATGTCTTCATTCAACCCACAGTTATTCTGTACACACTTTGTGAGAGGTATCGTGCTTGGCACTGGGGAGGCACAACTGAAAATACAACAAAAGCCCTTGTCCTAAATGAGCTTGTGTTCTACTGGAGGGAGAAGGAAGATGGCCAGGCTCAGGTAACTGGCGCAGAATTGGGAATGACTGGAAGCAAATGACAGATCTGGGCACATCTGGAATCAGAGCCAGGTCCTTTGACTCCAGAGCCAATGGTCAGATCCCTCATTTTGTAAATGAAGAGACTGATGCCTGTGGAAGGAAAGCAGCATGACCAAAGCTAGACCAGCAGCAGCAAAACCTCTATTCCAGTCCTAGTCAATGTGTGCCCTTTTCAGCTGATAAATTCACCAAAGGAACTACGATTGTGTGATGTGCTGAGTGGCTCCCAAATGCTCAGAATATCTGATCCTGAAGCATCCAGGCACCACAGGAAAAGACAGAGCAATAGAAATGTGCCAGAGGACTCTCATGATCCCAATTTGCCTCATTTTGACAGAGCACATTTCGATCAAAGAAAAGAAACCTTTCATTCTTAATTCCTCATTCCTCTCTCCAAGAAAGTCATACAACATCACTGAGAGAAAACTTTGCCTTGAAGAGATGGGAAAATGTACTTCTCTCCTTTCTGGCAGAGGTGGGGGACTATGGTTATGAAACACAGCAGGTATAGTCAGAATTGGTTGTAATGTTGGTTAGTTTTGATGAAATGTTCCCACACCCTCTTTGTTTTATCATTTTTTTGGAGAGGGGAAGGCAGGGTAATTCAGGTAAAGTGACTTGCCCAAGGTCACACAGCTAGCAAGTGTGTCAAGTACCTGAGATCACATTTGAACTCAGGTCTAACTGACTCCAGGGCTGGTGCTGTATTCTCTGCGCTACCTACCTGCCCATGTTTCATCATTTTTAAAACAAAGAAAGGGTGACTCTCTTGTATGGAAGAGGAAAAGATACATTTGGAAATAAAGGTGATGAAATAACAAAAGTTATGGATCATTTCTTTTTTCAAAATATCAGTGAGAAGTTACAGCCTGCCAGATCTGAGGATTACAGAGGGTCCGTGTGTATAAACACTCATATATACAGTGCAACCTTCCCTGACCTCATTAGATCCATTGAAGGACGTTCATTGCTCTAGTGTGGAACCAGTGTATCAATCACCCAGCAAATGTTAAGCACTTCTGGTCAAAGCATGGGGGAATACAAAGAGAAAAGGTAAAAACAGTCCTTGCCCTCAAGGAGCTTCCATTCTAATGGGAGAATGGTACAGAATCTTCAAGAGAACATTTATGCCTCCATGACAGCTGAAACCCTTTTTTTCCAGTTAAATGTCGGGATGGTTTTGTCATAACTATTTTTAGGAAATGTCACAGATTTGTCAAGGCACAGAGAGCCGTCATATAAAAAGGTCAGAATCACAAAAAGGGTTGAATGTTCCAACTAACCTTTCCTCCTTTCCTATACTATCATCATGAAGCAAGTCTAGTTCCTGACTGGAAAAGAGGTGCAGGACTTGGGAAACAGTAGATATCCCCTTAGAACAGAACATTGTTATACTTTACCAAGAAAAACATTCTATTTTATCATGTAGAATAGTAAAAAGAACAGTATATCTGAAATTAAAAGAGAGCAGAGGTTTTTTTTCCCTTTGTATTCCCAATGCCAAGTATAATACTTGGCATTTAGTAGGCAGTTAGTAAATACTTATTGATTGAATTTTTAAAAGAAGTGTCATGGCATAGTAGAAAACATGGTGGATTTGAATTAAGAGAACCTTGAGAGAAGAGACTGTTTCATTCCCTTTGTCTTTGCATTCCCCAGGACCTGGCACAGTGTTTGGGTATGTGGTAGGTACTTAATAAATGCCTGTGGATTGATTAATTTTTTCCTGTCTGACCCTAAGCACTTAACTCCCTTTACCTCCCTTAACCTCAGTCTCCTCACCTTTAAATGTCTAGATTGGCTAAAGGACCTCTAAGGCCCATTCTAGCTCTCAATCTATGATCCTATGAGAGAAGTTTTATTATTAACATGATAACCAAAAGGAAACAAAAAGCTTCCTTTCAGCTCTAAGACACCTCTAGGCCTTTAAGTCAGGGGTTCTAAACTTGGAAACTATGATCTTAAAAAAAGTTTAATAACTATATTTTAAGACAACTGGGATTATATAATATAATCCTATATCTCTTATTTTATTTTCTATATTTAAAACATCAGTCTGAGAAGGGGCACAGAGGTTTTACCAGGCTGCCACAATAGCCATGACACACAAAAAAAGGGTTAAAAAGTCTTGCTCTAAGTCAAGACCTGAAATGATAAATGCCTTCCTAACAAAATCCCCATCTACAGGCTGACTGCAGTCAGAGAACTTCCCTCCTGGTAAGGAAGACTTCATTATAAGGAATTAAGTCCTAATGCTGGTCTCATCTCAATCCTACCTTAACAGTTAAATGCAAAACAACTTAAAGGTAGGGAGGGTTGGTAAAATCTAGGGAAGCTGTGACAAGAACGCCCCAGTAAATTATCAAAACCTTCACTTTTCTTAATTAAAGGAGTAATTTAGGCAGCCAAATGTCAACTATGCCAAGTAATCAGTAAATTTGTAGAAAGAAAGAAAAAATATCAAAATTATATTCACCAAGTTTGGGCTTGAGGTGAAATTCATGGGGCTGTACGGCTTCCATTTTGTTCTTTCTTCTAAATGTTCTTGTTGAAAGCAAGATACTTCTTAGACAGTCAAGATTCCAACCCTAATAAGCTGGTTCCTAACCATAGTTCACAAAAAGACTATCGTTACTGAAAGAACAAGAATGAACTCCAATAAATGGGTCGGCAGTGGACTCTAAGGTTGCAGACTATTTTCTCAACTACTAAAATAAGAATTCCCAAGATGTCAAGGGTCTTTATAAAAAGGCAATAATAAGGTCATGTGTCTTATTAACATGATTACTATTAGAAGTGAGGGGTGAAGGAGCCATCCTCTAAATAGTATTCTCACAATATTTTGAATTCTTTTCCTTTAAAATACATTTTTGTTCTTACACTTGGACATGGGCATGAATTCACAGCCTGTCAAACAGAATAGACTCTACAAGGTAGTCATGTTGTGGGGAAAAATATCACCAGACTTGGTGTCAGAATCTTTGGATTCAGATTCTTCCCCTATAAATGAGGGGGACAGGACAAGAAAGGCTCTGATGCCGTTTCAATCTTTAAGTCTGTAATCCCTGTGTGTGTGCGTGTGTGTGCGTGTATGTATGTGTGTATTATTCTATGTAGTATGATATAGAATAAGTATTCTGTATTATATTATATATAGATTATAAACTAAGGGCTTAGTTTGTCACCTACCAAAGAAGGGTCAATTTCTAAATCCTTCCTTATTCTATAACTAGGGACTAAGTGGAAAGCCCCTACTGTCCTTATACCTCTTTCCATTGTGGCTCCCCTTTTTCCTAACAGGCAGAAATTATACAAAGTATACCAGTTTCAAAGTCTTTCCCTGTGGCTCAGAATTACTATATGGGTAAAAACGACTTCTGATTTCCTAGCTCTGGGATGTTTAGGGCTAGACTCCTTCCATCCACTACCCTACAAGTTGATTTACCAACTTGGTTACCAACAAGTAAATATAGGAAGTGATAAAGATACTGAAGGACTTTAAGACCGTCCTTCTCTTCCTTCGACCCCATTTTATTACAACCATACAACAAAACTTTATTTAAGATGTATTTGTGTAGTGTCCTGTGCTAGGCATTGGGTGCAATTAGGATAGTTATGCTTTATTGCTATGGGTTGAAGAAAACAGGAGACACAAGATGTTTAGTCCAGAGAAGACTTAAGACTAAGAGGGATGAGGAATGTATGAGATGTCCCCAAAAAGGGTTTTCAAATGTGTGAGTTTAGATTTAGACCCCTGACACCCATGGGAAAAACTAGAAAGAACTTAAAGAGTTACAGGGAAACAGCTCCGATATAAGGAAAAACAATTAGACTTAATCTCCTTGGTAGAATTAGGGGCAAGGGTAATGGAGAGCTGATATTTATTCAGC
Organism: Pseudocheirus occidentalis; assembly: GCA_028646575.1. Classification (NCBI taxonomy): domain Eukaryota; kingdom Metazoa; phylum Chordata; class Mammalia; order Diprotodontia; family Pseudocheiridae; genus Pseudocheirus; species Pseudocheirus occidentalis. The sequence continues at coordinate 17,531,134 of CM053598.1, forward strand.
ATTTTAAGGCTTGTAAATTACTTTTATGCATTTCCTTGTTCGCCCCTTTCAACATTTGTGGTTAAGTACTACTCTCCTATTTTACAGATGAGGAAATTGGAACTAAAACAAGGCAGTTAACTCATCTATGATCAAACAGATACTGGATGTCAATGGTGACGTTTACATTCAGGACTGACTCATTTGCAACCATCCTACCAAAATGGTGCTCCATGGATGACAACAGCAGAAAGATTTGCTGTAAGGACAAACTTCTTCACAATTTCAGTTATCCAGAACTGGAATGGGTTGCTATGAGAGGGATTGGGTGGAGCTCTTCTAATGAGCCTACAATAAATATTGTGCAAAAACAAAATTTAATTCTATGCTAGTATCTGACTTTATAGAGAGACGAATCATGTCTCGAGTTTCATGCCTTTTAGGTGAAATATATAAGCAGTAATTTCACTATTTTTTTATGAAATCACTTAGATCAGAATAAATTTGTGTTTATAACTTATTAGAACACTATCTAGTTATGTCTGCTCTGTACTTGAGGGGAATATAATACATGCCTGTAAATAGATCTAGTTCATTTCCTGTACTTGGTGTATCACTTTTCATTTTTCCTTTTTTCCCCTTCAGTGTAAGTTGAGAGGTGAATGTTAACATGACTGTATCTCCTGAGCTTTAATTAAATGCTGCCCTTGCTAAATCTCGCTGGATTATTTACCCTGCGATGGCACTCATTTGGTAAAATAATTTCACAAATTGCTTGGCATTTAATCCGCACTTTGCATCCAGGGAGTCCCTGTTATGATGAAAGACTTAAAGTATCCATAGCTAATGAGCAGATGTGCTCATTAGGTTCTAGGTTATACATGCACAGAAGAGGTCCTCATTTTCATTTCACCACAGAAACATAGATTATTAGTGCTTGGAGGCTCTTAACTGAGGCCATGTTGTCTTCCTGGTTAGAATGTGAGATGCCAGAAAGTAGGGACAATTTTCCTTTGTCTGCTCAGCCCTGGTATATTTGGTACACAGTAAGTGCTTAATAAGTGCTAGATGATTGACTAATTAGATGTCTTTCTAAGAATATAATTGCAGCAAATGTAACGATCTGTATGAGTAGATGGAGTTTTCTGACCCAAGAGTTCCTACTACAAATGAAATCTCTAAGTCCAGTCCATGTTACTTAATGAAGGCAGAGATTTTTTTTAACTTATGTCTTTTTATATCCTGTGCCTAGTACAAAGTAGTTCTTAATAAATACTTGATGATAAGTAATTGTCTGGCCTGTGATTATATAAAAATTGATCTGATTTTTATATCATATTCACTTTTAACATATACCACTTCCTTCCCCTACCCAGAAAAACATTCTTTAAAAATAATATTTTTAAGGAAAGAGGAAAAAAAAACAATTCCACAATAACTAATGAAGAATTATCAAGCATTCTTATTTTTTTTCTTCCCACCTCCTCCATTTATGTAGGAGGAATATAGGAATATATAGATACCTATAGGAATCCAGACTTTTTGGCTACATAACTGTTCAGAGGCTTAAAAAGCCAGAAACCAAATTCCACAAAAGACCAATGATTGAACCAAAAAAAAGTCTCCTTCTGCCTATCGCACTTGGACATTCAATAATAATTTGGTGTTTTTGCTGCTATGAGATAAGGCTAACAATTGAAAATCTTGCTTCCGCCTGTGGATGACCGGGATTGATAGGCTACATGGATATGAAAACATGTATCTTCTAAGTCATTGCAAAGTGACTGTTGTTTTTGATGAATCATGAAAGATAAATCAACGTAGGAACCATGGATATGTGGCATTATCTTGCTTCTAGTTAGAAGTTATTTTTTTTTCTAAATAAGAATAGTTTATGAGGTCAAGGTGGCACTCCCCTGTATCACAGCACTCAGAAAATAATGGTTAGAAAAGTCTTTTTCTGATTGTAGGTAGTTTGATTAATCAACAGAATCTCAAGTTACCCCATAGAGTTGACATTTCCTTAGTTTCATAAAAAGAGACCTGTAGACAAAAATCAAGGCTATTCAAAGGAAACTGACCGGGAGGCAATCAGTCAGGAGCTGGGTCTTGTCTCTGCCCACATAACTGCCACTTCAGATAGGTGAGTCCAATCACCTTCCCAGCTGGCGAGGGCCATTCAGAAATTCATTCTTGTCTTCAGAGAAACCACTTAGAGCCCCTGAACCAGACAGAGCTTTCTGGATCTGAATTAAGGCTTGTTCCCTGGAAGCCTCTGATCTGTTTCCCAGAATCCTCCCTGGATTCCAGAAATCCTGGTGCCCTATAACCCTGCCTAGATACCAGACTCCTTAATGTGCAGTCTCCTGGCCCCATGATCCTTATTCTAGATACTGTGATCTACCCAGATTCTGGGCCTCCTTCTCGGATCCCCTTTTCTTGACTGATCCTTTAAGCCAGTGGTTCTCAACCTGTGGGTTATGTTCAATTTAAATATATCCTGCATATCAGATGTTTACATTACGATCCATAACAGTAGCAAAATTACAGTTATGAAGTAACAACGAAAATAATTTTATGGTTGGGAGGGGTCACCACAACACAAGGAACTGTATTAAAGGGTCACAGTATTACAGAGGTTGAGAACCACTGCTTTAAGTGTTTCAGTCTAAACCATTACTTGGCTCCCATCTTCCAGACCTGCTTGAGCCCCCACTCTAGGTAGCTCAGCCCACTCCAGATCCCTATGCCCGCTTTGGTTCCCAGCTTCCATTGTCTCTGCTGGTCTGTTCTGTCCGTGTCCTCTAACCGAGGACCTCAACATCTCATCAGTTTCCCTAACTTCAGCCTCTCTCGTTGCAAACAGACTGGTTACTCCCAGGCCTGGGAACCGTTATCTATTAAGGTTTGAAACAGTTTTGTTTCAGGACAGTCAGAGGCAAATAGGAATGCCACCATATGCACCACAAAAGATAGGTCTTTCTGGTTCACATCACTAAAACATTCTCCTGCTCTATTCACAGTCACTTCACTTTTGTCCTAAAAGAGTCTGCTGTTAATACTCACTAGCAACAATCCAGAATTACTGAACCCTAGTGATATTATGTTGTTGTGAGCAAACTCATCAAGGACGTCAAGAGCTTGACCCTAAGTTCTCAAAGACCAGTGGAGGGAAAACCTTACTAAGGTGGAAAGGCCTTGTCTAGAGGCCCAACGATTGGCTGTGCCTGAGGTCCAAGAACCAGTCAAGAGATGTTACAGACTCTTCTCTCTTCATAACCTCATCAGCTCCCACAAGTTTAGTTAACTCTCATCTCTATGCAGATGATTCCCTAGATCTACATACTCAAGCCCTAGACTCAAGACTGAACTTCAGTCTGTACCACTAACTGCAACTGCTTGTTGGATGTTTCAAACTAGACATCATGGAAACATGACGTGTGTCTAAACCTGAACTTGTGATCTTTCCTTCTAAGCCCTCCCCATTTCCAGTTTCCCTGTTTCTGCCAAAGGTGTCACTATCCAGCTAACTCAGCTATTTCTGCAACTCAAAATTCCTTCACCTACAGCCCTGCTGCCTTCTGCCCTGAAGGCACCCTCCTCCTACCTAGAACCTCCATCAGAGGTAGTGCCCAGGGGAGCCATGTTCACTTCTCACCTGAATCACCTGTGATTCTAGTCTTTTACAACCACACCCTTCCTACATTCTGCTCTTCTTTATGTGCTTCTCCCATTAGAATGTAAGCTACTGGAGGGCAGGGGTTGTCTTTTTTTTTTTTGGCTTATATTCATTCTCCTAGCACTTAGCAGAATGCCTGGTACATGGTAAGCTCTTAGTAAATGCTTATCCAGTCCTTACTTAACCTGCATCGTCCTCCTTTCCCCACTTTACATCATCCTATATATCCAGCGAATTGCTAAGTTTTGCTTCCTTCATGACACCTCTTGCTTCCCACCCTTTCTCCCTACTCATAGCTCCCACCTTGGTCCAGGCCTCATCACCTTTCATCCAGACTCGTGCAAAAGCCTCCTTTATTGCTTTCTCTGCCTCAAGTCTCTCCCCATTCCTGTCCAGCCCGAACAGTACTGCCGAAATACTTTTTCTTAAAGGCAGATCTGACCATGTGACTTAACCAAATCCAGTAGCTTCCTACTGCCTCTGGAATAACATGGAAACTCCTCTGCTCAGCTTTTAAAATGGATAGCCTCACCCTACTTCTCCACCCTCAGTGTACATCACTGCCCCTTCTGTGTTCTACAATCCAGCCCAACTGGCCTTCTCTCTGTTCCTCACGCCAACATTCCACCTTGTGTCTCTGTTCCTTTCCACTGACCGGCCCCCGTGTCTGAAATACTCTCCCTTCTCTTAAGAGACAGCTCAGACATTATCTTTGGCATGAATCCCCTCCTGGTCCTCTCTAGCTATTAGTAGGAGTACCCTCCCTCCCATAGTACCTTGGATTTACCTACTTTGTGTATAGATTTACTTATTAACCTTATATTCATGCTAGATATATAAGGATATGCACACATTTTCTCCCCCAACCTGAATTTAGACCCATTGTCCCATGCCCAACACAATACCAGGCACATAGAAAACATGGGATAAATGCTTGTTAGTTGATTGATTGATTTTTAACACTGGAAATAATATGATATTTACTTGATTTGTTAGTTTGAATCAACTGTTGACTTTTTCTTTTTTGTTCTAAGGGATGGCTCTCAGGGAGAGGGAGGAGGAGGGATATAATGGAAAATACAGAGGATGATATAAAAACAACAGACAGAGATTAAATTTAAAAAATCCAATGCTACCTTTTACATTCATATAGAGAACATTTTCTCCTACCAAAGAGAAAGGTGTCAACCAGTCACTCATTCCGTTTTAATTATAGTTTCCTACCAGCCTGGCATATAAATTATGATGTTCCTAACGTAGCATGTACTGAAGTATACAGTATATCTAAAAATGATCCCGGAACCCGCACACCTGTGTTCTCATCCCAGCTGGGTCACTTAACTATCTCCTCAACCAACTACAGGCAAATCACTGAATGCCTCTCAGCCAGTTTCCTCATCTCTAAAATGGGGATGGCACTACCTGTAGCTGGGAAGACCTCTTGCATAAGCTCACTCTTGCTTCCTCTCCTCTTTATCTTTGCACAGAACATTCTAACAACCAATTTTAGGCAAAGACCCAGAGTGGGTAAGTGATATACCCATGGTCACATAAATAGTTAAGGGGCAGCTAGGTGATGCAATGGATAGAGCTCTGGACTTAGAATCAGGAAGAGTCATCTCCATGAGTTCAAGTCTGCTCCCAGACTGTGTGACCCTGGGCAAGTCACTTAACCCTATTTGCTTCAGTTTCCCTATTTGTAAAATGAACTGGAGAAGGAAATGGCAAATCATTGCAGCATCTTTGCCAAGAAAAACCCAAATGGGGTCACAAAGAATAAGACATGACTAAAGCAGCTAAACAATAGCAGCAGAATGAGAGGAAATGCATGAAATTGTGACTCTAATGTACAAGTATAATGGTAATGGCATGTAAAAATTCCTCTGTATTGGCTTGGTTTTGGGGTTAACCCTTCATTCCTTCCTTTCTTCTTTCCTTCTTTCCTTCCTTCCTTCCTTCCTTCCTTACTTGCTTCTTCTTTGAGTTAACCCAAAAACCAAGCCAATACAGGGGGATCTTTAAATTCCATTACCATTCCAACAAGTAAATGATGAGATGAATTGGAAAATTAACTTCACTGAATTGTGATGAAAGATCAGTCAATGCACACACCACAAAGTATTCAGCAAGACTTTTCCTTCTCTAACAAGGTTATGGCTTAAGACTCCGTTTCCATTCATCCGTAGGATGAATGTTGGCATAAAGGTACATAGTTTAAGTTAAACAGACTTCAATTCCCTTTCACTATTTTGATAATTCATATTATGTGCTAATTGATGAAAAAGAAAGTTTTCATTTGAAAATTTCAGCAACTTATTAGAATGGGGAGAAGATCCTTACATTCTTTGGTTCCATGGAAATCTCAGGATCATATAGCTCAAGCTTGACTCAAATGGCAACTCCTGCATGAAGACTTTTCTGATTTTCTCTCCAGCTACTAGCCTCCCCTTGGAAATGAACTGGGCAGCCCAGCAAATAGAGCACCTTTATTAGTTGTGTGACACTGGACAATTCACTTCACCTCTCTGAGCCTCAGTTTCTTTACCTGTAAAATGGAGATAACAATAACACCTACTTCCCAGGTGTCTGTGAAGGCCAAATGAGATGATATTTGTGAAGTACTTAGCACAGTAGCTGCCATAGAGCAGACACATACCTGAGTTAGAAGCATTAATGAACATTAATGTTAATGTTAATGAATATTAGTTAATCAAGTATTCACCCGCCACCTGCACTATGCACAAGGGGAGAGAAGTGCAATATTGGGTCACTGACCTTGAGAAGGTTGGAATTTTGTTGGGGGTAGGGG
>CM053598.1:17538100-17584238 GCA_028646575.1 Pseudocheirus occidentalis
AGAGAGAGAGAGAGTTTTTCTCCAAATAATGACATTTTTCACTGTCATTACCTAAGCAATGGAGCCCTCTCTGTGAAATCATATGTGCTCATCCATCCACTGGGTGACAGGAAAATTAGAAGGGATTTTGAAACTGTTAAACAAGATTTGCATCAGCAGGATCCCAAAAGTGTTCAGTCAATTGTTCTCAGAGGACAACGAGGTAGGTTCACTATAAGAAATGCATCTGCTGTATTAATACAGTGAAACTGGAAGCATCTTTAAAGATGGTATCAGGCTACAAGGAGATACCAACACTATATGGCAATTACTTAACACACCACTTCTATATGTTGGGGCACCTCCACACTGGGAATTCTGACAGCCAGGCTTTCCAGCTTACTATACCAATTTATCAGTGACCATTGCATTCAACAGACATTGATGAAGCACCTACTGGGTGCAGAGGCTCTGGAGAAAATGCAAAGTCCTTAATAGCAGCTCATGGATGCTTGGTTAAAAAGCTCTGTCTTAGAGAGTAGTTTGGAGGTAGTGGAAATGAGATGACTTGGCCAGGGTCACACAGTCAACATGTGTCAGGCAGGTCTTTAACTCAGGTTGTCTTGACTCAGAGACCTCTTCTCTATCTGTGATGCCACTGGGCTCTTGGATAACTATTATTCTGTATTAATATTGCAGAAGTGTCAGCATGATTGGACATTCTGAAAGCTGATATACATTAAATTACAAGTGAATTAGAGTCTAAGGAAAAAGAGAGTAACCTCTCCCTTTTAGGGATTCCACTTGTGTGTCTGAAATCTTGCCAAGAGTCTAGGCATGAACTGAAAAGGCCCCCAGAGAAGCCAAGTTCAGGTATGACCCATACGTCCTTTAATTATAGGCAGCTAGGTGATATAGTGGGGAAGAGTGCTACAATTGGAATCCACAAGATCTGAATTCAATTCCTAACTCAGACATTTACTGACTGTCTGACCGTGGGCAAGTCATTTAACTTCTGTCTCCCTAAGTGTCTTCATTTGTAAAATGGCAGGAAGAAATACTAGCACCTACCTCCCAGAGTTGTTGTGAAGGTCAAATGAAATAATGTTAAGTCTTTTCAGATGTTAAAGCCCTATAGAAATACTAGTTAATCATCATCATCATCATCACTAAGAATATTCCCTATATTCAAATTCAATCTTTTAACTTTTATTTTAGGCACATTTATAGTAAAATTGACTTCCTAGCTTTATAGCAGATTGAGGAGATGGGATTATATGTTCAATTATTTTGTGGTTACATCCAACTCTGTAACCCTATTTGGGGTTTTCTTCGCAAAGAGACTGGAGTATTAATTTGCCACTTCCCTTTCCAGCTTATTTTACAGATGAGGAAACTGAGGCAAACAGGGTGAAGTGACTTGCCCAGGGTCACACAGCTGCTAAGTAACTGATTTGAACTCAGGAACAGGAGTCTTCCTGACCCCAGGTCTGGCACTGTATCCACCACGCCGCCAGAATTAAATACAAATTCTCTGTTTGGCATTCAAAACCCTGCATAATCTAGGCCCCTCCTTTCTCTCTAGTCTTCTTACACCTCACTCCCCAACATGTACTCTGATCCAGGGACTCTAGCTTCTGGCTATTCCATGAACAAGACCATCCATCTCCCAGCTACAGCCATTCTCTTTGGCTGTCCTCATACCCAGAATACTCTGCATCCTCATCTTGGCTTCCACACACCCTTCTCTGAGTCCCAGGTGAAATCTCACCTTCTACAGGAAGCCTTTCCCAACCCCTCTTAATTTGAGTGCCTTCCCTCTATTTTTCCAGTACATAGATTGCTTTGTATAGATTTGTTTGCTTGTTGTCTTCTCCAATAGATTGTGAGTTTTTTGAGAGTAGGGACTGGCTTTTGTTTCTTTTTGTACCCCTCAGGTTTAACACAGTGCCCAGCACACAGTAGGTGCTTAATAACTGTTGACTGACTGACTGACTAGAGGTGGGCACACATAGGAAAGGTTGACAGCAAGAGAGAAGAGCTATAAGGCTGAGAAAAAAACCACTTCAAATGCCTCATAGTGGGTCAGAGTATTTTAATACAGATAGAAATAACCCATTGGTCTCTGTGGACAGTCTCTCATGGCCATTGCCCATGTGATGAAGCTAAGTCTGTAGGTAAAGGTGAAGTGTTGTTCACTGTGCTCAGAATGCAGGAAAGCACAGAATTTATGTGAGAAAGGTGTGCGTCAAGCCAAAGGGTTGCGACTCTAAGCGAGTACCAAGCCCAGCTTTGTCCAGACTTCATGTATTTCCCAGGGCTTTGTGCAGCTTAGGTGGATGAAAAGCGTATGTTTATTTTAAAATGTCTAAAAATGTTTCATTATTTCAGTAATTCATTAATGTGGAACAATTCATTCATCATAGGAAAATAAACTGTTACCATAGTTTTCTTAAACTGAAAATAAAGTCACCTAATATATAGATATGTGTATTCTAATATAGCGGTATAATTATTCTAATACATGTATGTATGTATATGTGCATGCAAAAATGTGTATATGCACATAGACAGTCAATATAACCCTACATTTGTATGAATGTGTGTATAAGCACATGCATGTGTGTGTACATACTTGTGTGTATGTACATACCTATGAATGTGTATATATTTGGCCAGCTTTCTGGGATAAAGTTAATTCAGAAGAACCTGTTATACTACTGTGGGAAGAATACTGGCATTGGAGCTACTACCTGGGTGACTTTGTACATGCCATTAAATGTTTCTGAGCCTCAGTTTCCTCATCTGTAAAATGAGGGCTTTGGTCTAGATGACCTCTGAGATCCCTTTCAGTTCTCTGCCTATGGCTGGTTTTTGTTTTTAATGCTAGCCTTGCAACTGAAATTATCCCCTTTTTCTATGTGGAGTAGGGCAGTAGGGCCAGACTAGGTGAATCCTTGCTGGATATGTTATAGAGGTTTCTTCTAGCTCTGACATCCTAGAATTCTAGGCTGGTTCTATGTTTATGGGCTCCTAGGATAAGGATTCTTCCTGCTTTGGGGAAGTTGGACTATTAGGTACTTGAGAGCTGGGACAATGGGTTTGGGGTTTTTTTTCCCCTTTCGGTATCACTAATACACAATAGTGCTTGGCATAGTTGCCTTGACTTGTCTGGGAAGTAGGTCACTGAGTAGAGTAGGTCTATGAGAACTGGATTATCTTAAGAATGGCTCAGAGAATGGCCTGGGCCACAGGGAAAGCCAACATATATCTCTGTGCTCTTAGAAATGCGGGGAGAGGCAAGGGAGGGCGTGAAAGGCTGAGGGGAATCCCCAAACCACTAACACGTTTAATGCCAGCTTTATGCCATTCTCCTTAAGCGTTTCCTCTGGCCCACACTTCCTCCTACTCAAGAGCCAAAAATACTAGATGTATGAAAAAAGCAGGCCAGAAAACTTTTAGAGACAGCTTTCACAAAATGCCGATTCTACATATCTAAGTACACGAGGTATAAGCGCAAAGTCATTCAAAGAGGGATTTGCATGTATGGTTTGTCAGATCAGTTTATTTACTTCACAGTCATTTTTACATATTTCAGAGTGAATGCTGGCTAATGTCCAAAGTGTGGAACAGTGACTGGCCAATTAGTTAATTAGAGCCTTCTTTAAACTCTTCAGTCCAACCTAATGATGTATTTATTGGGAGAAGAGCTTCCTTGCATGTATGCGGGATGGAAGGTTGAGAATGTCCCTTCCTTATTCTTTGGGGAAGAATACATGTCTGTATCTTTAGAGTTATTGTAAAAAAATTAACATTTTAACTCATGGTTTTTGATATTTCTATATGTTTGTATAGTTCCAGCAATGTCCCCCAAAGTCTCCTTGCTTATCGAATGACTTTTTAAAGGAGGCAATCAGGATTAAGTGACTTGCCCAGGGTCACACAGCTAGTAAGTATCTTAAGCCAGATTTGAACACAAGTTCTCCTGACTCCAGAGTCAGTGCTCTTTCCTAGCTGCCCCTACTTACCAGATTATTTTGAAAGGTCCTTCTCCCATGGTCAAGAAAGTTTTCTTTTCCATTGGATGAGTTGGAGCCCACGGAAATGTTCTATTGGCTATGTCATGATGTCAGGAGCTTTTGGTTGGTTGGTGAACTCCATAGAATAGCTGTATTTATAACAGTTTGATGGCGAATTTGGTCATGGTTTTCATGAGCCCATCACATGGTACCATCATCAATAAACTGACCAGCTTCCAAAATGAAGAAGTTCTTGGACTTTCTAAAGACTTGTAAACAGATATATAACACATAAGCATCTAGATGTTCCACCTGCTCTGACGAGGTGTTACTTTGGGGGGAAAGTTTTAAAAAGTTAATTTTTATTGACTTTTGGGTTTTTTTAAATCACTAAATAGTGCATCGAATAGAGCACTGAACCTGGAGTCACAAAGGCCCAAGTTCAAATCCAGCCTCAGGTACTTACTAGCTATGTAACCCTGGGCAAGTCACTTAACCATTTATCTCTCTTAGTTTCCTCATCTATAAATTGGAAATAATAAGAGTGTCCATAGCCCCAAGTTATTGTGAAGAAAAAAGGAGACGCTATTTGTAAAGCATTTTTGAGCCTTAAAGGACCAGACAAATGATAGTTATTATGGCTGTTATTTCCTCAAATCGTCCTCCTCTCCCACCCAGTTAAAGAGGGTTAGGGAGAAAGCAGCCAAACTAATCAACATTAAGTTCCACAATATGTAGGGTCCTGCACCTCTGCAGCCTCACCCTAACCCTACCTGTCTGCAAAGAAAGTTACAGTTACTTGTTATCAATGCCCTTTTCTGCAGCTGCTGGCCTGGTTATTGTGTGCACTGTTCTCATGGTTCTGCCCATCTGACTTGCATCAGTTCATCTAAGTCTTCCCAGGTTTCTCGGTGCATTTCAAGTTACAAAGCATTTCTTTCTTCGGCCTTAACTGATCTTTCTGTTGTTATCCTCAGGTGCTTAATAATGTTTGCAGAATAGAAAACAATGTTTCTCTGTGTTTGTGTGTAGTGCACTAATAGGAGGTGACAATGATCCAGCACAGCCGTTCTCAATCTGTGGGTTATGTTCAATTTGCAACAATGAAAATACATTCGGTATATCAGATAGATTCATAACAGTAGCAAAATTACAGTTAAGAAGTAGCAATGAAAATAATTTTATGGTTGGGGGTCACCACAACGTGAGGAACTGGATTAAAGGGTTGTGGCACTAGGAAGGTTGAGAACCACTGATCTAGTGGTTTTAGAGTATAAAGTATCTTACAGATGACACTTTTTTGGTCTTTTTTTTGGAGGGGAGAAGGCAGGTAGGTCATTTGGGGTTGTGACTTGCCCAAGGTCACAACGGCTAGTAAGTGTTAAGTGTGTCTGAGGTCAGATTTGAACTCAGGTCCTCCTGACTCCAAGGCTGGTGCTCTATTCACTGCACTTCCTAGCTGCCCCCAGATAACATCTTACTGGATCCTGACCAGAACCCTGGGAAGCAGGCACTCTGGGCATCCCCACTCCCTTTTTTACAGAAGAAGAAACTGAGGGTGAGAGAGAATAAGCAGCTTGCCTGTGAGCTGATGCCAAGTTAATGTTAGAGGCAGCATTTGAACACAGATCTTTCCTGACTCTAAGCCAAGTTCTCTTGCTACTATGTAGCACTGCCTGCTATTACTAGGTCAGGCCCTGAGTCTGCATAAATATACACACATCATCAGTTTTTTCAAAAATAAAGTTATTGATGTGATGCAGAAGTATCTATTTTGCTCTTACTGTATAGGAGACATTATATATTTAGGTGTGACTTATGGTGCCTTCCACACTCACTATGTACACATATTTGCATACATACATATATGTATGTTCCTATATATTGACAAGAGACATTCAGCATCACTTAATGGATAGAGTTGGCTCAATGTTCAAACTTCACCTCCAATACATATGACTTTGGGATCCTAGGCAAGTTGGTTAACCTCTCAGTGACTCTTGAAGTGTCTATGGTGGCTGTTCTCTCAATGCAGTCTAAGCATCCCTAAGGGTCCCTGAGACACTTTCAATGTCCAAAACTATTTTCATGAAAATATTGAGATTTTACAATTTCTATTACTTTATCTATAGATATAACCCATACAAACAAAAGCTCTCTTTGGGGTCCTCAGAAATTTCCCAGAGTGTAAGGGAAATAAAATTAAAAAGTTTGAAAACTATTACTCTAAGATTACGAATGGCAAAACAAGGCTCCTTTAGAAGGAGTTTCATCGCTGGGAGTCTTTTGAACCAATTTAATTCCAGATCTGGTCCTTCCTACAGATACATACATTTAAATGTTATTTCTTCTCTCTTAGGCTGCATAACCCTGGTCTAATCACGTTTTCTTCCCCTCCCAGTTCTTTATCCTAGATTCAAGGATCATGGGGCCAGGAAGGACACTTGACCAGCCACTTAAAGGGATGCCAGTGTGTGCCTTTCCAATTCTCCTTTCTTCTGTTGCTATCCCTTCTAATAATTTGTTGTTCCAGCTGTCACTGTTCTTTGTCCTTCATTCTTGAAGAAGACCATGATATCAGGAAGGTGATGCCATGACTTTCAAGTGAATTGCATTTAAGTGAGGGGGGGCTGTGCAAAGTCACCAGCCTCACTCTCTCCTCCCAGGACTTTACACTAGGTTTCAGAGAAAACCAAGCTGAGTGGATGTAGCTCATCTCCTTAGCTGGCATCCTAATCCCCTCCCTATACGAATCCAGCCATCTCTTTCATACGGAGCCACTCCATGAAAAAAGTTCCTCACTTGCTCATGTTGCTATATTAGCCTATTTTCTAATGTTCCACTTAGTTTTTTGTTTTCCCTTCCACAAGGGTTTTTCCATCTTTGAATTGTAATTACTGTCTGGATTACAGTCTTTCCTTCCTCCTCCGTGGTGCCACCCTGGCATTAGCTCCTTGGGCACACTTAAGAGGAGTTATTTTGGCACTGGGACTGAGCTAGCTGTCTGTCTTCAAATGGCATATTTAAAATTATACACATACACATATAAGATCTAGTTTTACAATAATATCTTTTTTTATATTTTCTTACAGGTAGGAACATTTATTCTTTCATTTAATGAACATTTGTCAAACAACACTGAATGCTTTATCTTTGCCATCACAGAATTATGAAATCTTGTTAAATTATGTTTAGAACATAATGATTCGCAGTAACCAACTCCCTCCAGACCTCGCATGGTATTTTAAGTGGTTTGTATTGTTTTAAACTTATTTTTTTATTTTTAAAAATATTTTTACATTTTGAGTTCCAAATTCTCTCCTTCTAAACAATCCATTGAGAAGGCAAGCAATATGATACCAATCGTACATGTGAAATTAAGCAAAATGTAACTCTATATTAGCCATATTGCATATAAAGCCAAGGAAGGAAGGAAGGAAGGAAGGAAGGAAGGAAGGAAGGAAGGAAGGAAGGAAGGAAGGAAGGAAGGAAGGAAGGAAGGAAGGAAAGAAGGAAGGAAGGAAAGAAGGAAGGAAAGAAGGAAGGAAGGAAGGAAGGAAGGAAGGAAGGAAGGAAGGAAGGAAGGAAGGAAGGAAGGAAGGAAGGAGGAAAGGAGGGAAGAAAATTATATTTCAGTTCCTACTCAGGAAATGAGATATTAGTTTATTAGTTTATTCATTAGTTCTCTCTTTGGGAGTAGATACCATTTTTTTTCATCATGAGTCTTTTGGAATAATCTTGGGTCATCGCATTGATCAGTCCTTCACAGCAGATCATCATTACAACATTACTTTTACTGTGTCTTCTCACTTGACTTTGCATCAGGTTCTATAGGTCTTGCCAGGGTTTTTTCTGAAATCATCCTCTCGTCATTTCCCATAGCACAATCATGCTTCATCACCATAAACTTACGTTTTTAATTGCTTTGTTCTCTTTTGGTTTTATTCACTTTCATTTCCCAGCTGTATTCTCCTCTGTTTTCCTAAAGAGCCATCTCATAGAACAAAGAATTTTTTAAAAAAAGTCATTCAGAAAAGACTAACTCAAAATCCATCAATAAGCATTTATTTAGTCCCTGCTGTGTGGGAGACACTGCACTAGCCCTGGGAATCCAATCATAAAGAATGGAACAATTCCTACCCTCAATAAGTACACATTCTATTGTCAACTCCATGTGTGGGTACTCTCTCAAACGGAACAGCAGTTCCCATAGTCCCTCAGCTCTGTAAAGAAGGAGGACGTGCCCTCTCATATCTTTTTTTCTTCAAAGTTAGTCATTATAATTTCACAGCATTCGATTTCGAGGTTTTTGTTCTTCCCATTCCCACAGGTGGAGCTGGGGTATACATTGTTTCTTTTTTGTTGCCAGTTGCTAGGGAATACACTGTTTCCTAGTTTTGCTTATTTCATTGTATATCAGTTCACGTCAATCTTCCCCTGATTCTCTGTCTTCTCACACATTACTTTGTTCACAACTCTTTCACACATTCTGTTTTCCACACCTCAGTGGATCTCTTCTCTCAAAAACGTCTATACTCTCTCAAATGGTACAGATGATAATCTATCCATGCTTCCCTACCTCTGGCATCCCTTGTCCTTGGAAGGGAGGGGAGGAATCCATCTTTCTTCCTGATCTTCCCACATTACTTAAGGTTGGACCAACTCAGAATGCAGACTATCAATCATCCCCCCACTCTTATTATTGGATTGTTTCACCTCCTCTTCTAATTATATATCTATTTGATGTGTTGAAGGTAGCTAGGTGGCACAAAAATTAGAGCACTGAACCTGGAGTCAGGAAGACCTGAATTCAAATCCGACCTCAGACATTTACTGGCTTATGACCTTGGGCAAGTGACTTAACCTTTGTCTGGTTCACCTTTAAAATGGGGGAAATAATTAACACCCACCCCCAGGGTTGTTGTGGGGATAAAATGAGATAATACTTGCAAAGTGCTTGGCAAACCTTAAAATGTCACCTAAATGCTAGAAATTACTATTTGATGATAATGACTATGCTATTTTTCTTTTTCTTTTTTGCTTTTTGGAGGGCAATTGGGATTAAGTGACTTGCCCAAGGTCACACAGCTAGTGTGTCATGTGTCTGAGGCCGGATTTGAACTCAGGTCCTCCTGACCCCAGGGCCAGTGCTCTATTCACTATGCCACCTAGCTGCCCCAGACTATGCAATTTTTCAATGGAGTTAATTTATCATCTGTAACATGTTGTCTCTTGACCATATCCACAGTACTTTTGTCTACAGGCAGGAAGATAGAGTGGTGGATAGAGTGCCAGGCCTGAAGTTAGGAAGACCCATCTTATTAGCCCCATTTTATAGATGAGGAAACTGAGGCACAAAGCAGTTAGATGATTTGTCCAGGGTCAAACAGTTGATGTCTATGGCTGGATTGGAACTTGAGATTTTCTGAATTTAATTTCAATATACTTTCCACTGTGTCATCTAGTCCCTCTATCGAGCAAGGTTCACAACCTGGGGTTGTGAATGTGATTTTTAAATTACTGGAGCTCAATAGATTTCCTTTTCTTTGCAATCCCATGAATTCTATTTTTTCGAATTTAAAAACATTAATCCTAAAGAGTCCATAGTCTTCACAAGACTGTCAAAGGGATCCACAACACAAAAACCTTGAGAGCCCCTGCTCTGAGACTTGTAAGTTATGGAATAAGTACGGATTTGCACTGGTCAATGGTCTCCTAACTGGAGTTACCTGCACCAGGGAAGACACAGACCCAGATATAAACAAACAAACTAATGAATAAATGAATGAATGTTTGGGAAATTTGCTTGGTCCAGTATGGTTAGCCTGTATGTATATCATTATGTTGTTATATCACTGGAATGTTGTCTCCCTGATTAGTGGATAAGCCCCTCAAGGGCAGGGTCTGTGTGTTTGCTTTTCTTTGTGTTTCCAGAGGCTCAGAGTCTATCTAGCATGGGACAGGAAGGGAGTGCTACAGTCCATAGAACACTGGGTCTGAAGTCAGGAAGACTAAACTTCCTTCTTCATATCTGGCCTCTTATTAGCTTATTAGCTTATAACACTTATTAGCTGGGTGACCTTGGCCAAGTCACTTCCCCCTCTTTGTCTCAATTTCCTCATATACAAAATGAGCTGTAGCAGGAAACGACAAAACCACTTTAGTTTTTTTTTCTTTTTTTTTTTTGCCAAGAAAACCTTAAATGGGAACTTGATGAATTGAACACAACTGAATAATAGCAAGAATTCTTAGCACAATGCCTAACAAATGCTTGTTGACTGACTGACCAAAGACAATGGAAGGCCACATTGTGGATGGAAGATAAATAGATTGCTGTATGTTACCAACAGGGACTTGTATTTAAAAAGTAGCGTGAAAGCCATTTTTCAGGCCACATAAAATTGCAGAAAAGAGAGACACTATCATGGAACAAGAATGAGAAAGGACATACTGAAAGGCACTATGGTACTCGCCAATCTAATATCTCCAGAATATAAAAAGAAGAACAGGAAGGAAGGCCCACAGTACTTTAGGTGATTTGTCTACAGAAGCTTTTATGGACAGGATCAAAATCAGAGATGAGAAGCAGGTGGCGATTTGCACAAATGAAGGGGTTTCCACAACAATGAGGTCACAGATCTGCTAATGCACCAAAATGAATGTGCCAAAATGACATTTTCTCAAGGATGGTAAATAGTCACTGTGTCCTTGGACCAGCAAAACACCTTGGCCATAGTCCTAACTGGGATGCCTTTGGCAGCACAATTAGGCTTCTCATTTTCGCTGAAAGGACAGTTCTTTGAATCAAGGGGGAATCCCTCCTAACCTATGACTTCTGTAACCAAGTAGTAACAGAAGAAAAAAGGGAGCCAAGCCTTGTGTCCAGGAGCCACAGTTGGGGGCTCTCTGTATACCTTTGGGACATATTTGCTTCCACTCAGCTTCCAGCTCAGCTGTGTTCACTCATATTCATTAAAATGGAAATCTGTCTTTCACTAAGCACTTCCCAAGGCCGAAAGGTCCCGGAGAAGGGAATTATAGACTGGAAGAATTAGGAGTCAGGGTAAATAGGGACATTTCATGGGATTATCCATGAGGAAAAGAATTATCGGCTGTTGGGCAAGAAGGTTCAGAAAATTAACATGCAAGACTTCTCAGTCAAGGAATTCCCTCCATTTCTGAAATCACAGATCTGACCAAAAAAAAATCTCAATTCTGATTCCTCTCATTTGGAATTTATTGTCACTTTGTCAGCTCCTTAAAAACTGGGATGGTTTTCTTCTTGGCGTTTCTATCCCCAGAGCCTGGTAGAGTAGCTGACATAGTAGGTTTTTCATCAATGCTTGTTAATTGTTTGAAATAGGGTTGATCCAATGTTACCCTTCAACCAAAAGTAACCAGTTAACGAGCATTTACTAACAAACATTGTGTTAAGCGTTAAGAAAAGACTCTAAAAGATGGCAGTGAAATGTTGCTAGGTGACGCAGGAGACAAGAGTGCCAGACCTGGAGTCTGCAGGACTAATACTACCCCAGGCACTTAGTAGGTATGTGATGCTGGGCAGGTTCTCATCTGTAAAATGGCAGAATTGGACTCAATATCTCTTAAGTGTTCTAGTTACTATTGCTGTTGTTCAGTTGTATCTGACTCTTCCTGACCCCATTTGGGGTTTTCTTGGCAAAGAAACTGAAGTGGTTTGTCATTTCCTTCTCCAGCTCGTTTGATATTTGAGGAAACGGAGGCAAACAGGGTAAAGTGACTTTCACTCACACAGCTAGTAAGTGTCTGTGAAGCTGGATTTGAATTCAGGAAGAGGAGTCTCTCTGACTCCAGTCCCAGTACTCTATCCACCGTGCCACCCAGAAATGTGTGATTCTATGATTGTATGAAATCTCAGAGTAGTTCCTGGTTTCTAAAACAAGAATATAATGCTATGTTAATTTTCTATCTACTTCTATATGATGAGGGACTGACTAATGAGCCCAGTCATAAGCATGGGTGCCCAAATGATGCAATACCTACCCAGATTTGAGAGTATGTCCAAATAGTGTATAAATGCTTCAAACATGATAACCATGTGATGATGAGGAGCCTTTTTGGCTGGGTAATGAGCCAAAACTGGGGTACATTCAAAGGTCACAGGCTGGGGAAGGACTATACAAGGGATGTCCCTTTCTGTCTGACTCCTTCCTGCCTGACTATATTCTAATAAGAATAGAAAAACAATGGGGGGTGCAGGTGGGGACAGGTGTTTGGTTCTCACTGTTGAAGCTAGCATATGCCCTGGGAATACTGGCTGGTTTTTTTCACTCTTCATGTTTATTTTTCCTGCATTTCAGGGGAACAGTTTGGAGATGGTTATGTCTTGAAGAACTCTGAAAGATCAAGACAGGGAGACACAGAAGGACCCAGGCTGGCAGCAATGGAAAGGGGGACTCATCTAGTGGCAATGACGCATTTAGACCTGAACTTGGTGGAAACAACACTGCAGAAATGGCATTAAGTTTGAGCCCACTCTCCCAAATGACTAAGGTGATTGAGAGCGCCTCCTTTAGGTGTTGGGGGAAACAGTTTGTATTTCTGTTCTTAATATACCTGAAAAGTAAACCTCAAAATTAATTGGTGCTAATTGGTTAAACGAAACTGAGAGAAGCACAGGGAAAGGAGAACTTAAGCTAATAGCATTAGAAAAAGACATATTCAAGCCATCAGGAGCACTCTCTAGGATTCTCAAGTGAGACGTAGATAGACACTGCAAGAGTGAGTCCAGTCAACTTCAAGACAGGAGACAAAAGAGTGGAAATAGATACACAGAGTTTCACAAAAGTCCAAGTTCAGGTTTAAGCTTTACATAGCATTAAAACTGCACCAAGATTTTAGGGATACCATGTATATGCACATGTCTCGTCTAATAGAAGATAAAGTCCTTCCGAGAAAAGACTGTGTTATTTTTGAGTTTATAAACCCAGTGCCTAGCATGATGTCCTAGAACTTAGTAGGTGTTTAATAAATGCTCATTAATTGATTGACAATGGGAATTCAATTTTTTCCTTAACTATTCTAAGCTAATAAAAATCACTGTTAATTTTCTTTCTATAATACAGTTAAAAGAGCCTTGTGCTGTTGTTTTTGAGTCACTCAAGAAAAATAAAATGCCTCTAATATTTCAGGTCAAAACATTCAATTTGTGACAAGTCAAGATTCCTCAAGGGTAAACATGTGTTTCCAGTTCTCGGCGGGTTATTGGTTCTACTGGAGATTGTGCTCTTTAGTCTCATTAGAGGCACAGCCGCAATGAGTCCAGAATCATACCAGTTTCCAACTGTACCACTTGATATAATGACTTCCTGCTAAATAAGCTTCCAGGAAAACCACTGCATTTCTTATTGTTGATACTGATGAAATGCTGTATTATGCTGAGCCCTAGGTCCATTGGCTAGAAAATTCTTTCCTGTGCATCCACCAAAAGGCAGGTAGAGGACTGAGAACCATGGTATGAAAAGTCCATAATGATCTGACTCCATTCTTACCCCTTCATACAACCTTAAAGCCAAACAAAATATATCTCTTCTGGGAAATTGCTTTGCACAGTGCACAGCTCACTGGGGACTTAGCTTTAGGACTATGCCATGGCAGTGATAGAGTTAGACAATTGTGCGGTATTTCTTGGGTGTTTACTTGAGAGAATTTGGCTTCTCTCTGTAATCAACCAGACTGGTGGGACACAAGAGTACACTACTTGTACAAACTGTAAGGAAGCAAAACAAAACGTCTTCTGGTTGTAAGTGACCATAAGGCCTATGTGGCATCGGTAGGACTAAATGAAAACGGAATGTTAGAAATTATTTTTATTTTTCAGGCTTTCACTTGGAGATGCTGCATCAAGGGACTTCTCTAAGGCGTGAATGGCATTACCCTCCTCATATAAAAATGAGGGTGTTTCTTTTCTTTTCTTTTTTCCCATTGTTCACTCCATTGGTTACCATGCTTCTATACAACCAGACTATTGGACAATGTGAAAGCGTTTGCAGATCCCATACATGATGGTACGCCACCATGGGCGGGGTGGGGGGGGGGAAGGGAGGGGAGAAAGTCTGAAACTCAACGGATTCTGTAATTGAATCTTGTAAACTAAAAGTATATAAACAAGTCAATAAATTTAAAAAAATAAAAATAAAAATTAGGGTATTCCTCCAATAGCAGAGTTCCTGGAAGGTCCAACTAAGTTGGACCAGTCAGATACTGTGCTCTACCGGCATGCCTTGGGGAACTCTGTTTCCAACCTTTATCACCTGTGTGATACTGGGCAAGTTATTTCCCCCTTTCTAGGACTAATTTTTTAATCTGTAAGAGGACAAGGTTCCATGACCCCCTGATGGCCCTTCCAGCTGTAGATCTAGAATTCTGGGATCCCATGAACACAGGGTCATCAAGCAACCATAATGAGACATCAGAAGAAAGCATTATGGCAGACATAAACATCAAAATTTTCCTATTCCCTTGGGTTTCAAACTGTCTCTTTTCTTTGTTTTTTAATGTGCTACCTAAGAGTTACTCAGTTCTAAAGGAGCTCAAATGGTAAAAGCAAGCTTAAGAAAGTAAACTAGCAGATCAGAACAGCAATGAGCTAATTAATTACTCTGTGAGGGAAGAGATGCCATCTGCAGCCTGTGCGCTTCCAAAAAAAAATTATTCCAATAAAATTCTACATCCTAAAGATTAAAATGAAATCGTTACAAAAAGTCACTGACTGAAACACATTTAAAATCTCTTTCCCCTCTCACTCCCTTCTTTCTCTCTGTCTCTCTGTCTCTGTCTCTTTCTCTGTCTCCCTCCCTCCCTCCCTTCTCTGTCTCTGCCTCTCTCATATTTGGAATAATACCACTAGGTGATAAATGAATGGAGCTCTGGACTTGGAATCAAGAAGACCTGAGTTTCAATTCTGCCTCACACACATACTAACTATGTGACTCTAGGAAAGTCATTTACCCACTCACAGCCTCAGTTTCCTCATCTGCTTTTTCCTGCTTAAAAAAGCCTTTACATTATACACATTTACAAATCACTCCCATTTCTTGAGGGGTCTCTTGTAACAAATTTAAGCACATCATTAAAGTTCCACTAAAACTAGAGTGACCTCATCAGAAAGTGCACTCGCCTTCCCCTTTCCACACCCCTCTGGTTTTTAAATGAACAGAAATCTCATTTCCTACAGCATTGGAAAAAAAATAAACAAACACATTTTTTGGTAACAAATATATATTCGAGCAAAACCCCCTCCTCCAGAGGCTGTGCACACACACATACATTTGTCTCATGTTACTCTGTACCCTAAATCTGTCACATCTCTATAAAATCAGAATAATAACAGTCCTGGCCTACCCAGGTTGAAGTATGGGGCAAATAAAATTGTAAAACCCTTTGCAAACCTTCAAGTGCTCTAGAAATGCTAGCTACTGTTACAAAATCACCACACAGAATTCGGAACAAGTTCCTAACTGAGACTTGGGCTTTGACCATTTTTTAATGCTGCTCTAAATACATAGATCCCCAAGTTCCCCAGAACAGTCACCTCTATTTTCAGGCAAGCCGGAATGAGCTACACCAAATGCCCGTTAGTTTGGTACCACCATTCTCATCTCTCAGGGGGGCCTGACTCATCTCTCACGATAAAGCATGTTCCTTCAGTCATTGTTACTTAAGTAATAGGTCTCCAGTGAGTTTAAGTACCAAGGAGATCATCTGGTTGGCCAGAAAAAACTTTTAATGTGATTTATGAAAGAATAAATCATGTTCACAAAGAGGGGAAGGCACTTTGCTAAATTAAAGTCATCTCAGTAATTAGAATAAAAGTTGTTTTGCTGAACCTAAGCCAGGATGAACATTAGCCTGAATATCTGTCTCAGCAAAGTCCAGAAAAATGCCAGTGGAACAATATCCCAAGCTGTACGGGAAAAAGTAATGAAATAGCCTGGATGTAGGCAGGTCCCACCTTCTCATTGCTGATCTTGTTTAGTTGATTAGTCCTGTCTGACTCTCCATGACCCCATTTCAGGGGTTTCTTGGCAGAGATACTAGAGGGGTTGGCCCTTTCCTTCTCCAGCTCATTTTACAGATGAGGAAACTGAGGCAAACAGGGTGAAGTGACTTGCTCAGGGTCACACAGCTAGGAAGTGTCTGAGGTTGAATTTGAACTCGGGTCCTCCTGACTCCACTACACCACCTAGGTGCCTCATCTTCTTACACCTAGACTATTGCAATAGTGAAGCCCTCTGCCTCTATCTCCCCACTCCAGTCCACCTTCCTCTCAGTTGCCAAAGGGATAGTCCTAAAGCACATGTCACTCCCATTCCACTATTACTCGTTAAAACCCCTATTACCTCCAAGATCAAATAACAAATCCTTCCTTTGGCTTTTAAAGTCCTTCAGAACCTGGTCCCTTCCTCCCTCTCCAGACCCCTTCACAGCCAGTGCTGGCTCTGGCTTTCTTACTGTTCCTGCCGTCTCCCTGATCTGGGCTATCTCCCTGGCTGTTCCCCATGGCTGGAATGTTCTCCTGCATCATCATGTTCACCCTCCAGCTTCCTGGGTTTTTCAAGACTCAGCTCAAATTCTAGCTTCCACCAAAGGCCTTTCCAAGTTCACCCCCACCTCTAGTAACTTCCCTCTGAGATTCCCTCTCCAGTATAATGTATAGATCTTACATAGGGCAGGCAGCTGCGGGGTACTAGAATGGCAGACCTAGAGCCAGGAAGACCTGAGTTCAAATCCAACCTCAGACACTTACTAGCTATGGGACCCTGGGAAAGTAACTTCACTCTGGTTGCCTCAGTTTCCCCATCTGTAAAATAAGCTGGAGAAGAAAATGGCAAACTATTATAGCATCTCTGCTAAGAAAACCCCAGATGGCTTCATGGAGAGTCCAACAAAACTGAACAACAATAAAGATCTTACATGTACATGGATTTTTGTCTCTTGTCTCCCCCAGGGAGAACATGAACTCCCTGAGGGCAGAGACTATGCTTTTAACTTTGTATCTCCAGCATTTAGCACACAGTAGGAGCTTAATTAATGCTTGGTGGCTAATATTGTTGTCAGACTTCAGAGAACTGAAGAAAGCCACATTAAATCACACATCAAATCAATGAAGATCCTGCCCCCTTCCACAAAACAGATCTTCTCTGTGACCTTAATAAAAAGACTTAAGAAAATCTTAGTAAACAAATATAATGGCTTTCTCAGAAATGACGAATGATAAATTAAACTGGGCAATGTGACAGGAAGTAAGGCAGGGCCATGAGAGCTGAGTCACATCAAAATAATAGTACAAATAATAACAGGAATGGAAACCAAGGCAATATATCATGGTAGAGAAAGAGAAAGTCACAGATAGAGAGAGAAAGAACAAAGGAAGAAGGGGGGAGAGGGAAAAAGGAGGTAGAAGGGGAGGGAAAGAGAAAGGAAAGCAGAGAGGGAAAGAGACAGAGACAAAGAGGGCACACACTGGGCCCTCAAAGCCAGAACAGACCAGGGTTCAAGTCCCAAGTCTAGCTGTGGGACATTGGACAACTGCTCCAGGCGAGTCTCCAAAACTCTAAGTTCCAAAGCAGATGCCAACCTGCATTGGTAGAGAGAGTTTTCTTACCAAGAGCTCCTTACACAGATGAAATCACAGATTAAAAAAAAACAAACAAACCAGAAAATAAAAACAGAAATGACAAGTTCAAAATCTACAAACATAAAAGAGCTTTAATTATAGATTTTGGAGCTCAGTGTACTGTCACTTTCAAATTTTGTAGCTGAATGCACTTTTTTGGTGATCACTAAATTTAAGAATAGATTTTTAAAATAAATAAAAACTTTTAACTGGATATTTGCTGAAATAAAATAATTTTATTTCAGAAGGTTTTTTGAAAACTTGTTTGTTTTTTCTGAGCTTGACAAACCAATAAACATAAGCGTTTCCATACACAAAACAGAAAAAGAGGATCACATGTAGAACTATTCTGTGACATACAGCTTGCAGTTTTACAGTATCATACGTTAAATCCAACATGCTAATTTCAAAGCTGTCTTGCTTATCTATTTATGCTTCTGGACTTTCTTCTGTTTTTCTGGTTTGTTTTTTTAATTGTTAGCATATGTCTGTAGAACCAAAAGTTAACCAATGTATGCACAACAATGTTGTACCATTTCAATCATTTTCTGCTTGTAAAGTGGAAAGACAGTCACCGTCTCTGATTCTGAAATCCTTCCTTTGGTCAATCATCACTATACAAGTGGCTCATGTTTGAAAGTGACAAGCGGAAGTTGGAATTAAATCAAACATTTAAATCCTTCTACCGGATGAGCCACCAGCATAATCAAAAATCCTTCTTAATACACATCCCAGGATCAAGTTTGCCCCTGGCATGAAGGGCACCAGCTTAAGCGACAAGATTGCACCTAAAAGTAGCTGCAATCATGCATTAAGTTTCAAGTCTGTAGAAATTGATGCAGGATGTGATGAAAACTGTGAAGTAGACGTCTAAGAGGTGGGAATGGTCTTAGAAAATCCCAGAGTTTCAAGCTAGAAGGGACAGTAAGGGATCATTTCTCTGGTACAACCCTCTCTACTAACAAAGGAGTAGACTGAGACCCCAGAGACTGACTGGCCCAAAGTCTCACAATGTGACACACAAAGTAGCTTCTCCATGATTCAAACTGTCAGATGCCAAAACTCACAGTCTTCTCACTGTACCTACCTCCCTTCTGAGCTAAGAGCATTTGCTGGATGGGAGGGTTTGGGCAGGTGACAAGCAGGGGTATGTTGGAGCCAGCTTATACTACTCTCAAGAGCTGATTGTTAAATTTCCATGGGAGTATTTATACCTCAAAAAATCAGCAAATATTACAAATCGGGACTTGGTTTCCTATTTTTGTTGCCTAGACCTAAGAAAGGAATGGGGAGAAAAAGTTACCAATGCAGATTACACTTAAAAATATATCCTGCAAGCCTCCCCCCCCCCATATTCCTTTCTGGAGATCCACCTGTTAAAAATTTACCTGAAAAAGTTACAGAAGTGTGCCTCTCTTCAAAACACTTTATCTCAGAATCATGAACCAAAAACACTGACAACTTTATAAGCCCCAAACTGTTTCAATAGCCTCTCAAAGTAATGAGGATGTGTAGTACAACAGAAAGGGTGATGGTCTTTTTAAATTTTTTTTTCCTTTTTGGAGGGGCGAGGTCAAGGCAACTGGGGTTAAGTGACTTGACCAAGGTCACACAGCTAGTAAGTGTTAAGTGTCTGAGACCAGATTTGAACTCAGGTCCTCCTGACTCCAGGGCCTGTGCTCTATTCACTGTGCCACCTAGCCACCCCAAGGATGATGGGTCTTGAGACAAGAAGGCCTGGGCTCAAACCCCAGCCTTCACATTTACTGGCCGGGTGACCTCCAGAACATCTCTGAACCTCAATCTTCCAATCCACAAAAATGGTAGAACTAACACTTGCATATTAATCTCTCAGGAAGGCAGCAAAGTTCTAAAGTACAAAAAAGTACTAAAGAAATGTGAGGTATTGTTACATCTTTAACCTCGCTATTATTAAGAAAATGATTGTTTTGTCTATGAGGATTACTGTAATCAAAATCAATCCAGTTCCGCCCACATTCGCTGGCTACTCCATGTTGAGGTCAGTGATAGGGGTGGTTAGAGACCCAAAGTTCAGACAAGACTCTTAGCTTTGTTCTTTCTTGAGTTATTTTTTCAGCCATGTCTGACTCTCTGTGAGTTTTCTTGGCAGAGATACTAGAGTGGCTCATCATTTCCTTCTGCAGCCCATTTACAGATGAGGAAACTGAGGCAAACAGGGATAAGTGACTTGCCCAGGGTCACACAGCTGGGAAGTGTCTGAGGCCAGATTTGAAGGAAGATGAGTCTTCCTGACTCCATGCCCAGCACTCTGTGCACCATAAGACCACCTAGTTTTCCTGACCCTGAGTTTACCCCAAGGAATTAATAGTCTAGTGCCAGTCAATCAATCACACTGCCCGTGGGCAGTCACTATATTAAATGTCACTAGAGATACAAAGACAAAATATTGTGGTGAGGAGTTTACAGCCTACTGTGGGAGAAAATGACCCACGTAAATAAATATACACACAATCAACACATACAGCTGGGTAGTACGACGGATAGGGCACAGGGACAAGCGAGTTCAAATCTAGCCTCAGACACTAAGAAGCTATGCAGCCCTGGACAAGCTGCTTAACCTTAGCCTGCCTCAGTTTCCTCAAATGTAAAGTGGGGATAATAACAACCTCTCCCTCCCAGGGTCGTTGTGAGGAGACAATGAGATAATATTAATGTAGCCCTTAGCACAATGCCCAGCCCATAGTAGATACTTAAAAAGACACGTTTCCCTTCTCCCTTCCCCTTCTTCAGAAGCAGGCGTGTTCTCTGGCTGCACAGCTGCTAGTTTTATTAGGAAGATCAAGTGACTTAGGGAGGCAGTGTGGTATGGGGGAAAGACCTGGGTTCAGACCCAGCCTCTGATGCTTGCTACCTAAGCTGGCTTAATCGGCTTCTCCTCCCTGGGCCTCAGTGTCCTCATCTGTAAAATGAGGTGTTGCCCTAGATGGCCTCCAAAGTCCCTTCTAATGCCAGGCCTATAATGGTATCTATGCCTTGTAGGGGTAGAAGAATCAGGATTAAAATCCAGGTCCACTGGATCCAAACCCAGTGCTTCTTCTCCACTGAGAGTCCTTTCTCAAAATGGCTATACAAACACGGTGAATAGAGCCCTCACCCTGGAGTCAGGAGGACCTGAGTTCAAATCTGACCTCAGACACTTAACACTTACTAGCCATTGTGACCTTGGGCAAGTCACTTAAACCCAAATGCCCTGCCCTTCCCCATTCACAAAACAAAAATAAATAAAAATGACTATATGAATATCAGAAACTCTGGCGTACCTTCCTTTCAAGGAGATGGTTTATATTCCAGCAGCATCTAATAGGTCTAAGTAAATGGGCTTAGGAACCAAAAGAAATAAGGATACCAGCAAATGAATGAAGGTCATTAGACTTGACTCACTCCATCCTCCTCCAAGCTTCCAATGCTCTTGCGTGCAAATTCAGTTTTAACGGGATCTGGTCCATACTAATACTAATCAGGAAAGACACCGGCTGCAAGACTGTTTCTCCTAAGGCTCATGGCCACTGGCCATTCTTCCATGAGCCCAACGATCATCTAGTTGGCACCAGGAGGAAATTGTACTGTTAATATGCAATAACACCATTTCAAGGGGAAAACTTCCGCTTCTTACCTCACCCCTCCCTTCAATGTGGAGAAAAAAGAACAAAAGTCTTTTAAGCCAGAAGTGGGTCATCCCACTAGGAATCAGTATTAAAGACATTCGTGACATCCTGGCAAGGGCAGTCTCTAGCTATCCCGGGTGTGTGTACCACCAGGATTCCATGACCTCTGACTACTGCAATCCTGTAACCCCTGTGACCCAAGGGAGTAGGGGAAGGCTCAGGAGACAGCTTCAAAGAAATGTTCCTTACACTGAGACACACTCATCTGGCCCTAAGATCTCAGCTAGAAGCCTCTCTCCAGGTATACACTCAACAAAGGTAAACATAAAATGCAAACCCAGAGATAAAACTACCTGCCAGAAATGTACTGCTCAACCTGGAGAACTCACCTTTCTTAATCTACCTGCTTCACATGCTTGAAGTAAAGAAAGCACTGTGCAAACCCTTAAGAGCTAGACAAATGTGAATTACTATTGTGAACTGCATCCTTATAAGCAACCCAAAAGCTAGAGGATAAGGTTCAAGAGGTCTGGTTCTTAGCGATTTTTTATCTAGCGTTTGTAGTTTCAGAGTAAGAAAGAAGATGACAAGTGGCAGCAGATGCTGCCTCCCCATCCTACACCCTAACTGCCCTGCCTCTCAGACTGTGCTAACAGAAGAAGGAACAGGAAATTGTGGTCCACAGATATGGCTTAAGGAGTCCACAAAGGGTTTGGAAAACATAGGGAGGTGAGGTTTAAAAACAAATAAACCACAAACAGAATAAGCTCTAATTTTATCAGGAAGGAAGCTCGTGAGGGAAAGAGGGAGGGAAGAAGGAAGGAAAGAAGAAAAAGAAATTCTGAGCACCACAATACATAAATGGCTCCTGTAGTGTTCTTAGTTGGGTCAGACTTTACAGCAAGGGTCGGAAATGAGAGTTCCCATTCCTATTGTGCATTATCTTTTTCTAGGTGCTTTCTTGGCGGTTAGGCTATGAGGTATGTATTGGAAGTATTATTATCCCCATTTAACAGATTAAGAAGTTGAAGCCATGGGAATTAAAGTGACTGGCAGGGGCATAGGGATTCAGATAGGTGCTCAGAGTTCAAAGACAAAAGAAAAAGATACCCTCCCCCTAGGGGCTTACAGTTCCCTCTGTGTTGGAGGTGGGAGTACCCAATTAAGGAGAAAGAAAGAATTTCAATAGGGAAAGTGACGATATCTTAGAACTCTAGGAAAGGTCTCTAGTAGCAGCTGGCAGCTGAACTGAGTGCTTGGAAGGAAACTAGGGATTCTGAGGGGTAGAGGTAAGGAGTGAGGACATTCCAGGCATGAGGGACAGCCTAGGAAAGGGGACCCAGGGGCAGATGGGAAAACAGTTATCAGTTCAATTGGACTGAAATGGGAAGTGTGGTAAGAAGGATGGGAAATATGTGTGGAAAGGTAGATAAGAGCTGCAGGGCTGTGGAGGTTTTTAAATAGAAATACTGGGGGAAGGACTTGGCAGTTTATCCTGCAGGCTATAGGGAGCCATTAACGATGTCTTATCTGGAGAGTAGGATGTGGGCAGATCTGTGTTTTTAATAATTGGCAGTGATAGAATTCGCCCCAGGTCTGATTGTTGTCCCGCATCCCTCTTCACTATACCCGCTGCCTCTCACTACAGAAGAAGGAATAGAATATTAAAGTTCCATTTTTTTTAACAGCACTTTTGTTCTGAAGGAGGGCAGGAAAGAACCTAGTGATTTTTCTAGCGTGCACACGGAAGCCACCCGTTTTGGATAAGCACAAAGGAAAATGCTGACGGCGCTAAAAATAATCCCCGCGCAAGGAGGCAGCCACAGCACCCTATTTTCTTTCAGCTCCCTTTGTCATAAATATCTGAGGAATCGCATTTGGGCTCCCTGGCGTACTCCACCATGTGTGGCTGCAGAGGATGTCTCACTTGCTGAAGACATCGAGAGTGCCTCAAGGGATGGAAAAAATAGAGTTATCATCACCTTCTGACAAGCATTTCCCCCAAAAAAACTTAAATAAGGAGATTGCTGTGCTTGGTCTAAAGATAAGAAATTCCTCCTTTCTACAAGAGGATCACTGAATTCTGGACTTGGAGGACCTTAGTACAAATCCAAACTCTTCCATACCTGTGTGACTTTGGGTTGGTCACTTAACCAATATGAGCCTCAGTTTCCAAATCTGTGAAATAGGGTTATTAGCAACTACCCTGGATTTCTTCACATGGGGAGGTTTGGAAGGAGGTGCTTTGTAACTCTATATGGTTATAAATAATATGAACTATTATCATTCATTTTTTTTTGCTGGGGAGGGAGCATAATTGTGATTTCATTGGTAGAAACACATCCCCATGAAGATATACCCTTTCCTCAAAGAAGATTGGGTTCTGCAGTTTGAGTGTTAGCCTTGCTCTAGGAATTGAGGGCTGAGGTGATGTGCCTAGGGTCACACAGCCAGAATGTGTCAGAGGCAAGAATTAATGGAGGTCTTCCTAAGTCTGAGGGGGGAAGAGAGAATCATTTAGGGTAATAACATATCCTATCAAAAGATATTTGCCTTGTTTGAGTTTCATGCAGTAGAATTCAATTCACTATGACCAAGAAATGGTAAGAAATTGTGCATGTATAAATGTGCAGCACATTTAGACACCTACCATAACCAGAGAACTGCATGAGAAGTGGCATGGAACACAGAGAGCCAGCCTCAGTAAGACCTGGGTTCAAGTCCTGCCTTTGAAACATCCTGACTCTATGACCCTTCATGAGTGATTTAACCTCTCATTCCCAGTCACCCATCCCTCCCAGCTTCTTCACTGGGATCCCCAATCAAAGAAATCATAGGTCCCATCCCATCTCCTCCCATACTGTGGTACATGCATAAAGGGCTAGCTTCAGCCAATAAGAAGACTTCGGTTCAAACCCAAGTTCACACCCAGATTAGTTCTGTGATCCCAGGCAAGTCACTTAACTTCCCAGGGTCTCTAAGATCTCATAAACTACAGACCAGTCACTCATTATCATCTGTAAAAGTAGTTTCTACACCAGAGACTGCATTCACAGAAAAAATCACAGGTTTTGATTAAAAAGATGCCAAGAAATGTCCCTTGATCTCACCTGTACAGTTTATGTATGGAATTTACCAAATCTGAAATTGGCAGATGTGAATTGTAACACCAGCTGTTCTACATTCCCCCTGGCTCTCAGTTTCTTCAACTGTAGAAGCAGAGGGAGGAAAGATAAGGATTGGACTGGAGGCTGGCTAAAGTTGGTTCTGGTTCTAAATCCAATTAGCCTAATCTTAAAATCATATGCTTTTTTTTTTTTACAAACTATTTAGCTAATTATCTATCATTCCCCCTCTGCCTGCCTTCCAAGCTCCATTGAATCATTCAGCCTTTTCTTCTAGTGTTATTAAAAAAGGTCTCTCCATAAGAATAGGGAACTCCCAGAGAAGGAAACTCCCTTTACTAAGCAGGTCAGAATATTCTCTAAAGTTTAGAGTCTTGGCAAGTTTCCCAGGGCAACGAGAAGCAAGTGGAAAAATAACTTCCATCTCACAGGCAATATGCCAATATGCCCTAGGACCTGAACCTGGATCTTCCTGGTTTTGAGGCCAGCTTTCTCTCCATAGTGTCATTCTGTCTTTCATTAAAAGAAAGCCCTTCCACCACCAAGAGCCCCACTCGAGCATTCCGTTCTTTTGTTTAAAATCTTATATCTGAGTAATAATAAAAAAAATCAATGAGAGATGCCAGCCTCATTTCCTGGTCTTCATGGTCTTCCATCATGGTTGCTGGCTTCTAACCTGATTGGATAAAGCCAGTTTTTTCTAAAACTGAATCCTGTAGATGGATCTACTAAACTGTCCTGCAGAATTATGGATTCTTCAGGGTCTTGGGTGAGGGGAGCCAAACTCTTAAGCCCAAGTCACGTTAGCGTCTATTGACTGTTCTCAGCACAGCACAAATTTTACTGTGTTCTGGGCTTGGGTTGTCTTAGAGGGTGAAGAACTACATTTATAAAACAAAGGGTATAAAACAAAACAACTAAGGATTTTCTCTTTCTTTTCGTTTTCTGACAACCATGTTTCATGATCCCTTGAATTCTGGGACCTAGCAAGGAAACTGGCAGGATTCCTGCTGGCTTTGTATATTTTTTGTTTGTTTGTTTTGTGCTTTGAAAGCATGTTTTTGTTTCATTTCAGAGTTTAAAGCTCTGGGTAACAATGGGGAATTTCAGATGAAGACCCTGATATAATAAGTATAAGAAACATCCGAAGCTAGCTAGAGTTGGATCGGACCTCTAAGGTCATCTCTTCAGACATCCCATTTGACAGGTGGGAAAATCAAGGCTCAAAAATATTAGACAATTAAGGCCATACAGAGAGTGACAAGAGCTGAATAACCCAGGTCTTTCCCACCCCCCCCCCAGCCCCAGTCAGTACTTTCTCTTCTTCTATACTTGCCATCTTCCCTATAACCTGATGTAGACCATCAGCAAACAAGGTCTTCCAAACAAGGTCTTCCTTCCACACCCACTACAAATAGAACCTTAGAATCTGATAACAGAATCTTTTGGGTAAATAATGCATTTATAACATGTGAACTAGAAAACACATCATTTGGTCCTGGTCTATTGCAACTTGATGTATTAAAACCTTGAATGGCTTTAAAAATTCTTCACATCATTAATTCCCTGCCCTTGATATCACAACCACAATAGTGGGCAAGGGTTTACAAAGCACCTTTCTTCATGGCAAGCCTGGGAGGCAACTAGTGCAAGAATTAATATTCCTATTTTATTTACGAAGAAACTGAGCCTCAGAATAGCAATGGTGCTTGAGCAATGACGTACAGATAAGGGTTCGAACCTGGACTTTTTTTACTCTCAATCCAAAGCGCTCCCTCTTCCTCTCCCTCTGTCACTCCTCTCTCTCTCTCCCTCTCTCTCTCCCCCTCTATCTCTGTCTCTGTTTCTGTCTCTCCCTCCCTTCCTCCCCTTCCCCCCCCATGTATCCCATTCCTACATATCCTGCAACACCCACCTCTGATGACATCTCCATTAGGAAGCCCCATCAGTCAAGTCCAAAAACATCCATGAAGGAACAACCATGTTCCAGACATTGCCCTAGACCAATGGGCACTTGAATAATCAAATAGCTCAGCACTCCCATCAGTTCATGATGACTGATGCAGATCATAGCCCATCCGTGGCTGCTACCTTGTAGGACTCACCCATATTTACCCCAACATCTGCTACCTGAGGCACTGGGGGCATTCCCTGTTTTCTTCTGCCAGGGCTGTGGCTCCAGTAAAGCCCCCTGCCCGGTCACTTATTCTAGCTCACTCCCACCATGTGACCAGCTCATCCTAAACTGTTACCAAAGGACCTCCTGATGATATCTTTGACTCCATTCATCTTCAAAGCTCCTCATCAACAACATGTTGCAGCCTGCTCACACCTCACACATGCCTCTCCACTGGCCTCTGTGACGTTCATTTTTAATTCTTCAGAGACCATGGGATTTCATGTCTCACTGCAATGAAGCAACACTGGGAAAATGCTGATATCCAAAAGATGGCCCTTTGCTTCCACGAGAAGCTTGGGAGCAGTAAACAAGTTCCTTAATGTCCTAAAAGTAATCTAACACCCCTCCCATTCTGCCCCCCCCATCCCAAGCTGCCCCAGCAGCTAGGTGGCAGAGGAGATAGAGTGTTCTGGGCCTGGAGTCAGGAAGACTCATCTTCCTGAGTTCAAATCCAGTCTTGGACACTAACTAGCTGTATGATCCTGGGCAAGTCATTTCACCCTGTTTGCCTCAGTTTCCCCATCTCTGAAATGAACTGGAGAAGGGAATGGTGAACTGCTCTCAGATCTTTGCCACGAAAACCCTAAATGGGATCTTAAAGAGTTAGATATGACTAAGCAACAAGGAAAATCATGTACGTAGCTCTGTAAGGTTTACAAAGTGCTTTACAAACATTCTCTTGTTCTATCTTCACAACAGCCTTGGGATGCAGATATTGTTATTAGTCTCCATTTTACAGATGAAGAAACTAAGGTACACAGAGGCTAAGTGACTTGTCCAGCATCACATTGCTATGAAGTGGCTGAGGCAGAATTGGAACTCAGATTTTCTGATCCCAAGTCCAGCAACTCTATCCCTGACCCTATCAGACCACAACTCAGATATGACTTTCAGTTGTAACACCATATTTTAGGAAGGGTATTAACAGGAAGAATGATATGCTTACGAAATCTGAGCTGAGCTTTGAAGAAAAGAATGATTCTAAGATCCTTGATAATTGGTTATCTACACTTTTCCGTGAAGACCCCCATGATGAGTGGAATAACCCTTTTTACTTTCACTTAAACTATACATAAGGCTAGAATTTCAGAACTGAAAGTGACTGTCTAGACCAGGAATTATGAACATGTAGCCTTGAAGAAATCCTTTTATTATGGGGATGTTCTGTGAAGTTTAGATTCAGTCAAAGGGCCACACTAGAGGACCTAGAGGACCTATCTCATC
The DNA here is from genome assembly GCA_028646575.1 of Pseudocheirus occidentalis. Lineage (NCBI taxonomy): Eukaryota > Metazoa > Chordata > Mammalia > Diprotodontia > Pseudocheiridae > Pseudocheirus > Pseudocheirus occidentalis. Next base: position 17,565,931 of record CM053598.1, read on the forward strand.
TCACCTGAAGTACAACATGGATCTCCTCTACAGAATTCTCAACAAATGGTCATCCAAAGTTTGCTTGAAGATTGCTAATGAAAGGGAACTCCTCACTACATTTCAAAGTAGCTCATATCACTTTGGGGGTAATCTGGTTTATTAAGAAGTTTTTCCTTATTATGAGCCTAAGGTTGCCTCTCTGAAATTTCCATCCCACCCATTTCTCCCAGCTCTGCCTTCTAAAGCCAAGGAGAACAAGTCTCATCGCTCTTTCTCATGATGACCCTTCAAGGACTTAATGACAGCTGTCACATCCACCCTCCTCCAGATAAAATATCTTCCAAGTTCTTTTACCTGATCCTTTTATGGTATAACATCAAGTCTTTTCATTATCATATCATCATTCTCAAGAACAAGATTTCTTAACCTTTTGTATGTGTGTGTCACAGATCCCTTTGGCAGTCTGGTGAAGTCTATAGACCATTTGAAGAATTATTTTTAAAATATTATATGCGTGTGTATATATACACATGCACATACGTGTGTATATACACACATATAAATATATATGTAATCATAAAGGAAACCAATCATACTGAAACATAGTTATAAAAATATTTTACAAAACAAGATCATAGAACCCAGGTTAAGAGCCTCAGGTTCAGACACTTTCAAGTTTTTCAGTACCCTCCCTAAAATATGACATCCACAAATGAAATAAAAAGTCTAGATGTGATCTGACCAGGGAAGGGTACAGTGGGACTATTATCTGCCTTTTTTTCTGCACACATGACTCTCAATGTAACTTAAGGTTAACTAAGTTTTGGAGGGGGCCACCATATCACATTTGACTCATTGAGTTTGTGGTTCAGTAAGACCCCTAGATCTTTTTCAGATGAACTACTGACATGACATGTTTCGCCTGTCATATACTAGTAAAGTCATTATTTTTGTACCCAAGAATAAGGCTTTATGTTCAATTTCACCTTATCAGATCCGTCCTAAAATTGTAGTGTACTGGAATTTTTTTGGATCCTGACTCCTATCAATCTCCCTTATATATCAGTCTAATAAACCTTTCTATCAATGACTTCCTTATTTCTATCATTCATCCAGTAGTTCAACCTCTCATTGCTCCTTGCTTTGAAGTGGAAATAAAGAAAAAAAACTTAGTAAGTCTAACTTAGGATCATATACTTGAAAGCTCATTATCAAATCACCCATCAGTTATTTAAATATTAAATAAGCTAATTAAATAAGCAGGTTGAATAATCTTGCCTTTACTAAAGTCCTTCTCTGACGGTGAGGAAGAGCCTTCTTGGAAGGAATGGTTTCGTTGTTGGGAAGAATTTTTAGCCATGCTCTAATTGTTAGGAAGTTTTCTTCCTTATAGCAAACCTAAATCTGATTCTCTGGGACTTCTATCCATTGTCCCCAATTCTGCCCTATAGGGTCAAAGAGAATAAATCCAATTTCTGTTTCACTTGTCGCCTTCCTAACATTTGGTGACAGCTCTCATGCTCCCCTAAATCTTCACTTCTCCAGGCTAAACAACACAAAGCCATGGGATGACATTAGAGCCTTATTACATTGTGAACCTTTTTAAAGCAATTACATATGATTCTATATATTACTCATCTCTTCTGATGCCACTAGACAAGCCATGACTGCATTTCCAATAAAGATATAATTACTATTACTCAGAGTTGGAAACAAAATTAATGAGAAGTCAAGAGCTGGAACAATCTTAAAATAAGACAAAATGCTGAGGGTTTCACCCAGAAATGATGACTTTTGAAATGATACAATTTAGCAAGTTTGGGTGATCCAAGGCAAAACTACTTTGGTTTAATACAAACTCTTAACTCTCTAATAGAGTTGCATCAGAAAATCTTTTTATTTAACCTTTGTCATTGGAAATATTTCGAAAAAGCCTTAGCTCAAGTTTTTCCTGGGGGGACCTAAAGTACATGGGCCATAATGTAATCTGTCTTAGATGATTCAGAGTTTTACAGTATCTCAGGGTTTTTTATTATAAAGATCAGCCCCCATTGTATGGTGATTTTCACAGATTTTACTAAGCCAAAAGCATTATCTAAAAAGCATCATTTAAAAAAATTATGAACATGAGTGTTTTTCTGTGGTCTGACAATTCCATTCATAAATAAATGACAAAACAAATATTTTCAAGTAATTGAATGTATTAGTTTGTAGATTCGGGCATAATTAGGGTAAGGGGATCCGGGTTTAGTACCAAGGTGGTGAAATTTCAAATATAATGGCCATACTTACATTCCCTCAGCAGCATAGAAGCAAGTAAGCTCAATACCATTTTAGCAATAGTAATTAAAACTAGGAAGTTACCAATTAACATAGTCCACTCTGCTATAGCTCCCAAGCTAACTGCTTTAGAACAAGGCTTTCAGAATGTGTGGCATCTAAAACATGACCAAGACAGAATTTTATCTCCTTATCACAGGGAAACCTTCTACAGGGGCTTGGAAACACCATGTTGGAGGACCTGCCACTGCCTACCCACTGAAGGTAATGTGGCAAAGCAGGCAATGACCCCAGCTCTGTCTCTTACTACCTGGCTCAGGTGATTCTCAGAATCTCTTAGAGCCTCAGTTTCTTACCTGCAAAGTGAGGTGGCTAGAAAAGCATCTTCAAGGTTCCTTTCACATCTAAGTCTGTGGTCTTGTGGTTAAGCAAACATTCAGGAGAGGCTGGGCACCAGTGTTATCCGACCAAATGTCTCCGTACAATTTTTAATCTTACACGTCAAGAGACTTGGTCTATTATCAATGTGGCTAAAACCCCATCACAACCCAAAACCAGGAAACTGTGTTTCCAGTTTCCATTTTTTGCATATAATTTCAATCCAGGCTGCTTCCCTTCTGTCACTGATTTTCTTGGAGACAAATGTGTAATAATCATCCTCCAAAAAAACTGCTTTGGCCCCTTGGCTATAGACAGAGACCACTTGAACTTGAGTGTTCTCCAACATGAATAACAAAGCCAAGCTAATCAGCACCTGTCAGCTAAAATCCAATAGCTCATATGAGAAATGTGCATATTCATTAGTGATGGTTGCTCTGGCATCCTTTTTAAAAAACATGTTAATTGTCTGCTTAAGTAAGATGTCTTATCCAGCTTATTATAGCTAGCGTAAGAAAGATGTTCCCACTTTCCCAAGTACCTTAAAATCTTGTCACACCTAGGGTTAAGGCAGCCAGCTTGGCTCAACAAACAACTCATTTGGAAACTAAACCATTCCCCAAAGACCAGGAGTCAATCTCTGTTCTTCCCCAGTGGATGCTGGCTGATACCGGACCATTAGCATAAGACTTCCTTGGTTCAATTGCGTTTCTAAGGACCCTGGTACTACATTGAAAACAGAATGAGAATGCATAAAAAAAATGTCTAAATATTCTTAACTTTTTATAGCATTGACTCCTCTCCCAGTCTGGTGAAGCCTATGAAGCCTCAGAATAAGGCTTTTAAATGCATAAAAATAAAACACACCGGATTACAAAAGAAGCCAAAGGTTACTGAAAATAAAAATCTGTTCATAACTCCTTCCCTCCCCCAAGTTATCCATGGACTCTTGGAGAAGGGGCTCTATCTACCCCCAAGTTAATAACCTATACTTTAAATGGTTAAACAGGAAATTACATGTTGATAACAAAATGTGCACAGCAATATTTGTTCGTGAACTATGCCTAAATTTCCACTTTTTTGCCCCAATTTTCCCTAAGCTTCTCTCTATCCTGAGACTTCTCTATGCCCTCCGTGCCTACAATCAACCAACATTAATAGATTGTGTTTATATATGTCACATCAAGAAATGTGCCATGACCAAGTTACATAATTGGCACATGGTAGGCACTTGATAAATGTTTACTGAATGACAGACTCTTGTTCATCATTAGGTGTGAAGTAGAGTACATAAGGCACAGTTTGAAATTTATATTTAATCTATATATTTAATCTACTACATGGTGTTGCTTTGGGTAGCAAGTTTGAAATCTGACCTTTGGCTGTCTGTCCATCCTGCTGCTTCTCTTCCCCTAGCCCAGAATCAGCTGAGGCCAGGACCAGATAGCCTGTTGGTCATCTGACCAGCAGAAAAGGATAGGAGAGTGTTTCCTATCAACATTGGTGGTCACCAACAGCACACATCTCTTGCCTCTTGAAAATACTAAAGCCAGGTACCCAAAGTATAGAGGGACAAGGCTGGAATCCAAGGTGCACATGTCCTCTGTAGAGAGCAAGAAGAAGCCCCTCAGTAACCTACTACTTTCATATCCTCTCAATGTGGGTGATACCATGCATCCTATGGTCATCTTGGCCTATGAAAGGTCAGTGAATTAGCTCCTACTTTCAGCATGTTTGAGCTGTAGGAAAGCATGGCTATCTCTTGCTTGAGTGACCACAAAGTGTAGGGAGAGAGAGGTGATTTCCTGGATGGGTTATAGAGTGAAGCAAGTGAGTGGGAGAGGATCTTTGACCTTTTCCCCCTCAGGTACCATGCCTGCCCTCCTGGAGGCCCCATGTGGCCTCACTAGCTCCTAGTTGGCAAGAAGAATTAGTTAAAATAGGAAGCTATGATCCTATAACTCTCTTCTCTAGCTGTTTGCTTCCTCCACTGGCTCTCCTCCCACACTACTGGCTTCCCATCTCCCCACTCAGTGAGACTGAGCCCTCTCTGAAGACACCGAGGCCCATCTCTCCATTGTTAAGGCAGATAGAGAATTTTCTTAGTCTTCATAACTGGGATGACACCTCCTGCCTGATGGCATCTCTTCTCACCGCTTTCCTGGCTCTCCTCCCACCCAAGACTGAAATGACTGAACAACATAAATGCCACAATGATCTTCCTAAAGCACAGATCTCATCATATCAACCCCTGGCTAAAGAAATATCACAGGGTCCCTCTTACCTCTAGAATAAAAGACAAACTCCTCAGGTTGACACTTAAGGACCCACAAAGCCTGATTCTGAACTGTTTTTTTTTCTAAGCTTATTGTACGTTAGTACATTTGCATTTGTGCATTAGTACATTTGCAGGAGCATTTGCATGCTCCAGTTCTAGTCAAACTGGATTATTTACTGTTTCCCAAACTTGATTTACCATCTCCCACCTCCATGCCTTTGCATAGAGTCTGCCCCATTTTTCTGGAAGGCACTCCTTCCTGACCTTAGAATTCCCAGATTCCTTCAATGTTCAGCTCTTGTACCACTCCAATGGGACGTCTTTTCTAATCCCCTAGCTGTTAATGCTCTTTCTCTCATCCAATTAACCTGCATCAACTCTTCTGTTTACATGATCTGTCCCCCAAAAGAATGTCCATTTACTGAGGGTTGTTATTGCTTTTGTATCTACAAGTACCTAGCACAACACCATGGTCATGTCTGGTGTTCACCCAGAGATTTGTTCTATTGAACCAGAATCAAGCTAATGATCCCCAGTGGGGGGGTTCAGCCAACATCTCACCCAGTGCCCTGAGATGGCATGTCTCCCCAGCCCCACCTGAGGTTGTCTTTCCCACTTCTTATCCCAGAGCAAAAACTCCTAATTATGACGTTATCCTATGCAAAAAGGAATGGTTAAAAGCTTGTGCATTGTCATAGAGAATAGAAAATTCCCTATGGGGCATTAAAAGGCATTTTATTCTGGGTCATCTGCAGAGGGTACAGAGGGCATTGCAATTCATTGAGAACACAGGAATGCCCTCAGTGGAATAAGAGCTGCTACATAGTCATTCCAAAGCACCACCACTAATGTGACCAAAAGGACTGACATGTCCAAAGGAAAGCCACATAAATAGTCAAAAATGGAATGAAAAAGTAAGTATGAAATGAGACTCCCATAACAGAAAAGGAAATGTAGGAAAAATCAGGCATTTATTAAGCACCTAGGATGTACCAGGCATGACATGCTGGGGCATGAGAGACAAAAGGCAAGACAGCTCTTGTCCTCAATTAGCTTCGTACACTGATGTACAAAGAATGAAACAAATCCTACTCATGAGAAGCTTGTATTCTAATGCAAAAGACAAATACAAGTGTGAGTGTGTGTGAGTATGTATGTGTGAGTATGTATGTGTGTGTATGTATGTATGTGTATGTGTACGTGTGTGTGTCTGGAGAGAGAAGGGGGTACAGAGACATAGAGATTCACTTTACATCTGAATTATAAGAATATATGTACATAAATATATACATGAATGTGTGTGTGTGTGTGTGTACAGCTACTTACTGTCCATCCCATTTGAATACAATGAATAAGGATTATCTCATTCTTCGTCCTTGTATCCCCGGTGCAGGACCTGGCACACAGCAGACTCTTCATGAATTTTTATAGATTTGACTGATAGCTCAGAGACAGTGGATATATACATAGCAGATACAAAACTGATGAGAGGTGATTTGGAGGCAAAGGCAAGTGGGTCTTAGGCTCAGTTTCCTGAACAACAAGGAAGAAGCATGCTATAATTATTTTTCCTAAAACACAGAAGGGATATGTAAAAAGTGTTATGTTTTAAGGGGATATTTAAATGGGTGTTCCTTTTTGAAATGTATACCATAATTAGGGCTTCAATTACAGAACACAATGTACACAGAGACCTTTTCCCATTTCCCTTCAAATGATCCGAGACTCAAAACTGGGAAGAATCCTTAAATTCTGCTGTTAATGTCATGCTATGATGGCAGGCTAATGGAACAAAAACATGTATACCATAAAAATAGGTTTTTTATAAGGATATATCAAATCTACATCCCCATCCCACCCCCCAGAACATTATAAAAGTAACCTGCCAGACTGGCCAATCTGTTCTTTAGCCAAGCTATTCCTACTGTAACTATGCAGAATTTCACATTATCAGCCTTGGTAACCTATCTAATTCTCCTATCAAAGCATAACATTGGATTGTTTCACTTAGATTAAAATATCTTCTCCCCCAAAATGATTCCACTTCACCAATATGGCTCAGCAGTAAAGGGCAGTATTTGGAGTGGGTGGACACATTCAGATCCCAGTCGAGCTACCTCTGGGACACTGAGCAGGCCTTCTCAGCTCTAAAATGAGCTGGCTGGACTAGCCCCCTGCCCCCTTCCAGCTCTAAAGCTTCAATCTTTATAAATTTTAGTCAAAGATATTTTCCCCTTAATTTTGAATTTAACTTGCATATACTCACATGTAGATATGTTGTGTTTCCTGAAAGAATGTAAGTTTCTTGAGGACAGGGATTTTTTCTTTTTTGTCTTTGCCCAGAACTGAAGGCACATAGTAGGTGCGTCATAAGTGATTGCTAATTGATTTGATGCTTCAAACAGAAAACCCACTGCTTCCCGTTCTGATTATAATCTCTTTAAAAGTGATGACCACCATAAATTTCCATTTAGAAATTCACATGTTAATTTTTTCAAGAATTCCTAGCATGCATTTTTATAGAAATCAAATGAAACCTAAATGGTTCTAATAGGAAATGGGTTTTTTCAACATACCACAATTATACATTAACAAGTTTTAAATATAAAAACTGAATATTTTTGTATTTACATTCTTGATACCAAAAGAGAATTTTTCAAAGTACTTTGAAAGAAATGTTTATTTGTCTGCTGTCAATCTGGATTTATCAAGGAAATACCCAGAACACATATTTGGTAACAGAACAAAAAAAAAAAGCCAGATAATAAATCAAGTTCAAAAGCACAGAAAAATACAGTAGACTTTGTCTAAGTATCACTGAGGAGGATGTATTTACTTAAGAAATTTGACACCAAAATTGTCCCAAACTCTGGCAAGTTTTACTTGGATCATGGACATACTGGAACTCCTAAACTTTTTTTGTTTAACTAATCAGGTATTGCTGCCAGTTATGTGGTAAACTAGTAAAACTGAAGATATAACCATATCTTTCATAAAGGTTCCTTAGCCAATAAAAATGCCATTAATATATTATCAGAATTCCCCCAGCTTACTATGGGAAAATGTTACTCCAACACACCTATTAGTCATATCCACAACCCCAGGACCAGCCAGCACTTCCACTCAGTCTTGGCCTCTCTCCTCAGTTCACCCCAGTTAATGCAAGCAATGGTTTGCCAATCTCAAATAAAGAAGCTTTCATTTTGAATACAGTTCTTAAGGTACTTATTGACCCCTCTCATACCATTTCACTTAAAGGTACTAAGTGTTCCCTGTAACAGTTTCACTTAATGGTATTAAATGAAGGGAAGTACCTTAAAGGTAAGGGCCTCTCCCTTTTGTTCCAATTCCAGGCATACAATAGATACATAATAAACACTGGTTAAAGAATAGGTGCCTGAACATTTAGCTTCAGTATACATTGTAAGGTCCTCAAGGGTAGGGTTTTATTTCTTTTCCCCTTCACTTTCAGTTTTGTATCCCCAAGTGCTGAGCACATAGCCTGGCACAGAACAGGTATTCAATAAATATTTGTTGAATATTTTTTAATTAGCTAATAATTATTATTATTGTTATTATTATTATTATTATTATTATTATTATTATTATTATTATTATTTCTGGCTTGAAGGGAATATTTCTAATTTTTAAAAAAGGGTTTAACTTTTAGTGTTCTGCAACCCCTCAGAGCAAGTTCCATACTCATTTGTTATTCTTGTGCTATTAGAAACTCAGGACTCCTTACTGAACTCATGTTTGAGAAGGATAAATGCATTGCTCTCAACTGTGCATTTAATCTTGATTCAATAAGATGTCACGCATAAGGCTTGTTAAATAACCAAACCAGAACCCACGATGAGCTCAAATATACATCTGTTAGGTTTCAACGGAATGCTTTTATTATAACAATAAGAATAAATACCACTCACTTTAAAATTACATGTGCTTTTATATAGCATAAGCATATGTTTGTTCAAGATTTTGGACACATTGTCAACTTAAAACAGATTCACTTGCTACTACTACTCGCATACCAGTCATGAACTTGGAGGTTTGGAAAAATCAGATGATTCACTGTGATACTAGTTTGCCTTGGAATCCGAGAGAAGTGGCACATTTTCACAAAACCTTTGTTCTTCTTCCAATAATTCCCACCTCAAGACCAAGCCATGAATAGTAGCACAAGCCCCATTCCACCCCCTGCCTCCATAACTTTGCCAAGGCTGACTAGCCTGAGCTGAGAGAGTCGTCTCTCCTCAATGCCGCATCTTAGAGTCTATAGGTCCCTCTTCAATGTTCACCTCAGATGCCACCTCCTTCAAAAGGTCTTTCCTGGTTCCTTTAGTTGTTTTCTCCAAAGCAAGTAGTTATCAACAAGCATTTAATAGTTGTTTGCTCTGTCCAGCACCAAGGTGACTGAGATGGATGCAGAAGCTTCCATTTCAATACAAGGCACAACACTTACAAAAAGAGTTACATGCCAAACCCTCACAAAACTGAGACCCCGAGGGGAACATAGAATCATAGATGAAGACTCAGGGAGGACCCTCCGAGTCATCTCACCCGAACCCTCATTTTACTGTTGAAGAAACAAAACTTCAGAGAAGTCCATTGACTGTCCAAGGCGACCTAAGCTAGAGAGTTTCTGACTCCCAAGGGAGTTCAGAGGAAGCCCCTTATTTTGCCCTCCCCCCACTCCCATCATACTGGAAAGTGCAGAACATGCCACCAAGGATGGTGCCCAACACTGCTGAACAAGGAGGTCCCTGAGCTGACTCAAAAGGAATCCTTTGCTTGCCAGGTTGATCGTAGCATGGAGAATTTGGGTGCCCTAGTGACTACTGGTAAAGCATGTCTACTAAGCTATGAGGGGTTGTGACGTGACTCAGGAGAGAGAGAACCCACTACAAGAGAAGCACAGATCTTTGAAATGTTGAAGTGTATGTCTGTGTCAGGCATGTGAGTAGAAAGGCATACACCAGCTAAGTGATATACAGAGTTCATAGAGTACTGGGCCTGGAGCCAGGAAGAATCTTCTTCCAAAGTTCAAATCCAGCCTCAGACGTTTACTAGCTAGGTAAATCACTTCACACTGTTTTCCTCAGTGTCCTCATCTGTTAAAAAAAAAGGAGCTGGAAATAACAAACCACTCTAGTATTTTTGCCAAGAAAACCCCAAAAAGGGGTCACAAAGAATCAGACGTGACTAAAAAACAACAATGTGTGTATAGATACATACATGTGCACAGAACTATACTGTATACATCCATATACATCCATAAATCTCTCAATATACACATACATATATAAGCTATATACTTATATACATATATACATATATTTTAGGGGGAAAGGTTGAAATTCTTTATCTCCAATGCAGGTCTTTCTATATCTATATCTGTAAAGATATATAGATATAGATATAATATATACACACATTTAAATGCATAATATGTACATACACACTCATATATGTGTGTATGTATGTGTGTATACATACATACAGAGGAGTGTCCAGGTTAGATTAGGTGGGACAACCTTAATCATTAGAAAATACTTTATACTGAGTGGAAATCTGGTGCTCCCCTCCCCAAAGGACATCTCACCTCACCTCATCTTCTCTTCTTTAAACTAAACAACCTTAGTTCCTTCAATTGTCCACTTATCACTTATTAGAATGAGGACTGTGTTTCAATACAATTGTATAAATCCAATTGACTTAAGGTGACTGTTTCACGAACTGGAGAAGCATTTGCAGGATTTCTATAGATGCACCATGACAGAGGTGTGAGCTCTACCTTCCTGGACATCCTTTAGAAGTCTTTCCTTCATATTCTTTTTATTCAAATGCCAATTGGTGCCAAGAAACTAAAATGAGACTCCTTAGTGGCATGGAGTGTCATGCAAGGAGGCTATTGAGGTTCTTTCAACATATATTATATGACAAGTAAAGGAACTGGGTGAATTTATGCTTTAAAAAATAATGCCTTCAAATGACACTGAAATCCTCAGTGACATAATGTGTCAAGTCTCATTACTTCTTCTTTGGTCTCTAACTGCCTTGTAGGGAAATAAACACATGTCATAAACCAGATAAGGCTTATTACTACATCCTTGGGCTTCTTGGGATCACAGGTAGAGAGCGGGAAGGGAACTAGTCTAGCCTCCTTCACTTCATAGATGAGGAAAGCGAGCCCAAGAGAAGTAAAATGCTCAGGTGCCTTGGCCAATGCCCTCATCATGGCTACATATCTGCCTACTACACACTCTCCATTTTATGGTTACTAAGCATTTTAGGGGTCCCCACAGTATCATCTTCATTCACCATCCCCCATCAATGGGACGGCATCAGACCAACATGGTGACTCTGTGCCAATCACTTTACCTCATAAGCCTCAGTTTCCTCATCTGTAAAATGAAGTGGCTGAAGTTGGACTCAATGGCCTCTGAGATCCCTTCCAGTTCTAAAGGCTATGATCCTCTAATCTATGACAAAAAGTTGTCCATAATCTCCAAAAAAAAAAAAGTGATCTAAACAAGGCAAGCATGCATTAAGCACCTGATGTTCCTCCATTCCATTATAAACCCCTTAAGGGCAGGGACTGTCTTTTGTCTCTTTGCATCCCCAGGGCGTAGGCACAGTGCCTGACACATAGCAGGAACTGAGTAAATGTTTATTGAATTGAACTGATGAGGTTTCAAATACAGTCATATAAAAAGGGGGGAAATGTCTGTGATGGAAATAAATGGTGGTTTCAAAGTTTATGTCTCCAGAAACAGTAATAAGACATTCAAGTTTATAAGCTGATGTCTTGTTGGTTTAAATTATTATTATGGCATAGTAGCAACCAAGCTTCACATCTCACCCAGTAGGACTAGGAATATAACAGAACCACTAAGAGAAATGAGCAAGTTTTACAGACGAAAAAGCAAAGAAATCCAAGACATTGGTAGGAAAGCTCTGGTTTCTTGTTTCTTAGAACCTTCAAAGAGGACTTCAGAAATATCTGAGAAGCATCACCCCAACTGACTGAAGACAAGGGGTGACCCTCTAGGGTACAAATGTCTCTGTCCAGTCAACTGAAGAGACACAAATATTTGGTATATTTTTAGGAGGTAGACTTTGAAGCATCAGAGGAATAATTCTTCCTAAACTCTCTCTAGGGGCCTGAATGATAGGGTCAAAATCACTTTGACTCTTCATAGCTAGGGAGGAACAGAGCCAGCTTCGGAATGGAGTTCTTTTAACTGCTCTTTAGAGACAGACAGATAGAGGCAGAGACAGAGACGTGGAGAAAGAGACAGACACAGAGAAAGAGAGACACACAGAGAGAACTATATTTATAGCCAAAGGGCAAGGGTTCAAATCCAAGTCCTGTTCAGTACTGCCAATGGAACCATAGGCAAGTCACTAACCCTTTCTGGTCCCCACTTCTTTCCTATATAAAATGAAGGAGATGGATGGGAAAACCTCTGAGGCCCCTCCAAACTTTAAATCTGTGCTCCTATGCTTTAGAAATTCCTGATACAAAGCAAGATATTATTTCCTGAACTGTTAATAGACAGATACATAGACAGCTGTTAATAGGTAAACCCCCTGAAGGCAGGAACTAGTCTTTAAAAAAAATTATATCAGGGGCAGCTAGGTAGCACAGTGAATAGAGCACCGGCACTGAAGTCAGGAGGACCTGAGTTCAAATCCAGCCTCAGACACTCATTACTAGCCATGTGACCTTGGGCAAGTTACTTAACCCCAATTGCCCTGCCCTTCCCCCTCAAAAAAGGAATATATATATCCTCTTTACCTAGTATGCATGCACACACACACACACGTGCACACACATAGACACAGACACAAACACACACACGTTAAGTGGGAGCCAAATGGTGAAGGACTTTAGTAGGTGGCTTAATAACTCCAGGAACAATTACTACTGCTACTACATTTAGTAATTACTACTTCTAATATTAAATAACAGTGGTTGTTCTGTTTTCTGTGCACACAGAGTAACATGCATTTACCATATTGATCCAAATTTAGACCATCTTTAAATACTGCCCATAGAAGAGGAGGAAGAGCATCACATTTCTGAATCAATGGTCCAACCACAATTCAGGTCAAGACAGGTCAAAAAGCATTTGTTAAGTGCTTATTAGGAGTCTGGCACTGGGCTGAGCCTAAGAATAATAAGAAAGGCAAACTATACTATTCTCAAGGAACTCATGATTTAATCAAGCAGACAATACACAAACCATTGTGTCCAAACAGAGAACTCATCTCAGAGAGAAGGTCTGATCATGAAAGGGGATGGACATGAAGGTCCAGGGACTTTCTGGGTGTCATCCTGTCAAGAAGGACAGCTTTAATAATCCACAGAACACAAAGGCATTACAAAGAGGTTGTATACGTGTGTGTGTGTTTGTCTAGACCTATGATTTTATTGGTATAGCCAACTCTCATATGAGGAAATTTTCTCTAGAAATACAGGTCAGCAACATCTCCAATACTCAAAGTCTTAGTGCCTGGGCACAGAGAAGTTAAGTGATTCCTCTGAGTCTCAGAGCAAGTAGAGACAAGATTTGAACTCAAGTTTTCCTGCTCCAAGGCAAGCCTTCTGTGCTCTACACCACCACACTGTCTCCCTTAAAATGCACTTTATTTAAATACATTTGCATAGCAAGTCTTTCCAGTGCTAAATCTGTTTTGATTTTCCTTCCCTCTGAGGCTCTCCCCTACCCCCTTCTAATTTTTTTTGTTGAGTCATTTTAATCAAGTCTGTCTCTTTGTGACTTCATTTAAGGTTTTCTTGGCAGAGATACTGGAGTGGTTTGTCATTTTCTTCTTCAGTTCATTTGACACATGAGGAAACTGAGGCAAACAGGATGAAATGACCTGCCCAGGTGAAGTGATTCACACAGCTAAGCATCTGAAGCTGGATTTGAACTCAGGAAGATGAGTTCAAACAGGACTGTCCAAACTGATAAGTATGTATATGTGTAGACAGACACCAGTACACAGATATTCATGAAAACTAGAATGTGAATGGAGCTTTACATTTGAAAAGACTCACAAAGATCAGGAATAACAGGCCACACACATCTGAGTTCCCTGTATTTTGGGACAGAGAGGAGAGGGCTCAATAGAAGGCATCAGAAACAAAGACCCACTCTGGCCTCCACTTAGTAGCAAGTATAGGTCCCAGCACCCAACCCCACCAGCTTCTTTCTGCCAAAGCCCTCTTAGGGCTGAAAGCCTGAGAGATCCCACAGTTCCCAGGCATAGAAAGAAACACAGCATCTTAGATTTGAAGCTCAAAGACCCTCCAAGTCCATTGGGTACAACCCCCTCATTTTATAGAGGAAGAAACATGACCCAAGTCACTGCAGACACTTATGAGAGATTTCAATGAATGGGCTCTTTCATTATTGGAGGACTGGCAAACCTTACAGCCTCTAATTTTTTTAATGAAATTGTTTAATAGAAAAACTAAGCTAAAGGAAGCAATCTTACATTTTCATCACTAGCTTGATGCATTTTTCAGTCACAATGATTCCTGAACTCCGACCAATAGGCCATTTGTGATCTCCACCAGGGAAGAGAGTGTCCCAAGGACGGCACCCCAAATCCTCACATATGGAAACAGTAGTGTTTTAAAATGAGTGCATTTTGCCTCTGTTGACACGGCCAACATATTCCAATTTTAATTCCAAAATTTAGGCATTAGTTTAGTTATTCAATATAACTAAAGTAAAGATTTACTTTAGCTTTCTAACTTGATCATGTGAGGTCATAAATCCATAAAATTGAAAGGCTTAAATGGTTTTAGGAGGAAATGAAAAAATTCGTCAGTATTTCCTTTTTCACACCCTTCCTATGATTCCACTGAAGTAACCAGTAGAGGAAGCCCCTCTCCTTCAAAGTAGAGTAGAGCATTAGAAGGGAAGGCAGCATGTTACCATGGAATGGCCCCTGGCTTTCTAGTCACAAAGTCTAAGTTCAAATCTTGCCCCATAATACTTAATACCTGCGTGCCTTTGGACAATTCAAGGGCTCTATGTGCCTCATAATTCTTATTTATAAAATGTAGGGTTTGGACTGAATGGCATCCAAGGTCCTTTCAAGCTAAGGAGCTTATGGATCCTAAGAATTGGTTATTTAGTAATAGTTAAATTTGGACTGTATCTTTCACAGAATCCTGCAGCTAAGAGAAAAAATAGAGAGAGAACATCTTTTCCAGGTATTTAGTTTGACATATGGAAATACTGAGGCCCAGAGACATGAGCTGTCTTATCAGGTCCGCATACTTCATAGCACAGTCAAAATTAGGTCTCCAGGTCTCCTCCCTTATGATGGAGGACTCTTGTGAATTATGCTGATTCCTTACCCCACCAAAAAAACAAACAGAAAATAAATTCCTTAGAAGAATTTTTGCTACATTAATATGAGGGCTAAGGCTATACTACTATGTAGCATGTAGTTCTAATTTTTGTAAACAACACAAAGGCTGCCTGACATCCCATTTTTAACTATTTTACTGTTATATTAAAATAAGCAAACACTGAAAATTCTTCAAGCTTCAGAAGGCCAGCTTCTCCTTCAAGGGATTAACCAGGCACTACATTATCTCTTGGGATATAAAATCCCAAATCAAAATGTTATTTGAGACAGAGTAAATATATAATCTGATAAAATGTGGCTGGTTACTTTGTAAATAGTGTTCTCTTAAAGCAAATCTCGAATCCTCTTATTTAATGGGAAAAAGCATCCACATTAACAATGAGGTGTACCTCCAGGGAGTGAATAACTATGTAATTTCTTTTTAAATACCTCTAAAGAGGTTGCTAAGTGGTTTTGTGAATAAAACACCAGCCTTGGAGTCAAGAGGACCTGAGTTCAAATTCAGCTTCAGACATTTAAGGCTTACTAGCTGTGTGACCTTGGGCAAGTCACTTAACTCCTTGCTTTACCCCTTCCAAAAATAAATCAATAAATACCTCTAAAAAGAAGAGCTGAATGGATGTCAGAGAAGGGAAAGGGAAGAAGCATTTATATGGCACCTACTACATGCCAGGAACTGCGCTAAGCACTTTACAAGTAATACCTTGTTTGACTCTCACATCACCTTGCACAGTAGGTGCTATTATCTTCATTTTAAGTTGAGGAAATTGAGGCAGAGGTTAAGTGACTTGCCCAGGGTCATATAGCTAATGAGCATTTGAGCCTCAATTTGAACTCAGATCTTCCTGTCTCTGGAACCAGGGCTCTACCTCAATGTCCCAAGGAGAGACATAATTCTGATCATGAATTCTTTGACCATGGCAACCCAGAAAACAAAAGAAAATAGAAAATCCCCTTTAGTTTTGTAAAGGTCCCATTGGCTTGTATACCAACGGAAATGGAGAGAAGAGGGGCCAGCGATAAGAAACAGAACTTTGAAACCATCTGTGAAGACCTCAACTATCACTACTTTATGTGTGAGATCCTAACCTATGATGAATGGATACATACTGGAGTGCAATGTAATCATATCAATACGAGCATCCTCATCATAAATTAAACAAGAGATAAGGAACTTCCAGCAAAATGGGAAGATGGCTCACAGATTGGACACATGGAGATAAACCCTGGAGTTATGGGAGTTGGTTTTCCCATATGCCATATTCATGGGATGCATAACTCTCTCAGGTTGTAATACTCATGGTTAGCATTTATCAAAGGGACTGAGAAGGAGGAGGAGCAGGACAAGGAAGGTTAGGACTGCTCTAGCAGAATGCCTGGAGTACAAGACTTAGGAAGACCTGAACTAGAATTCTGCCTCAGGCACTTTCTAAAAGTGGAATCCTGGGCAAGTCACTTAACCCATCAGCCTCTGTTTTCCCATCTGTAAATTAACAGCTCCTATCTCCCAGAATTGTTGGAAAGTCAAATGAATGAACAAAGGTAAAGCTTCTTGTAAACCTTCAAACTCTATATAAATACTAGTTAATCATTATTACTACTCAATAACATGGGGAAATCAACACCTACTTCAATACTCACTGGTTTTAAGGCAAAGGAGTCTTGCTAAAAGGAAAGAAGTGAAGGCTGGTGAAGCAAATTGAGCCCTCATGCCTTTTAATTTTAATCTTTTTTTTTCCAAGAAGAGATTCAGTCTCTGGACATAACATTTGCTAAATAACATTCCCCCCAAAAGAAAACAAATGGATCCTAAAAGGCAGGAAATGCCTGGATCCTGGTGTGGGAGTCAATTCTGAGTCAGCGATCTCTCTCCAGCCGAACAACTGATTTGTTAGCTCAAAGATCAAAATCAATACCAAATTAAAAGAAACAATAAAAATGAGACCAGGGGGATACTTATTGAATCACATGGTGGCACAGTGGAAAGGAAGCTAAAAAGCCATTGGGACCAACAGTTCTCAATGTGTGGCCCAGAAACCTGCAGAGGTCCCTGAGTCTCCTTCAGGAGGGTCTGAGAGGTCAGAACTATCTTCCTAATACTAAGGCAGAAGGAGTAAGAAAGGTAAAGATTTAAGATGAGACTAGGTTCCCTCTTGATGTCACAGCTTTCCTTTCTAGCACTGATTACCCTTTCATTCCTACTCTCTGACTTATTGGTCATGGCTGGAGGAGTTAGAAGAATCATCATTCATTATTGCCACTTCTAAGCTATCCCTCTACCCCCATCATTCAATCACCTCATCTCCCTTGATGTTCATGGGATCTGTATTTATCACCCAGTCCAGATTTCTGGTGGTCGTCGTCTACAGACCTTCCTTGTGGAGACAGTCATACCCTTGATTTTGCTGTCACCCACATCCATCTTCATCAACTCTGCCTTCATGCCCACTCATGCGCTCTTGAACAAAGATGAAGTAAACCACAAAACTAGAATGACCAAGGCCACTACAAGTGGCCCACTATATAATCTCAGTGGGATCTTCCCTGCAGCAAGACAAGCTTTTTCCTCTTCCCTTATCAGTTCACTGTCCCTGCTCACCACAGTGATTTTTTCCAAAACCTTTTCAACCATCCTCCAACCTTTCTTTGTTCCCCCTCCTATTGCCTCCCTGGGACTTTCACTGAAAAAAAAACCCAAAAAACAAGCCTGAGGTTATTTACAAAAGCTCTCTTCTCCCCCTTCTCATCTCATATCACTCAGATGTCATTGGCCTCCTCCCATCTCACAAGAATAGGCAACCCTTCTGCTTGCTGAAACAACCCCTCTACATGCACAAGTGACTCCATTCCATCCCATCTTCTCCAGCAGATTTCTCTCTCTATCATCCCTTTCTCACTACTCAAAGTTATTTTCTGTCTACTGGTTGCTTCCCTCCTGCTACAAACATGCCTGGCTCTCATCCACACTCAAAAAAACCCTTTCCTTAATCCA
>CM053598.1:17584738-17610753 GCA_028646575.1 Pseudocheirus occidentalis
TGTTACAACTTTGCTTTCATTTACTCTCATTCAATCTGGTTTAGGGAAGAAACGGCATAAACTCTAAATTGGGCATCATGCCACACAAGAGAGTAGGGGGCATGGGGATGAAAGGTGGGATAACGGAGGGGAGGGCAGGGTGTGGGGGAGGGATGCTGGATGCTCACCGTTCAATAAAGGGACAGGGTAGAGAACAGAACAAGGGGGGAGGAATAGGAAGGAGGGACATATGATCACTGTCACAATATGTCCACTATGAAGATGTCCTGTATAATCACACCTACACAGCCTGTATTGAATTGGTTGTTCTTCCAGCGGGGGTGGGTGACAAGGGAGGAATCAAAAGAATCTAGAATCTGCAACTAGGAATTAAGATATACAGGGGCTGAGATAGGGAGACCCTCCCTACCCTACCAGAAAGTTAGAGAGCAGACCATCGGAGGGGCTCTACAGTGGGATCGCTGTTTTGGGGTTGGGGTAGGGGAAAGATGGGGAGAAAATTTGTAATTCAAAAATCTCATGAAAATGAATGATATAAACAAGAAACAAATAAAATTTATTACATAAAAAAATAATAATTTCCTTCTAATTATCACAATTTATATTTGTATCTTTACAATTTAATTCTTGACAACTTCCTGCCTTTCCTAGACAGATTTATCCTGACAAATTGGAGTCCGTGGAATCAGATTTGCTTTTGAAGTTCTAAAGAAATAGTATAAATCAAAGAGAGGTGTCATTATAAAAAGAGGTGGCCAAGTCACATGGCCAGAGCAAGGGAAATATCAAAGATAACATACCTACTTCAATGGTGCCCACCCAGGTCCACAGAAAAGCACCCAACACATTGGGCAGACCTCAGGCAGAGGAACACATGTGTCTTTTATGAATAAGGTTTGAGAGATAAGATTTGCATGGGCTTAGAAGGGGCTAACAGGTGTCAAGCTACACTCACTCACACGCCATAGTCTACATGACCTACATCAATGAGATACCAGATCCCCCCCTTTTATTTCTTGAACTGAAAGGAAAGGGGATATAAGAGAAAGGGAGGAAGAGAGAAAACAGAGCTTCTGGAGGCTCATTGCCTGACAAAATCAGAAGACTGAAATTATATTTACAAAAAGACTCCTAAAGAGAATTCTGCATCTGTAGCATCAGCTGCATGGGCTGGCACAAGGAGTTTCAAATATTCAAAACTGAGAATCATTTCCTGTGTTTTCTTTCTATTCAAATGCCCAAACTCCATACTCAGAGAAAGGATTCCATATGTGCTGTGGGAGGAAATTCACTAATTTGCTGATAATAGTCTTTGGGGGAGGGGGAGAAGATGCCAAGCTATAAAATCATGATTACAATTTCTTTTTTTTCCTTAAAAAAGTAGTAGTGTGTTTTTTTAATGATGCCCAAAAATGTTTACTTAGATACATAATGAATTTAATTACATTTAATTACAGTGATACAGACCAAAATGTCTTTCTATTAAGTCACACCATTGTAATTCAGTTTTTGGTAAGTACATATGATATCCTGCTTTTAAGGTTTTCTCTCTTTTTATAACATTATTAGATTAGGGAATTATAATGAGATCATGCTAATTATCCAGTCACATAATTATTCCCCTTTAAAAGTCAGGCTAAATTATCCAGTGGCAAAGTCACTAAATACAAAGACTAGGTAAGTTAAGTCACACAAAAAAAGATGAGGGCAGAATTATACAGTTTCCTGGACAGAAGCTAAATGTCTGGGCTAAAAATGTAGCCTGCTTTTATGATTACTATTCTCCATTTTCATCTGGTTCTTGTAACTGGTATATGTGATTGCTGAGCCACTGTCAGTGATCATGGCATAGGTGAAAAGTATCATGGAATTGGGGAATGTCCAATGTTCCAGTTTTCAAAAAGGAACGAATTTCATCTTCAGGTTTTAGTTCCTGACCAGATTCTTGAATGGTATTATGGTACATGATGATAATGGAATAGTCCTGTGCTCTAAGGAAATTATGGAAAGGATGGCTTCAGAGAAACCTAGGTGGACTTGTATGAAGTGATGCAGAATAGAGAGAGAATCAGTAGAGCAATTACAACAACATTGTAAAAACAAACCATCTTGACAGATGTGAGAGCTCTGATCAAAACAGTCATGAACCACAGCTGCAGAGGACCAATGATGAAGAAGGCTTCCCATCTCCTGATAGACGGTAATGACTCCTTGTACAGAATAAAATCCGTTTTTGGGTGTAGCCAATATGAAAAGTTGCCTTTTCTTGATGATATACATATTTATTACAGGGATTTTACTTTCTTTTTCTTTTATCAGTGTGGATAAAGAAGTAGGAAGGAAAACGAATGTTTATTAATTGAAAGAATAAATATAAACATATTTTATATGCATAGAAATATAAAAATACATATAAAAATAACAAAAAAAAGTGTTACTAAATGGATGGTTACTAAACATCTAGAAAAGGAAGCAGTGATTCTAGAGTCAATGTGGCTTCATAAACAGCAGGATAGGCCAGAACAGTGAATTTGGAGTCAGAGGACATGGGCTGAAATTCAGCACTGTCTCTCTTATTGCGGGACCTTGAGCAGATAATTTAACCTCTATGGGCTTCATTTTATTTATCTGTAAAATGCAAGGGTGTTATTAGATGCTGTTTTAGGTCCCTTCCAGTCCTCAATCCTATGATGTAATTTGACTAGATTTTAACAATGCATTTGACAGCCTTTTACCCTATTCTTTAAGAAAACATGGAGAAATGACTTCATATGACAGCAGAAGCTGTGTGACATAGTGGAAATTGAGCTAGCCTTTAAGCCAAGTTGAGCTGGGCTCCAGTCCTATTTCTGACAAATACTGGCTATATGGGTAAGTCATTAACTTTTTAGTATTCAAGCAACTCTTTAAGATTCTAATTTATCGTGGAAGTGTCAACCTATCATGGTAGAAAAAGTTCCTTCTCACTTGGGAATTCTCTATACAAATGGCATCAAAAGTGCAGTCCCCATACCTATCTGACAATTGTTCAGGTTCTTTTGGAAAAGATGATTAGACATTAAAACTAACAACTCAGTTCAGAAGTAGTTGAGTTGCCAGATCCAGAGTAGTTTCAAAACCAGTTTGGAAGTTAGTCAGTAAGCATTTATTAAACACCTACTGTATGCCAGGCATTGTGTTAAGCACTGTGGACTCAAAAAGAAGCAAAGGAAGTACCTAGCCTTGAGGAAATCACAATCTAATGGGAATCTCCAGTGGAACACCCCAGGAAGCTGTTCTTTGATATAAGTTATTTAATGTATTTAGAAATTAATTAGATCTAGGAAAATATGACATGTTTTTTTTTCCAATATGCAAATAGTAAGAAGTTGAGAGGGATAGTAAACCCAGTGAATAGTAGAATTAGAATTCAGTAAGACCTTGACAGGCTAGAATCTTGGGCCAAATCCAACAAGATGAAATTTAATGGAGTCAAATGTAAAACCTTCGGGGCGGCTAGGTAGTACAGTGAGTAGAGTACTGGCCCTGGAGTCAGGAGGACCTGAGTTCAGGTCCAGCCTCAGACACTCAACACACGCATACACACAAAACTGGCCATGTGGGCTTGGGCAAGTCACTTAACCCCCTGCCCTCCAAAAAGAAAAAAAAAGTTAAAAAAATGTAAAACCTTCTACTTAAGTTTAAAAAATCAACTTCCTGGATAAACTATATCAAACTGCCTACCATTTTCAGAAGAGGGGAGGGAAGGAGTGAGAAAAATTTGGAACTCAAAATCTTGTAGAAATGACTGCTAAAAATTTTCTTGACATGCAACTGAGGAAAAAATAAAATACTATTAAAAGTTAACTTCCCGAATATAAGATATGGAACAAGTGGCTAAAAAACAAATCACCTAAAACTAATTCTGAGATGAAGCAGATGGAAAATTCAATAAGCATCAAGAGTATAAGGTGATATTGGAGAAAGCCAAGCCTGTCTTGGGCTACATCCGTAGAGGTGTGGCATTAGTAACAAGGAAGTGAGTCTTGCTGTATTCTGCTTATATGTGACCACATTAGACATAGCTGCTGAGTTATTGGTCTCAGACTTAAGAAAAACATTGATTGGCTGGAGAATATCCATCTAGACTCTAGATTCTAATAGAGCACATCCAAGAAAGTGAAGGGTCTTAGACCTGTGTTACTTAAGAAATGGTTGAAAAAATAGGACATTTTAGAGAAGTTTGGAGAACAGAAGACTCAGGGAAACATGCCTTCAACTATTTGAAGGTCAGTCACATGGAAGAGCTATCTGGCATGTTCCGCTTTGCTCTAGAAAGCAGAACTAGAAGTAAATGGGTAGAAGCCATAATCATCAACTGTTATTAAATACTGACAATGTGCCAAGCACATTAGGGGAAAGACTTAGGATACAAAAAGGGGGAGGGAGGAGGAATCCCAAACCTCATTCTCAAGGAACTCACAGACTGATGGGGGAGACAACAATACAAACAACTACGTACAATAAAGATACATACAGGATAAACCAGAGATAATCAACATAGGGAAGGCACCAGGATAAAGGTGAGTCAGGTGATACATTGAGGCTTGAAATTAAGAAAAACTTCCTAATAATTTGGACCATCCAAAAGGAGAACAGAATGCCATGGGAGGTAACAGAAAAATGCTAAGGATCAATCATCTGATACAATGCAAAGGGGATTAATTTTCAGGTATGGATGGGACTAGAGGGCTTCAGGCAGGAAATGAAGGACTGGTTCTTGGTTCCACCACTATATGCCTCCTACAAATGATTTAACCTCACTCTCAGATTAATGCTATATAAGCATCACCTAAGTATTGTAACTTCTTAAATGGTACGGGTGGGGGTTAATGTAAATAAACCAATCTACTGGTCACTAACACTCTAAAATCTCTACCAAGATCTCTAAAGAATTCAGGGTTTTGGAAAGAAGTAAAGAAATGAGAATTTCAGAAGGAAGTAAAGAAATTAGAATTTTGGAAAGGAAGAAAGGGAGAAGAAAACAAAGAAAGAGAATGTTTCCTTTTATATCTCTGGCTATGGCAATACTCACTGACTCCGACAACTTTATAGTTACAAGATTACCAAAGAAACTTAAGTAGAAAGTCAGTTCTACATTGTAAGATGTTAGCTTTTCTACGGAAACAATTAAATTAAAACTGACAACTGTATATGAGTCAAAAAGTACTGAAGAGTGACAGAATCACTTCTTTAAAAACTCTGATATGCAATATAATAATAGGTAGTGATTTCTCTCAGAGACTTATTTTGTGAACCAATCTAGAAAAAAAAAACCATTATTCCTCCTGTGAGATTTATTAACTTTGTTTGTCTCTTTCTGTAGATAGCAGTGATTCAGCTCTCCCCAAAGTCTTTCCATTCTAGATGAATGTGTGCGTGTGTGCGTGCCCAGATTTACTTCTTCTTGTCCTACAATCATAACCAAATGGAATAAGAGGTCTCCTAAACTTATTAAGAGAATTTCTTGCTTTTCCTATTGGATAATTATCCTCCATTTCTTAAGCCTGCTAATCCTTCTAATATATATATATATATTAGTAAATGTCATCCTTCTGCCCTGTCCAAATGCTCAGACTTGCTTCCAAGGCAGCCATTTTTCTTTCAGAACCCTTCTGGAAAGAACACGTGTTCTGCCTGACATGATTCTTCACTAAATACTCTCTGATCTAGAATCAACAAAAGTAAAAACAATTCTTCTCCAGGTTTACTTTTAGTTCTGTTAGCTCCAAACCAAACTCAAACCATGTTCTTGCCTGTATGCTAAATCCTTTGCAGAGAGACAGCCTCAGAATCCGTGCATCAGAACCATTTCAAAAATAAAGAAGAGGACAACAAAGCTCTCTTTTTACTTTCATTAATAATTGCTTCTAGGAGCAGATCCAACATGCAAAAACCGCAGAGAAAATTGGAAAGCAGTTTAAAAAAAAAAAGGTTAGACAGGAGTCTTTACACTATATACCACAATAAGTTTCAAGTGTATACATTGCTTAAATATGAAAGGGAAATTTTTTAAAATCGAGAAAAATGACCATTAGTACCTATCACAACTATGGCTATGGTGCAAATTCTTCTGTAAACAAGAGATACAAGTGGTCATAAAAGATTCCAAAAGCTTCTGCACAAAGAAAATCAACATAGATAGGTCTAGGTAATTTTTCAATTAGAAAAACTTCTTATATCAAGTAAGTGGTAAAAATCTAATATCCAACATATATGTGGAATTGACTGAAATATAAGGTTTCCCAAAGGTCTTAGTATACTTTAAAGCTTTTAAAGGTTACAAACTTTTATTTAAAAAAAAAACAAACCAAAACCATACCCTAATAAATAAGTCATAAAAGAATATGAACAAACATACTTTGATATAAGAATATAAAGCAATATTATTGAGTTTTAAGAAATTACAAATATAGAAAATTCAGAGAAACATGAAAAGATTCATATGAACTGATGCAGTGATGTAAGTACAAGCTGGAAAACAATATACCCAATGACTCTAACAATGTAAATTGGAAGAACAAGGAAACGAAGGTAAAACTGTGTAATTATAATTATCTGAACTGAGATGTTAGTTTTAATTGGATAATTATCCAATAGGAAAAATAAGAAATTCTCTTAATAAGTTTAGGAGACCTCTTATTTCATTGGTGGAGAAGAAAGGGGAAATGTACTTTCTCCTCTTTCCTTTGAGTAGTGAGAGTTATAATTGTGTAATGTTGCATGTTCTGTCATATGTGATTGACATGCAAAGGGGTTTTGCTTATTTCTTATTTGTTAAAAAGGAAAATTCACATTGAGGATAAAGAAGGAAGAACAGCATAATTGGAAGTTTTTGTGTTATGAAAACAAAAGGTATCAATAGGAGAAGGAAGAGAAGTCATAGATGAACATTCTTTTGCTAAATTCTATTTCATAGAAATTAGAGTTTTGCCACGGCATGAGTATATTTCACAATAACCTTAAATCAAGGGATAATTACCCAGAAGCACCCTTAAATCCATCAAACCTGTATCATTTCCATGAAACAGTCACAGAAGAAGAAGAGTAACAAAATCAGGCCCATTAAAATTTTTTTTAATTACGTAAGAATTTATTCAAAGATTTTCAATGAAAAAGTTGAGAAAATCCCAATGTGATAGTAGCATAATCAGGGAAGCAGCCACAAGGAGTTCTTCTACTAATGGAAAATGCTTTTAGGAATGAGAGTCTTAGAGGTAGGACTGACTGCTCACCTTCCCAGTTTTAGATAAAGGGAATTATGGATAGGAGATTCAAGAGCTGGGGTAGAAAAATACAAGCACTGATGCTCATGATTTCTGGGAGATGAACTGTGAAATCCTATCAGAAGGTAGGACTGCTTTTGGTGAAGAAATTCAACAGTAGTAGCAGTTGCAATGTTACGGATCTGTCACTCTGGGGAGATAAGAATCAGACTGATCAAAGACCTCACATAAAACTTGTCAGCCAGTCTATCATTAAGCATTATTAAGGGCTTGTTAAGTGCCAGAAACTGTACTAAGTGTTAAGCTAGACAACCTAGAAATGTCACCGTCCTTCTTCTAGTCAGCTAGGGATGAAAGCTCATTGGTTCTCTAGCTGTTGCTTTTAATTTAGATCCTAGATGTCTTCTATAAAACCCTGTTAACAAGCAGAAATGCTAAACTTTGAATTGTATTTAAAGTTCACACCAAAGAGAGCAGAAAAGAAAGTGTTCTTTATATAATGCTAGAGAGACAAAAGGTTTGATCAGTAAAGTGACCTGAGACTTTGGAACTTTCAGTACAAAATGGGAGAGTGGCACTAGAAATGTACTGGAAATTCTGAGATGTCTAGAAATAAAGCCAGAAGTTAGTGATAGTAGAAAACCACAAGTCAGCTACTTTCTTTTTCATGCTTTGTGCTGCCATGCTTTGTGGGCTAGGTTTGAAAAGAAAGTTACCCCTGGAAGAGGGACAGGGATGAGATCTGTGATTTTATTGGTACAGAAAACTCTCAGGTGAATAAACTCCTAATGCAGGTAAGGCATTTCTCTGCAACTTGGAGCCCTCACGATTTTCCTAGGGCTCTGAGAGGTTAGATAAATTGCCCTGGATTACAAAAATAGTGTGTTGGAGGCAGGATGAGAACCCAGTTCTTCCTGGTTCCAAGGATGGTTCTTGGGGGAGTGAAAAAAATCCTCTCATTGTAAAGGAGGTGAGGTTTCCCAGTCACCCAATCTAGTGGCAGTTCAGTCTGCCTTACTCACTAGTGCCACCTGCTGCCTACACAGAAGCATAGGAAACTATCCCTTCCACACCAATGCTCTGCTTCTGTAGGAGGTCATGTAAACTATGTCTCACTGATCAAATTCACTGAATAAATGGCAGTGTAATGGTCCAGAGGAAAAGTTTTTAGGTGACAATGACAAAATAACTGCTCTTTCATGCGTTAATTTTGAAAAACACAGGACTATTACAAGCATCCCAGAATGGCAGAACATTCCAAGGAGCCTCAGCATTCATATAGGCTAACCTGTAACTGAATGAGAATCACACAATTGGCTACTCAGTCTTTGCTCAAAGACCTCTGATGAGAGGGAATCTATGACTCAAGATCATCGCACTTCTCAATAGTTTTCATTGTTAGGAAGAGGGAGAGGAAGAGAAGAAGGGAAGAGGAGGAGAGAAAAAGAGAAAATAAGAGATGAAAATTGATACCAGAAATGATAGATGACAAATAGATTAATGGAAGACAAATCACACATGAATACATACCATTTATTGAGGCAGCTGGGTGGTACAGTGGATAGAGCACTAGGTTTGGAATCAGGAAGGCTCATATTCCTGAGTTCAAATCTAGCCTCAGACACTTACTGAGTGAACCAGCCAAGTCACTTTGCCCTGTTTTCCTCAGTTTCCTCATCTGTAAAAAGAGCTGGAGAAGGAAATGGCAAATACTCCTGTATCTTTGCCAAGAAAACCTCAAATGTGGTCATAGTCAAATGTGACTGGAAATACCTAAAGAACAATTCATTTCATAGGTAGCATTGCCAATTAAATCTGTTGGTGGAGTTCCCTCACTCATCCCTGGACTCCTCTTTAAAGTAGGGATGGGAGGCAGCTAGGTAGCACAGTGAATAGAGCACTGGCCCTAGCGTCAGAAGGACCTCAGTTCAAATACAGCCTCAGACACTTAACACTTACTAGCTGTGTGACCTTGGGCAAGTCACTTAACCCCAATTGCCATGCCCTCTCCCCTCCAAAAAAAAAGGGGGGGGGAAATAATAAAAAAAACAGGGACTGGGCTTTCTCTAAACTTTTGTATTTCCCCTAGTCTCCTCAAGTGCTCTGCAAACAACAGCCGTTTAAATACAGGGATTAGTGATTTGGGGGATGATTAAAGATTACTTAATCTAGCTCCTCACCAAAAACACATAAATGAACATTTATTAAGTGCCTACTATGGTAGATGCTGGGATGCCCAGTAAAACAAACAAAAATGAAACAGCTTCTGCTGTCAAGAAGTGTGCATGGCTTCAGAAGAATTGATATTCTATTGGGTTCAGCATGAAGTAAACAATGCCAAACATCCAGAAAAAAAACACATGTGACTTCAAGATAAAGCACTCCAGACCATCCCAAATCATTTTCTCCAGGAAACAAGGAGTACGAAGAAAATATGAGTTACCTAGATTCCACAACTCCAAGATAAAATCATAACTAAACAATAGAATATATAAAAAATTGTCTGTGGGGATGAGTAGAAAAGAGAGTACAGAAAACTACATATTATGAAATTATCACTCTCCCCTCCAGACACTGTTAAGCTTCCCACTGAACAAAGAATTGATCAATAAAATATTTATTAATTTCGTATGTTCCAAGCATCATGCTAGGTCCTGGAGATACAAAGTAATGAACAAACAAATCCTCTACCCTCAAGGGGCTTACATTGGAAGTGAACCCAAGATACCCGTTCAAAACAACAAGGCACAAAAGGTTACAAGTCTACCTTCAGGGAATACTTTGGTCTGTGAAGGTTAGCTTAGAGTATATATTTAACCTTTACTAAAGCGAATGATTTTGGCGTCCTATTTTTTTTTAAGAAAACTGGAATTGAAAAGGAAAATGTGCCCTTATCCACCAGCACTAAAAATAAGTAGACCTAGTCTAGTGACTCACAGGACCAGCCGGCAACAAGTCTACGTGCTGTCTGCAGCAGGACTTGGAGATCTAATTGAACCCAATCAGGTTGATGAAGGCTAGAAAGCACTTGTCTTGGATCAGCAAATGGAGACGTATTCCGCTTGTCCCTAGGTTCAAAAAGCTTCCCAGAGGCATTTAGAAGAGTGATCACGGACATGAGCTCCATTATCAGTCACCCAAAGAGGCCCCAGAAGCGCCCCAGACTGATGCTGAAAATCAGCAAAACCCCAACGTCATTTTTAATTTCTGGACTTGGATGGTTGGTTGGACTCAGAAGACTGAGTGATGCTGTTTTGGGGGTGGCTAATTGGCCCCGCGGATAGAATGCTGCGTCTAGAGATGGAAGATTCATCTTCCCAAACTCAAATCTAGCCTCAGACATTTACTAACTGTCTTACCCTGGGAAAGTCATTTCACCCTGTCTGCCTCAGTTGCCTCGTGTGTAAAATGAGCTGGAGGGGAAAAAATGGCAAACCATTCCAGTATCTTTGCCAAGAAAACCCCAGAATGGGGTCATGGAGAGTTAGATACAACTGAACAAAAGCACTGTGTTTAGGGGATGATAATGGGTAGAAAGATGGCTAGACTGCCAACTCCTTGAGGGCAGGAATTTTTGCTTTTCATCTCTGTAAACTCTACACCTGGAACACTGTCTAAGTTTAACCCATATCCGACAATTTTAAAGGCTTGTTAACAACAGTAACACTAAGAGCACGTACTGAGTGCTTTAAGATTTACAGAGCACTTTACATAGTTGTGGCCTAATTTGGTAGGTTTGCGTTTTTTTCTTCTTTTTTAAATGGAAATAAGAAAATCATCTAGTGGACACAGTCATCTCATTGTTTGACAAATGGTTCCTCCAGAAGAGGTTGTTAACAGCCCTAATTGCTAACCTAGGGGTGGAGCACAGTCTCAAGCACTATTCACCTTCATTGACTTTGACCAACAGCTTGGTACAGTGGGAAGAGATGCAGGCTTTGGAGACAGAGGTTCACATGCCCAGACCTAAGTGACCTTGACCAAATCACTTAACCTCTTTCTACCCCAGATTCCTTATCGATCATAATCATTTCCACTTATTGAGTATTTTAAGGTTTTCAAAGCACTCTACAAATATATTATCATTCACAATAACCTAGGAGGCGGGGCTACTATTATCCCTGTTTTAAAGATGGGAAACTGAGTCTGATAGAGAAGTTAAGTGACTTGTCTGAAGTCACACGGCTAGTAAGTATCTGAGACAGGATTCAAACTTGGGTCTCCATTTCCTCCAAATCTAGAATTCATCTACTGACTGTGCCATCCAGCTTTC
Source organism: Pseudocheirus occidentalis (assembly GCA_028646575.1). Taxonomy (NCBI): domain Eukaryota; kingdom Metazoa; phylum Chordata; class Mammalia; order Diprotodontia; family Pseudocheiridae; genus Pseudocheirus; species Pseudocheirus occidentalis. The sequence continues at coordinate 17,596,277 of CM053598.1, forward strand.
TAAATGTAAATCGAGTGAAAAATTATAAATGTAATAAGTAAAAAAAGTAGGATTATACGGCCGCTGAGGTTTCTTCCAGTTTTAATTCAATGTTCCTTTTATCTTTATCTGGACCTAGCTTCCTCATCTCTAAAACAAGGGTGTAGAACTGGATAGTTTCTAAGCTTCCCTTCAGCTCCAAATTCATGCTACAATGAACCCTATAAGATCTCTGTGAGGTAGGTTGAGATATTGCCCCCATTATCCAGATTAGGAAACTGAGGTTCAAAGTTAATTGGAACTAGGAATCAGGCATCTTAGTTATTAGTCTGCTACCTCCTGAAGGAAACAGGAAACACCTGATGAGTGAAGAGAGAAATTCTAATATCGTTAGGAGAATATGAAAACAAATGGGACTCGGGTTATTTCATTTTCCTTTATGTTTTTCTCTAACAAGCACCAACAAGAGGCTTGCCAAGAATGTACAACCCAGGCAAAATGCCTGTTGAATGCCAATGCAGATTATGTGCGTGTGTGTATACACACACATGCATGCACATGTGTGTACATAAACTGGTCCCATGAAAAGTGCTTTTCTCATTGAGTGAAGTATATGTCTCCTGAGTTTTTCTCCACAATGACATCTTGCATATTGCACATTCATTGCAGGTTCAACCATATCTTGAATTTGAAGTCCTATGTGAAAATATTACCCTCATCTTTTCCCAAGGATGTCTTCAAATATACAATTTAGGAAATATTGTCTGAAATGCCTGGGGAATTTGTTGCGACACATAGCTTCTGACTGAGGCTTGAAAGCTCTCATGTGACCACACCCACTGGTATCTGTTGATTTGTTTTTGCAGATCTGGAAACACCCATTGTGATTTTTCTGGTCCCGTAAACTCATCTGCAACATATGGGCCTTCCGTGGTTTTGGTTCAGGTAGACATCAAAGAAAATAGATTTTTCTAATATTTAAAGATGCCCCCTCATCTTTTTATATTGGGAAGAAAAATATTATATTTTCCCTTTGAGAGGTTAGATAGATATTTAATGAGTCCATGATATAAAATGGAAAAGTCTTCCTAAACATTGGTTGACATATTGGTAAAGATCACTGATTCAACACCATTCTGCAAGTCCAAGGTTCTTAATCTCTCTTTCTCTCTCTCTCTTTTTTGTGGTATAGTATCCTTTGGCATTCTGGGGAAACCTATGGAACCCTTTCTCAAAACAGTATTGAACTAGCTGAAGCTCAATTTCAGCAAGAGGTTAGAGAAAAGAGACTTTTTTTTCATCCATTTTCATGACTTCATGAAATCTGAACATGGATCCCGGGTTAACAACCCTTCTCTAAGCAGAGATCTCTTTGAAATAACAAAAAAAAAAAACTTTAACAAGAAGCAAAAGAAGAAATCTATTAGGATAGTAAAGAGGCTTCAAAAATCTACAAAGATGAAATGATGCCATACAAAGACTCAATTATTTATAAATGACCCAGACATCACTTACTATCCTCTGGAACACACTCATATGAATCTGTATAGACAAGCCTGGGCTCTCTCTGCCATGTCTTCTTTAGGGATCATGGGAAAGGTTCTAAGATACCTAAGGCAGTGAGGGGCTCATCAACATGAGCACAGAGGACCACTTTCCTAGAGCCTAACACGGCACTATGTAAGACACTAAACAAATCATCTGGGCTTGCAGCTGTGTCCTCCTCCCTTGGGTGGGGTGGGGGTGGGGGTGGGGTTGGAGGGATGCCTGGGAATCAGAATATCATAGTATCACTTCTGCAACATCACCATCTCTGCTGATACAATGTGGGCAAAGGCAGGGATGGTTTACAGCCAGTCTGGCAGGCTTCACTTTCTGAGAGATGCTGGACCACTGCCCCAGAACTGGCATATATAGGAATGTATGTTAGGAAGGCATTCTCATGAGAGAGGTTACCTCTAAGGATGCAAAACTCAAATGAATCTTCCATAAGTAAGAGATGAGCTCCTAAACACACACACACACACACACACACACACACACACACACACACACACACACAAGGACAGTTGGAGGAAATGAGATGCCTGGTGGATTCAAGTGCTAGTTAGAATCTTGGTCTTTCCCCAATCAAAGTCAAACTGAAAAAACCAATTCCTTTGTAGGATCTTCTGCACACAACATCTAAAATAAGCATTTTAAATAGAAGGAACATACAGGACCAGCAAGGGTCCCAATAAATGTAAGCTTAACCCAACCAAATCAAAGAACAGGATTTGGAAACGATGACGTGTGAAGGCAGAGATATAGAGAGGAAAATCCCTTCAAGGAAGAGTGAACTCTAATCCCACTCCAGAAAGGAGATTTCCCTTTTCTCAAATAGGTAAATTTACCTTTCTTATTTTGGGTGCACCCTAAAGCATCACGCCTCACAAAATGAACCATGACAAAAGGTAGACCTAAGAAAACCTTTTTTTTTCTCTTCCAGATGCATGTTTTGAAAGTGAGGTGAATTCCCCTTCACACACACACACACACACACACACACACACACACACACACACACACCATTATCTCTCCTCCCTTTCTGCCTGGTCAAAAAAAAAAAAATTAGACAGAATCTACAGGTCTAAAAAAGAACTTGACAGTAATCATTCATTTTGTGTGTGTGGCCATATTCCTGTTTACATGTGTCATAGTTAGACTGTGGTTCACTTGTGACAAAAAGAGAAACAAGGGAAGTGAAACCTGAAAATTCCAGACTGAAAAGCTCAATGCTATACTGCTTAACGGTTAAAATAGAAATCATTTTATGCTGTGCTTTAAAAGGATGACCACAGGTTTCCTTAGGTGTGCCAAAAACCCCATTTCATCAAAAATATATACCATAATATTCCTTACTGATCACACCCTGTTGATTAATAGGCATTCTGGAAAATTGGGTGGGGGTGGATTAAAATCCTCCCACAACCCCCCCCCCCATAATTAAGATGTGTTTACTTAATTATCTCATATAGCAATCTGAAAAATACTGCATTCACAAAATGAATATGATTATGTTTAACTCTTTAAGTATTTTAGTAAATGTACATTAGGTACAATTTTTTTTCCTCCAACATGAAACACACCCATTACTGGTCAGGCAAGACAAAAGCATTCTGATTCTAGCACCGTCTCCATTTCTTAAACCCAAAATCAAATCTAGGAAGATCTCAGCATCAAAATATAAAGATTATTGGGGAGGGGGGAAGGAAGGAAGGAAGGAAAGAAGGAAGGAGAGAGAGAGAGAGAGAGAGAGAGAGAGAGAGAGAGAGAGAGAGAGAGAGAGAGAGAGAGAGAGAGAGAGAGAGAGAACAATGCATAGAACATGTTGCTTATTCATCTCCTACCTTTTTGCCCTTCCTTTTCCTATGGACAGGTTTCACATTTTTCTCCTTTGGCTCCTCACTCATAGTTGTAATTAGGTAAGCTTACGAAACAGGAGAGACTAAGGCTTGTATTCCAACATCCAAAACCACCGTAAATATTCAAAGCATTGAAACCAAAGTCCATTTACTGCCGGTTCCCCGGCAAGTCACAGAATAAGCTGTGTTTAGACCCAGCCCTGCCCTCCAGACTTGCTCATGTAGCCCGTTTTAGCTTTCCTAGACAAGAAACTGGGTGTTTCTTACATCAAAGCGTCTATTATTCTGTTTAAAAAAAAATCAATATTTTGGCCTTTCGGTTTTCGTAACTGATCGTTACCCCTGAGATGAGAGCTTGACCAGACTTGGTGGCTCGCTCTTGCACAGTGTTCCAGCCTCTAAATGGTGTGGAGGAGCCTCACGCCCAGAGGAATCGGCTGCAGACTGCTGACAAGCCTCCCAAGTGCTCGCTGTGGGTGATTTGCTGTTTCTCGCAGGAGGGGGAAGCAGACTGTAAATCGCCCTGACTGCCGTTCGTGTACAATACTACCACATGTGCTGAATGCATCAGAGCATACCAGAGAACGAAGCCAGCCAAGAGAGGAGAGAGTGATCAAAGCTCAGGTTACAGGTCCTTAAAAATACGGGGCGATTTAAACAATAAAAGGCAGCCACCCCCACCCCCACCCCCCACCACTACCACTAACTAAATTCCGCAGGACTGGGATGGGCTGTTAGCCGTGATTTTGGCTGGTGTGACCAGTAAAGAGTTGGCCGTGCTGCCACTTCTGCTAACATGTTTGGACGAACTTTGGGCACAGGAAGGCACTGGGCATGTCTCTCTGTGTGTGCTACTATGGTGGCTCCATTTTATATGACACATGCTTCTCAGCATCTACAAAAAGAGGGAGAATCTTCAGGAGGCAGCGGCTGTTGAGCCCTCCCTTTGGCATAAACATGACGTGGCCCTTGACTGGGATTCCGGCGGCCACAGGCTCAGCTCACATTACCACCCCTAGCTGACCTGCTGCTGCCCAAGCAGGGCCCAGCCCCAGGGCTCTTGTCATGGTGCACTCTGCCTGGCCTGGGAGCTAGAAACCTGAAGTTGGTTCGAGTTGGGATGGGGACTCCACCACAATGCTGCTCCCAAACTGAAATCTACTCAGCTGCTGGTGGCGCCCAATAAGAGTTCGAGCTATTCGCTGCTTGAGAGACCTTAGACAAGTCTCTTGGTCTCTTCTACTGTGTAGTGATGGGACTAGACTGGAGATGAGCTTCCAAGGTCCCTTCCAGCTCCAAGCTGTAGGGTCTTGGAATCTCCAGTCACCCTTATGGATCTCTGGAAGCCGCATTCCATCTTGGCTCTGAGTTGATCATGGCTTTCTTGTTGTTGTTTGTTTGTTAATTATAGGAATCACAAAAAGGGGCCACTAGAGAGAGTTAGGGAGATATGGAGGGGAGAAAGGAGGAACAGAGGGGAATAGGGAAGAGGAGGGAGGGGGAAGGAGGAAAGATTAAAAAGAGAAGAAAGGAAAAGGTGGGGAAAATAGGAAAGAGGGAAGAACAGGAAGGAGGGAAGGAAGAAAAGGGAGGGAGGGAAGGGAGAAGCAAGAAGAGAAAGGAGGGACAAGAAGAAGAGGAAAAAGAAGGGAAAGGAGGAGGAAATAGGGGGAAAGAAGAAGGAAGAAAAGATGACAGAGGAGGGAGCGGAGAAGGACAGGAGGAAAGGGGAAGAAGGGAAGGGAAAGAATATAAGAAAAGACAAGGGAAGGAGGAAGAAAGGGAGGAGGGAGGGATCAATGAATGGGAATGATGGGGGGGAACAAGGGAAGGGTAGGGAGGATGTGAAAGGGGGTGATGGTGAAGGAAGATCAAGGAAAAGTCAACACAAAGAAGGTAAAAGAATGAGATAAAGGAAAAGGATGAAGCATTGTAACAAGACCAGGACTTCCCCAGGAGTTGATAGATGGGTCCCTAACCTGCATTTATTCAGCACCTAAGTGAGAAGGCACCCTGATAAGTCCTAGAGATAGGACAGGAAAGTAAAGAAAAATCCCTTCCCTCCGGCAACTGACTTTTCAGGTGCAGACTATCCCATGCAAACAGCTCCATACCCCCTCCCCCCATATTCTGAAGAGGGAGGCAGAGATGCTAAGTGATGGAGACAGGGAGAGGGATGTTTAAAGCAAAGGTCCAAAACAGAGGCAGAAGATGGACCTTTGAGCTCTAGGACAGCAATTTAACTGGAATACACAACCGGAGGCATAGGGATTTAAAGGAAACACCACTTACAAAGGAGAGCTTGGAGCCATCCTGGGAAGGGCCTCAAATTCCAATCCTGGAAGCAAGGTCAATACTGCAGAATGGATCTCAAATAGGGCACTGGGATGCTTTGATTTGTGCTGGGAAAGGTTCTTTTAGCAGCTGCATGAAGATGGGTTAGAGAGGTAATAAACCAGAATTTAAGAATCTTTTGCCAAGTTCATCCATTTCAGCATTTTCCAAATGAAACCAATGTATTAGGCTCTGGGCTTACAAAAAGTCAATCTTGGGAACAGCCACCCCAAATCACAATGTCTCCTCCAATATTTTTATGCACCGTGACAAATAAAAAATACATTTTAGAACGTGAAATTTGGAGTCGGAGGGCGTGCTTCACATCCTAGCTCTCCTAATGATTAAGTACATGACCTCTCTGAGCCTCAGTTTCCTCATCTGTAAAATGACAACGTCAGAGCAAAATACCCACTCAGGTGCTTTCTAGCTCTTAACCTTATAGTCCCAGGTCCTACAGAAAGGGAAAATAATAAAGGAAGGTGTGGGTATTCTCCTTGTCCTATATTATTTCATTTGATGCCAGCAGCGACCCTGTGAAGTAGGTATCAAAGCTGATTGTCCCCATTTTATAGATCATCCAGTCAGCAAGTATTAAGTGCTTTCTACACGCTCAGTTCTAGAGGAGATAAAGGACAGTAGAAACACTATTCCTGCCTCAAGGCGCTCACATTCTAATAGGAGAGACCCCAAGGAAATGACACACAGCATAACAGAGGGAAAACACGCGCAGAGGGTGGATAGGCAGAGGGGGTCAGACCAGGGAGTCTCCTGCACAAGGTGGGATTGGGGTTGAATGTTGAAGAAAATGCTGGAACCTAGAAGTGGAGAAGAGAGAGCATTCCAGGCAAGAGAGACACCAAGACCACAAGCCTTGATTAGTTACCCCCAATTTATCCTGCACGTAACTTGTCTGTATGTTGTTTGCATGTTACCTTAAATTGTGAGCACCTTGAGAGCAGGGGCTGTTTATTATTGTTTGCTTTTCTGGGTTTTTGCCTTTCTTTGTTGCCCCAGTACTTGGCACAGTGCCTAGCACTTAGCAGGAGTTTAATAAATATTATTTAACTGACTGGTTTCCTATGGGCCTGACGGTGTCCTGAGCACTAGGGATAAAAACGCATGAAAAAATAAGAAAGTCCCTGCCCTCAAGAAGCTTACACTCTAATGGAGAAAGATAACAAATAAAAGAGCAGTGAAAAAGCACAAAAAGTCGAGGGTGGGAGTACCTTGAAAGGGAGAAGGGGCAGGGTGGCACAGAAAGAAAAAAGCAGCGCCCAGAGGAGAATGAAGGTTGGAAGGGAGTGGGGAGGTAGAGGAAGTAAGGCAAAGGCTGCTGAAACCACTTGTGTTTATTGGCTCAAAACTGGTGTCGGAGACAAGATTCAAATCAAGATGTTTCCTAAGCAGAGATTGGCACCCTTTTCACTATACTCCCCCCTCTCCCATACATCTCTGGAGATTACAGGTAAAGGGATAGGAACAGTCCACTTATTTTGCCTTGGTAATTCAATGGGGGAAAGAAGGAAATGGAGGGAGATTTTAAGTTGTATTATTAGTCCTCCCTTGGCCCTGAGTTCTCTCCTCATTCACCTATACCCACTGCCTACCTAAGACATGTTCTACCTCCTTGGAAGTAGTCACCATCATTTTAGTCTAAGGTAGTATATCATATCCTAGGGGATATTCCATCCATGGCTACTGTACTCTCCAATCCTAGGAACTGTTGGCTTGTCCACAGACCATTGGTGTGGTATGTTTGTGTCTTTATTCTACTTACTTCTTACTCCCTGTGTGATATTCAACAAGACACCTAACTTCTCTGGATCTTATCATGTGTCCATCACTAAGGTTACTTCCTCACCCACCTCCTCCTAAAAGGATTTAGGCAAGGAAGGGAAGCTGGGAGTATCTTCCCTGATAGGTCAAGCCTGTGGAAACAGTACTAGGCAGACGAGTAGAAAACACTGCCAATGCTTCCCGAGTGTGTCTTGCTAACAGCAGCCTGGCCACGTTGGCTCCTTCCTGCTCTAAGGATGACACATCTTTTCATTGTGATCATCCATATCCCAGCAGATCCTGGGTGGCCAGCATTCCAGAGAGCACCAGATTATGCCCCAAACCCTTAAACACACACCCTTAGGTTTCTCTGCTTAACTCTCACTGTAGACTGACAATCAACTCCTATTTCTGTCCGTGTCCATCCACCCCGCCACCCTTTGACTTCCCTCAAGTTGTGTTGATAGCCTAAAAGGATGACCAAACAAGAAGCAGCTTTGACAGCCCAGTGCTGAAATTTCAGCGTTTTTATTCTAGGATCGAAATCTTTCTGATCTTTAAAACTCAGGAGCAACTACCAGCTCCTCATCCCCCGAAGACACCAGCCTCCGTCTAAACCTCAGCAATCATTCCAGAATGCTCTCTCTCCTCATCTCCACCTCCTGGCACTCCTCAAGATTCCCCTCAAATCCTGGTTTCCTCAGGAAGTCTTCCATCATTTCTTCTCTCCCTCTCACCAGAGAAACACAGTCCTGTTGGGGTTTTTTTTAGTAATATTTTATTTTTCCCCCAATTACATGTTAAAACCTTTTTTAACATTAAAAAAATGTTTTGAGGGGTGGCTAGGTGGCTCAGTGAATAGAGCACCAGCCCTGGAGTCAGGAGTACCTGAGTTCAAATCCGGCCTCAGACACTTAACACAAAAACTAGCCGTGTGACCTTGGGCAAGTCACTTAACCCCAACTGCTCGCCCAAAAAAAAAGGCAGAAAAAAATGTTTTGAGTTCTAAATTCTATCCCTCCCTCCTTCCCTGATGCAATAAGCAATCCTATAAAATTTATACATGTGCAATCATGTAAAAAGCATTTCTATATTAGTCATTTTGTACAAGATGCCTTTGCTCAGATATCCACACATTTACATCATGCGCATCCTGTATGTAATACCATTGTTTACATGGTGTCTCCCCCGTTAGAATGGGAGCCCCTTGAGGGCAGTCTGTGCTTTTTGCCTTTCTTCTATCCTCAGTACTTAGCACACTTCTTGGCACATAATAAACACTTAATATATGCTTAACCACCAGACTGACTCCAGTCAAATGGATGGTCCATCTTTGATGTACTTAGCCTGTTTTTGTTTACTTTTTGAGTGCACTCACTACTCATTTTCTGGCCAACTTATGCCATGCTGATTTCCACCCTCTGCTTCTGATGAGGAAATCCAGCTCTTACCCTGGCACCCAGGACTCCTGACTGGTGAGAGGTGATCACACCTTGTCCAATGGAAACTCATCCTTCTGCTTTCTGGATAACTTCCTGCCAAACCATGCCCCATTTCTCCCTCCTCTAGGCGTGGGAATAGTCATTAAATCAACACTTCCACCCCTGGAAAGGTCTGTCAGTCAGCTGCCTTGCAAGTTCTACTCCCTATCTTTGAGACTTCCCGGACCAGATCCCTTCTAGCTATTCTCCATTTCCTTCTATGTATTATCTTCCTCTTTGGAATGCTAGTTTCCTGAGAGAAGAAACAATATTACTTTTGATCTATCTATCTATCTATCTATCTATCTATCTATCTATCTATCTATCTGTCTGTCTGTCTGTCCATCTATCTATCTCTGTCTGTCTACCTATCTATCTATCTATCAATGAATAGTACAGAGTAAGCACTTAGTAAATATTTATTTTTTTCCCCTCTATTCCTAGGACTCCGTGTCTCTTTCCATTATACTGGATGTATACCCAAAGGGACTGAATAGAGACTTTCAGGCTCTATAGTGCCCAGCACTTAGTAGGTAAGAGGCAACATAGTGAAAAGAGTATTAGACTACGGAAAAGTCACTGGAGCCTCAGTTTTCCTGTCTGTAAAGTAGAAAAATAATACCCTACTGCTTACCTAACAGCATTTTGAGGAAAGTCCTCTGCAGATTTTAAGGGTTTAGAGGACACACTGTGGTATAGTGGAAAGAGCCTATTAAAATCAGGAGACCTGGATTCGAATTCAACCTCTGACACTCCTGACACTACCCTCTCCAGGTCTCAATTTCCTGCTCTGTAAATTAAGGGAAATTGTCTAGCCTCAGAGGCCACTGGAAGCCCTAGATCTATATGAGAAGACTGTGATAAAGTGAAGTAATTATTACAGATAATAAATATTATATATATAGAAAGAACAGATATGAAATATTACATTATACATATTGTAGATAATAAATGCCTGTTAGATAGAACTTCACTCTGTTTGCTCACCAGTTGGACAACAAGAGTACCAATAGACAACCTGCAAAACCTGACATTTTATTGCCTAGTAACTTGAGAATTATAGGATTTAATCAAACCAGAAAAACTCATGTTAACAAGGATTTGAATCATTTCAAAAAATACCTATCAAAGGCCTCTGCAAGGAACAGCCTTTGTACCAATTATCTAGTACCTTTCCCCCCTTCTAAATAACAAAAGAGCAATTACTGCTGTAACATAAATAACATTTTCAATTTCAATACATTATGTATGTGTATTTATATGTACACACACATATGATATTTGCACATATAGTCTCAATAATAGGATGTAAGCTCCTAGAGGGCAGGCATTATTTCAAGTTTAATCCTGAAGACCTAGCACAGTGCCTAGCAGGTAGTAGACAATTAATAAATATCTGTTGATTGATCTCGATTGATCCTCACTACAAACCTGTGAGGTGGGTTGTACAGACATTACTAGCCCCGTTTTACATATGTGGAAACTGAGGTTCAAAGACTTTGTGACTTGTTCACAATACATCTCTTATGGAACCAGTGAGCATCCTTTATGAAACACGATCCTGGGTCTCGTTCCACTGTATCACAAAGCCTGTAAGAATATGGCAGCGTGGTAGTTTGGTACCAACACAAAAGATTTACAGTTTGACTAACTGGGAACTGGGAAGGGAAAACATAAGCAGATGTTTAGGTGCTGTATAAATAAAAAATAACAAAAAAAATACCTAAAATATGCATAACTTGACCAAAGATATAAATACACAGAAAACCCTCAACATGAAAGCCATACAGATTAATAAAAGTGCCAAAAGGACAATAAATAGGAAAAATCTCATCAAAATGAATTCCTTCACCATCTTCCAAACTAGGCTAAAACTGGTACAAAATGAAGAAACCATGTAGAAGCTGACATGACTTTAAGACTAGAAACGTAATTGTCTTTGCTTTATTTTTTCCTTTCTTCAAGCAGACCTTCACCCTTACTCAACCTCCATTTATGTGCTGCTCTGAGGTTATAATCTAAACTGCTCACCCCTGGCAGAATTGGGGGGGGGGGGAGGGAAGGATTTGAAATGTAAAAACCATCTCATCTGTAAAAAAAAAAAATCTGAAAATAACATACAAGACCAAGAGCCACTCCCAAGGAGAAAAGCGGACAAAGGAGACAAATGTCCAGAATGAACGCCAGCTTTCAATAACTATAGGAAAAAAAGACATAACTTCAGAAAGTATTAGCACTGGAGAGGTCTAGTCCAACCCCAACTTCCCATTTCACAGATGGGAAAGCTAAATTTCCCAAGAGGGAAAGCACATTACCCAGGGTCACACAGTCCACTCATGGTTAAGCAAATAATTGCTTTTACTGTGTTATCCTAGCTTCAAATTTAGCAGGGTGAAAGGTCGGTCAAAACATGAAGCTGTTCATTTCAAGAGTAAATTATTTTACTCCCTTAAGTAAATTATTAATATATATTCATTTAAGCAGTAAATTATGAATCTTAACAAAAAGTGGTACTATGGTAAACCCTGGAGATACAAGAATCAGTTCTTGCCTTCAAGAACTTATTATATTCTTTTATACATATATATGTATTTATATAATTATATTTTCTATTATACAATATCATATATAATTATAATATAATATAACATAGCATAATATAGCATAATATAACATAACATAGCATAATATAACATTAACATAGCATATGATATGATATGATATAATAATTCATATATAATATTATTTATTCTATTATATAAGCTTATCCCATTCTAATAGGAGGAGACAATGAGTACAAACCAGAATACACAGGACAGAGAGCAGATGGAGGGTGGCGATGGAGGGTGGCCTTACAGGGTGGGGTTATTATAAAATGCTTGGCGTGTTTTTCTAGAGCTTAACTCCACATCATTAAGGAGCTCATTAATAATTACTTGTTTTGTTTTTTTTAAATCTAGATTTGTGATTTCATCTGTGCAGCCAACTCCCAGGGTAGACATTCCTTCCCAGATACATATCAGCACCTTGTCTATAAACCAGAGGTGGGGAAATGACTGAAGTGCCAAGTTTGGTGACAACCATAGTTGCACAGCCATTAAGTGTCAGAGGCAAAGTTTAACTAGGGGAGGCCAGGGGCCAATCAGAAGTCCACATCTCTGCCTCCTACCCTGGGGAATGTTTCTTTCTCTAGAATCTTTGCCCAAGCTTTTTCTCAGAGAGGGAAATCTGGAACCAAATCACACCTGGAAGGACTGTGGAACCCTCCTCCCTCACACTCCCTCTTTCTTTGCTCCAATTCTTGTCCTGAGTTATGAGACCAGAGACCCTAAAGGGTGGGTACCTCTGAGATTGTGGAGATTTCTACAATCAGCCTGAAAAAATGCTGGAGTGAGAGTCAGGAGGTCTGGTCTGGTTTGAGGGCCTGTTCTGAAATGAGCTCTGGGCCTCTGTTTGCTTTGTGTAAAATGAAGGTTGGATAATGTGGTCATGGAGATCCCTTCCCACTCTCCCAGCATGTGTGGGAGTCTATGACGTATATCTTCTGACTTGCCCCAGTTCATCTTTCAATGCAGGAGAGTTGAATGATGTCACTCTGTGACCATGGGTACCATTTTCTCTGGGGCCTCAACTTTCCTTTCTCTTGGACTAAATGACCCCTAACATTTCTTGATATTTTAAAGATTTTGTTGTTGTTGTTAAAGGATGGGGGAATGTGGAGGTGGCTTCAACCAAACACATCTATCAGTAAGGGTTGTAATTTCTTCCACAGCAATGAGACTTCTTAGATATTAAGCATGAAGAAAAACAGACCTTAGCACCTAGTGATCAAGAATAATTAGATGAATTATGAAACTGTCATAAGGCCTATTTCTTGGGGCAGTAGAGCATTCCCCTCAACGGCAGTCTCATAGTGTCCCAGAGTTTCTGTCTTCTCCCTTGGGTTGCCTAGTGTCCCTTTTGGGTGCTTCTAATCATTGTCCAGGAGATGGTTCTTGTTAGTCTGCTTAGAGTCAAAAATTCCTAGTGATGGCTCTGGTTGGAGATTGGACTTGGAGTCAGAGAAAGAGTCAGTCTTGGAATCAGGAAAGCTGGCCCACTATCCACACATTCAAACCTGAAGAAATCTCAAAAGCAAAAACAATTTCTGCCCTAGTTTATAAATACTGATAATGGAGGAGGGAGGCAGGAGGCAGGAAGGGAGAGAAGTCCTCTAAAACAGAATGGCCTGAGCAGAAGCCACTACTTGTTTAACAATGCAAAAAAGTTAACGCTACTCAGGGATGAAAGAAAATAAATGAGAAAATTAATACCCAAAGCCAAAATTGTTCAACTAAGTTTGGAACCACAGGTAATGGGAAAGTCATTGTTGATTAATTATCGCTTCATGGTGCCTGCATATATCTGTATTATGGCAATCCATTTATAGAACTACTGGCTTACCACGTGTGGCTCAAGTATATTTTAAAATTAAAATTGCCCTGGAGAAGAGCAACAGTTTGATTGATCTAAAAACAGTCTGGGGGTGATTGCTACTCTGAAAAAGCCTCACCCAGAGCTGCTATCTGATGCAAATTCCACTTTCATCCAAATTACATAATTCCCCCTTCCCCCAACCCCAGCCTTTGGGAAAGTTAAATTTAGCCAAGAGCAAACCCTACCAGGTAAATACATTGAAATGATCGACTTGGCAAAGAGAAGCTCTCTCCAATTTGTTGACAACAGAGGAAAAAATAGAACTAGGTCACCCCAGGAGCCCCAAACAGGCCTTTCCCAGAACTTTGAGCTCCATCAGACTTTACTCCATAGATCAGCTATCAACCAGTTGATACAAATCTACTCGGACAGTTCTATTTTTAAATCAAACGACCCGCATAAGAGGACTCCAGCATGGGCCAAGTTGGGCCTAGTAGGACAGGGCTATTTTTAAAATGAAAATGGCTTGCATAGGGGGAATGAGAGGGGACAGGAAAACAGCTAGGATTATCTCCTCTGTGGTGTTCACTTTAAAATAGCCAAGAATGATTGTCTTTAAGGAGAATTTGAAATGATTTCTCAATTGAGTTTCCTTCAAACGCTAGGAGTCTTTTTTTAAAAAGGAAAATAAAAAAGCTTGGGGATGTAGAATACTTTCTGTAAAATAAACGACCCAGTGGGATTTCGACCTGAGGCAGAGGCTGAAATCTTTTAGTGCATTCCTCACATACCATTCATCTAATCCAGAATGCTTAACTACCTGTAATCTGTCATTTATAAACCAAACTACTCAGATAAATAAGCCTTTTTTCCCTAGAATTTTAGAGCTAAAAGGAACCCAAGTGGCCAGAGAATTGGCCAGAGAATCTGAGCTCTCTCACTTTTAGAGCAGAGGAAAAAGAGTTCGAGTGGCAGGGATTTACTCAGTTCTAAAGCTACTTAGCGTCATAGCCCAGAGTGGACCCCCCCAGTCCAGGGCTCCCAGGCCCTTGTATAGGTCCCCCCCCCACTAGGATATGCACTT
>CM053598.1:17611253-17656622 GCA_028646575.1 Pseudocheirus occidentalis
TTTTTTAATGAATTTCCGTCTCTCAATATTAAAGTTCATAAAATTCTTCTACTATTTTCTATAACATATTTTATTGTTGTTTTACTCAAAATAGAAAAATAAATTCCACATGGAAGCAGATTTAAGACTTTTTTTTTGGTGTCTGCCAAATATTACAAACTTTTGTTCAAATTAAAAAATTCAGCATAAAAATTAAATTTGTATATGATTATGATATTATGCTGGACACCTTCCAGGTTGTAACTTACTTCATCACCAATGTTACTTATATTCAATAGATTTTGTAAAAGAAAGAAATTTAATAGAACTTCTTGCATATCCTAAGTATATGAAGTCTTTGCGGGTTACTTTTAATTTTCACAAATGTCCCAATAAAATGTTTATATTTTATAGCTAGAATTTTATAACTTTGTACTTAAATTTTCATGATTGTAAGTAAAACAAAATTTTATATTTTATAATTGTGTAATATAAATTTTGATTAGAGCTTTGGTGGGCAAGTTATCATTGTAGCTACTGTAAGCACTTAATAAATCTAAAAGAATATTATGAATTACATATAAAATTATTTTGGGGGAGAATCACAACACATTTTTGACTGTTAAAAGGGATTCACAGAAAAAAAATGTTGGGAACTACTGACATAAGGAAAGGACTCTTCAGAAAGGTAAACTTGGCTCACTTCCCAAAAGAATGATCCAAAATAATTAACATTGGGGGCAGCTAGGTGGCCCTGGAGTCAGGAAGACCTGAGTTCAAATCTAGCCTCAGAAACTTAACAGTTACTAGCCATGTGACCTTGGGCAAATCACTTAACCCCAATTGCCCTGCCCTTCCCCCTCCAAAAAGCAAAAAAAAAAAAAAGATCAACACTGGAGTAGCGGTATACCTTACTCTATAATATATGTTAAGTGCAGTGAAAATGACTATAAAATGAACAGGTACAGCAGTGTCAGACCTGGAATCAGGAAGACCTGAGTTCAAAACTGATCTCAGATACTGACTGGTTGGTTGAACCTGGGCAAGTCACTTAACCCTGTTTACCTCAGTTTCCTCATCTATAAAACGTGCTGGAGAATGAAATGACAAACCACTTTATTCTCTTTGTCAAGAAGATCCCAAATGGGGTCATACAGAGTCAGATACAACTTAAACCACTGAACAGCAATTATGAAATGAATTTATATAAAAACAAAATAGTTTAATGGAAGTTTTTTATCAATGGATATAACACCAGAGAAGATGTATAACTCCTGATTTTGCCACCACATCCTAAGGATCACTGGGTCATATATGTTGTCTCCCCCTTGTAAATGTGAGCTCCTTGAGGGCAAGAATTATTCTAAATTTCTATTTTTATCAACAGCATTTAGCACAATCTTCTTAATAAATGCTATTTTCGTTCTTTCATTTTTTTTCATTCATTCAAATCCTACTTTCTCACTGTGTTATCATCAAATAAGAGCTATTAGCAAGAGGGAGGGACAGTGTAGTATAGTAGATAAAAGAGTGTCTTCAGAGTCAGGAAGACTTAGGTTCCATTTGTACCTTTGATGCATACTAGCTGTGTGACCCTGGGTAAGTCACTTAATATCTCAGTGTGACTAAAGGCTTCTAATATTCTACGTTGCAAAACAAGTGCCTCAGTTTCTTCATCTATAAAATGAGTGGGCTGAACTAGACAGATGCAAAGGTCTTCTCCAAATCTAACTCCCTGATCTCTGAGACAGTTCTTTTCTCTGGTCCTTAGTCCCCTGATCTGTAAAGGGGGTTTCCCCACTGGGAGGAGTTTCTTATACCAATAAATCACACATCTGGTTCCCCATCTACTCCCTCTGGCCCCATCCAAAAAAGGTTATGTGAAGGAAAAATCTTCCCAAAGACTGGATCAAACATTTTAGGGGGAAAAAGTCCCACAGGACCCACTCATGAGCTTTTGCTTAAATTAGACATTGTATCCTACCTATTTTATACCTTCTGAAAACTATAGTTCTTGTATGATGATTCATGTTTTCTTAATAATCTTTGAGCACTCCAATGCTTTCAGTTATAGCAATTTCCTGATCCTGGGAGGTGACTGCTAATTACTTTCCCCTCTTCCCCATTCTGTTTGCTCCACTCCCTACTTTCTGCCTTTCTCCTGACCGCCACCTTTCTTAATCCTCCTTATCTTAGCCAGGAGATCTCTTTCCCCTACCCTTGAAAACATAGATGAAGAGCCTTGCAAACCAGAAAGCATCATATCTACATACCCAGTAATTATTACTATACTTGATCTTCCCTGAATCTTGCTTCCTGTCTTCTTGGCTTGAGGAGATACTGAAGATGCACTAAAAAATTGGGGCATTTAGATCCTATTTCTCAAGAAGGTGCCACTACTCACACATATCAAGCTGAAAACCCCTTTGCCTTGTGACTTCAGGCAGTTCAAAATAAATGAGCTCCCTTACTTTGTCAACTCTGCCAGGCTCAACTTCCACATCTCAAGTCTACGGTAATGAAGCCCAACAGTGGAGCTTAATACAGTGCTAGGCACTTACATGCTTTTTTATTCATTCATATGGTTTGAATCAATAATCAAGTATCAACTTAAATTAATCAATCAACAAGTCCTGATTAGATACCAGGCATCACACTGTCACAGAATCACTAAATTTAGTTAATTAAATGAATGAATAGATAGGTAGATAGTTAAGTAGATATAGATGAATGAAATCTAGCATTTAAAATCATATGTTAGCACTTTTAGCACTTTAAAGTTTATTAAGTACTTTATAAATATTTTTTTTTCATTTTATTCTCACAACTCTGTGAAATAGGCACTATTGTTAACCCCATTTTACAGAAGAGAAAGCTGAAGAAGACAGAAGTTAAGGGACTTGCCCAGGGCCACATAGCTAGTAAGCAATCATAAGCCACAGTTGAAATCAGGTCTTCCTCACTCTGTAGCTGGTGATTTATCTCCTGCCAAAGGCGGGCAAAACTGAGTTCATTTATCTGTAATATTCACAACGCCCTTCACCAAAGTCTATTTCATGCACAGACGTGCACATTTTTTCTCTAATGATTCCTTACACTACAAGACTCCAATCTGAGAACACTGACTGAATAGAACATTTGTGCTACTTCTGTTTAGTTTTCTTTTCTCCATCTTCTTGCCAACAAAATAAAAGAATCATTTTCCCTTTCGGAGAATTAAGAAGAATCCGTTAAGAGGACACTGGAGGTCCAGTATTGATATATGATCTACCAAATACATTCTATAGGAAATAGCAGATGGAAACTTGCTTGCTGATTCAGGCAGGACAGAAGAAAATCTAAATTTTTTAAAATTGATATTGATTTTGGCAAAAAAGTTCATTCATTTGTGGCATCAATATTCTGCTTTCACGTAATTAAGGCGTGCTTTGAGATATTCATCCCAGTTATGAAAATGTTGTGGGAAAGAAGGGCAAGTTAGGTGGCAGAGTGGATGAAGCACTGGGCCTGGAGTCAGGAACACCTGAGAGCCTCGGATATTTACTAGCTGTGTGACCCTGGACAAGTCACCTAACCCTGTTGGCCTCAGTTTCTTCACCTGTAAAATGACCTGGAGAAAGAAATGGCAAATCACTCCAGTATCTCTGCCAAGAAAACCCAAATGGTATCACAAATAGTTGGACACAATAGAAATGTCTGAACACTCGGGGAAATAATACCCAAATTATATGGTGGGGGGAGGGGAAACATGATGGCAAAGATTTCATAAGATCCTAGGAATAACAGCAAAAGTGGACCACAGAGATCATCTAATCCAAAACCCTCAACTTGTTGCTGACATTCTCTAAATTGATTAAATATTCATGGTTGATTTTGAAAGGCTACTGGTATACAACGGAATGAGCCCCAAACTGGACGTCAGGAGACCTGGGTTCAATCCTCACTCTTCTGCTTACCAACTGTATGACCTTGGATCAGTCACTTTAATTTTATGAACCTCAGTTTCTTCATCTATAAAATGAGTGGGCTGAACTAGACAGATGCAAAGGTCTTCTCCAAATCTAACTCCCTGATCTCTGAGACAGTTCTTTTCTCTGGTCCTTAGTCCCCTGATCTGTAAAATTATAGCGGTGAAATAAGCACTCTCTAAGTTCTCTTTTTAGTTCTAAATCAACGATCTCATGTCTTCCATGTATTTTTCATTTACATTCTAAACCACAAATAGTTTAGGTGATTAGAATACAGTCAATAGCAGATTCATGCTCTATCGGCATCTAATCAAATGATGTAACACTTTTTCTCCTAATATATCTTTGCATAAGTCCCAATACAACTCTCACTTTTTTTCCATATGAAATGGCATCATATTCCCTTCCTAGTTCCCCCAAAAGAAAATCATTTCATCGTATTGAAAAAATAATTTGAAATCAAAATAACTTTCTGATGATAGCTGTTTCATTGGAAACTGACCTGCTTTCTTATTTCTTCCAAGTTTGGAAGCTATTAAATCCCAGTTTATACATGTGATTATGATACTGACTGTATTTTAATTACTTGAACATACTGTTGTATAGACTGCCAACTGAAGTGGATATAATATATACAAATATTAATCCAAATTAGATGAACATTTTATTAACCAATTCTTACAAAACTGGTTGGTTGTTATACCAAAGAGGACCAAAATGATATCACTATGTTGGGATCAATGTACAGTGTATCCCCCCGTGGCTGATCAGATGTATACAAGCTTGAAAGGCTCTAGTACAGAGAAAATCAGTAACATACTGAAGGAGGGAGTCTGAATGGTTCATAATAGCCCCCTCTTGCTCCGAGTCTAAGGGCTCTCTGAAATCATTGGCTGTCACTATTAATTATTAAATGTCAATAAATCACCATGCATTTTTAAGGTCCCATGTGCCAGACACTTTGCTAAGTTATGTTCCACCATGTGGTTGATTGGTTGGTTCTTGAAGAAGATCAAAATGACTCCACTATGCTAAAATCAAATTTCAATGTGTCCAACTGGCTGATCAGAGCAATATGAGCTTGGAATGCTCTCCCGCAGGTGGGGCACAAATAGTCTGTGTGAACATTTGGGGTGGATTCTCTAAATTTGCACATCCTGCATTTCCTTTGAGCTCTTCCAGTTCTGCTTTGCTCATAGAGCACAGCACCTTCTCTGATGTGGGCACGCCACACTAAGTGGTCCTGTGCCAGTGTCTCCCATGTCACACAATTAATTCCAAAGTTCTTCAGAGAGACCTTGAGAGAGTCCTTGTATTGTTTCTTCTGACCACCACATGAACACTTGCCCTGTGTGAGTTCTCCATAAAATGGTCCTTTTAGCAAGCATATGTTTTGCATTCGAACAATGTGGCCAGTCCATCAGAGTTGTGCTCTCTGAAGCAGTTTGAATGCTTGGCAGTTTAGTTTGAGTAAGGACCTCAGTGTCTGGCACTTTATCCTGCTGGGTGATCTTCAGAATCTTCTTAAGACAAATCAAGTGGAAGTGACTCAGTTTCCTGGCCTGGCACTACTGGACTGTCCAGGTCTCATAGGCATACAGCAGTACTTCAGTCAGCACAAGGGCTCTTAGATCTTCAGTGGTAGGCAGGCAATTCCTCTTCTCTCCCATACCTTCCTTTGGAACTTCTCAAACACTGAGCTAGGTCTGGCATTGCAAATGTCAACTTCCCTGGAAAGTGTACTACCAAGGTAAATGAACTTCTCCACAGCATTCAAAACTTTTCCATTTCTTTAACCAGTGGTTCCATGGATGGATGGTGCAACCATGGCTGATGGAGCACCTATGTTTTCTTGGTGTTGATTGGTAGGCCAAAATTAGCAGAAGCAGCAGATCTGTACTTTGTTGCATCCCAGCTTCAGAGGCTACTTTGAGGACATAATCATCTGTTTATAGATCTGACCAAGGTCTTTGATACTGTTAGTTGTGAGGGCTTATGGAAAATTATGTCAAAATTTCATTGCCTGGAGAAATTCATCAGCATTGTAGGTCAATGTCATGACAGCATGCCTTCCCCGGTTCTAGATAACAGACACCGCTCTCATGCCTTCCCCAGTTCTAGATAACGGACACTGCTCTCATGCCTTCCCAATCATCAGTGGAGTGAAACAAGGCGGTGTGCTTGCTCCCATGCTCTTTAGCATGACATTTTCAGCCATGATGTCAAATGCTTCCAACTAGGATGAACACAGCATTGAGGTCAGCTACCACACTGTTGGTAAATTCTTCAATTTGAAAAGACCAAAGTGGAGGGAGTGTTGCTAACATATGTTTAACAATGTGCACAAAAGCTAATTCTACAGAATTCTTAAATAGAATCAAACAGATTTATTTCCTATAGTGCTTCCTCCACTCAATTCTTCTCACTTTCTGTTATATAGATCAACACTGAGAGGATGCCCTTTGGCATAAGTGGTTGGCTCCTTCCTTAGTTCTACATGCCATATTGCCTTGCACTGAAACCAGTAGCCCCAAATTGTGTCACTGCCTAAAGAAACTGGAATTCAGCTCTGAAGCAGGACTTACCTTGTTCAATCAAGGCAATCTAGTGTGGTGAAAAGAAAGGCAGGCTTGGAGAAAGGAAGGCAGGAAAGCAGGAAGGAAGGAAGGAGGAAGGAGAAAGGAGGAAGGAGGAAGGAAGGAAGGAAGGAAGGAAGGAAGGAAGGAAGGAAGGAAGGAAGGAAGGGAGGGAGGGAGGGAGGGAGGGAGGGAGGAAGGAAGGGAGGGAGGGAGGGAGGGAGGGAGGGAAGAAGAAAAAGGAAGGAAGAAAAAGAAAGAAGATGTGGGTCTAAATGCTACCAACATATTTTCTGAACAAATACCTTCTCTGAAAATAAGTTTCATTTGCAAAAACAGAAATAATAACTACTATACATCACCTATTGAAAAAGCTTATATATACTTTCCAAGCAAAACTGGGAGGAATGGACATTAACATAATTTATTATAGTTTCACCCAGAAATTTAGCCAATATAAAACAATTCATGAAATAAGATAACTAAAAAACTACATTAGTCAGCAAACATTTTGATTCGGTAAAGCAGGGAGTTAAGCAAACAAGGGCAATTTCAGTTTACAATATAAACTTATTTTTAAGATCTTAGAGGGGAGGATTATAGGAGATTACAAACAATATGACTTCATAAAACAATAAGAAACAGTGGAGGCAAAAACTAATTTCAAGAAATTTTATAGACCCAACTAAGCAAAGTCACCTCTAAGACATTTAAGGATGAAATGGGAAGCCCACAAGAAAGATAAAAAATGGAAAAAGTTTGCAACATTTTATCATATTATAACAAACTCTATTCACCATTAAGAACAGCGGAGTCCCCACATTTGGACTTTTATGTCACACTTCCAAAAGCATGTATAAAATATTGTCATAGTGAAGAAAAACAAAAGCAACTGGACGAAATAGAGCACATGCAGAGAGGATCCATGCTGGACAGAACACGTAGGAGATCTTAATTCTCAACATATTTTGTAGAAAGAAGGATACCAAAGGCAAGGCCTTTTTTGTTGCAGGCCTTATTATTCTCCCCTACACACACACACACACACACACACACACACACACACACACACACAACCCAGTGACCAAGAAAAGTCAATTAACTACTGAACCCATATACTTATACTTTCCCCATCTATATAAAAGTTTATGGGAATATTCTAGAAACATACCAAGGGCCTACTTAATAAGGGTATGCAAAAGAAGCATTCATTTATGAGCAGTGTTCCACAAGCAGATTACATCTTTATTCTCACACACAAATGATTAAAAATGCAGCAAATATAAGAACCTGCTTCAATTTTTTTTAAAGCATTAGATCAATATGGCCAAACACCTTGAAAGTTCCCTTCCATCAAGGTGTCTTTTAAGCACTTGTCAAGACTGTAAAAAAATTGCTTGAAAAACATAACAGAGCTAATTCTATTTACATAAGCCTATGAGGAAGAACTCAACAGAAACAGAAACTGAGATGAGAATATTAAACAAGAAAGAATTTTGCTCGTGTCAAACATCAGCTATTGAGTGACTGACTTTTCCATGTTTTAAGCCATCCATCTCAGTGCTGTGCAAGCACGGCCTAATGTCACGATTATAATTAACCAACCTGAGTTACTGATGGGCAATATTTTTCAGAGTTTCAGGTGACATGTTGACTTTGATAGTCAGCCATATGGAGGATCACTAAAATCACAGATGACTTGTGGTGAAAAATCAGGATGAAACCCTGGAAACAGATGGCGTAAAAGAAGCCTGATACTTACTCTTTCTATAACTCACTACATAAATCATATCCTGGCCCAAGAGAAAATGGTATAAAGACCCCTCCCACACCCTTGTCTAATAAGAGCCGATTTTTTTAACTGTTCTCCTTTCAGCCAACATGGTGATGTAATGAAATGAGAGTTGTCAGATAAAGTTTTAATAACTCTTAAATACAGTTCATCACAGGTATAAACAAAAGCCCTGTTTTCAACTTCCTTCAGCAATGCAATATTGATTAAATCTTCAGCCAAGTAATGATTCACTAAGGAGTAAATTCCTTTGCAATTTTCTTTTAACTAACCACAATTCAACTAATGCTAATTACTGAGGGGCCATTTGGAATCCTCCCCCCAAAAAGCAGATGTAAAAGGCAACTGCATGCTCCTTCATCTATGTCTTTCTTGGATTTACTTTACGTGAGTTTTATATGAAATAGATGGTAGAAATCCAGACTATAGAACTTTTCCATCTTTTTCTTCATCCTTATAGCTAATTATAGCAGATCTTTCCTATTGATATATAACTTTCTGTTTTGTCTGTTCATTCCTTTTTTCTTTAAATAGTATTTTATTTTTCACACAATTACTTATCAAGAAAATTTTTAACATTCATTTTTACAAGATTTTGAGTCCCAAATTCTTCTCCCTCCCTTCTTTCCCATCTTCTGAAAATGCTAGGCAGTTTGAGATAGTCTATTTGTATATGTGTGTGTGTGTTTGTGTGTACTATCATGTAAAAGATATTTCTATATTCATCACAGTTGTAGAAGAAGAAAAAGAACAAATGGAAAAAAAATGAGAACGAATAAAGTAAGTGAAAAACTATGCTTTGACCTGCATTCAGAGTCTGTCAGTTCTTCATCTGGACATGGGTATCAGATCCCTTTGTGCTCACCTGGATCACTGTGTCGCTGAGAAAAGCTGAGTCATTCATAGCTGATCATCACACAGCCCTTACTGATACTGTGCATAGTTTTCCTGGTTCTGCTTATTTCACTTTGCACCAGTTGGTACAATTCTTTACAGGTTTTTTCTGAAATGTGTCTGTTCATTATTTCTTATAGCACAATAATATTCCATAACATTCATATACCACAGCTTGTTCAGCCATTCCCTAATTAACAGACATCCCCTCAGTTTCCAATATTTTGCTGCCATCAATAGGGCTGTTATGTTTTTTTGTACATGTGGGTCCTTTCCCCTTTTTTATGATCTCTTTGGGATACGTTGCTCATTTCTTAAGATTGCTTTATATGATTTAGTCAACAAGTCAAGTCAACAAGTGTTTATCATGTTCCTACAATGAGCCAGGCACTGGGCTGAGCACTGGGCATTCAAGAAAAGCAAAAGACAATCCTAGACTTCAAGGAGTTTACAGTCTAATGAGGAAACAATATGCAAACAAGTCATACAGGATAAATTGGAGAAATTTAGGGGGAATCCACTAGAATTTAGGGAGATCAGGAAAAGGGTTTTGTTTTTGTTTTTTGGGTTTTTTTTTGCTGAATGTGGAATTTTAACTAAGAACCAAAAGGATTTAGGCAAATCAGGAGACAGAGATGAAAAAGCAGAGCATTCCAGGTATGGGATACAGCCAGCGAAAATTTCAGAGTCAGAAAATAGAGTGTCATGTGTGAGGAACTATCCATACATTTAGTATCTAAGTAAGCTTAGTTTGATTTTTTTCAAACCATTTAGGAGTCTATAATTATCTATTACTTAGCCAACAAAATTTTGGTCATTGTTCAAAGTATGGGCAGTACATTTTTAAATAATATATAATGATTCATCTCTGTGTGGGTGGAAAGAATACCCACACCTACAAAAGGATGGCTCATTTAAGTATTGACATAGTAAGAATGAGTCAATATCTAACTGATTTAATAAAATCAAGCTTCCTTAAATACTGAAAAATATATAAAGGTATGCCAAGAGACCCAAGGTCTCCTTGGTATGAGCTATGGATCATCTCCTTCAACAGGATACCATTCATGGCTCTTTTCAAATTCTCCACTGGGAAAGTATGTGTGTGTGTGTGTGTGTGTGCGTGTGCGTGTGGTGTTATGCAGCACAGGTCTCCAAAATGTTTTATAATGGAAATCATAAAATGGTGAAAAATAGCAAGAGACTCAATTGCTAGATAAATAGACATCAAAGTAGTTTGGGAGGGAGACCATTAGCTGTTGGGGGATCAGGAAAGGCTTCATGTAGAAGATGGAACTCACACTGAATTTTGAAAAAAGAGTGGGATTCTATGAGGTAGACTCAGGAGGAAATATATTCCAACTGTGGGAGTTGGATGGTCAGTGCCATTAAAGATGGTCAAAGATGGTAGATAGAGCATTGTATGAGAAGAGTATCGAGAAGATTAGTCCAAGAACAATTCAACAAATGCTAAACAGAATCTTATGGGAATTAAACCCAACACAATCTTTTCACCTGAGAAATTGAGCTCTTTTTTAAAATTATGAAACAAAAGACAAAACATTGAGAACATGCCCTTCCAATGTCAGCAGGGCATTGCTGATCTTTAGAGTATTTCCACCAACATGAACAAACAAGAGGTAAAGCACCTGTTAACCTTTAGACTATCAACATTGACTAAGCAAAATAAAACTGAATAACCAGCTACTAGAAACCTGGGCAAAAACATAGGTAATGTGAATGAATGAATAAAAGAAATATGGTTATTCAAGAAAACAAAACCACCATGCTCATTTTCCCTCATAAATGCCAAGGTTCTCTTTTATTCCCTCCTAATAAAGAGAAGCAGGCGCAGAAGGAAAAATGACTATGTGTCTGCACAGGTTGTGCCTGGGAACAAGGGTGTACAACCTCTGCCTCCAAAGCTAACACAATGCGAACATTTACAACCTACCTTGGAGATACATGAGCTGGAACACATATCTCTTTTCTAAGTGCTCTAAAACACAAATTAACACAGCACAGCCTCGGTGTGCATAAGCACCCTGGGATATTTGTATGGGATAAATAACTGAGAAGGCCAGGAGAACACTGGGACTTCTTTGTGTTTGCCCTATTTTCCTGTAGCACAGAAGACTGGTGTAGAAATGCAAAGTCATTCTTCCCTGATGGATGGTGTGCTGGCATCTACAGGAAGTCATTGCTGATCCCCTAAGCTGTCAGCCGAATCCCCGAATCATGTATTTACTTTGGCTTGAATTAAGCACTTATTAATTTGAGGTTACTTTATGTCAGGTACTGTGCTAAGTACTGGGGGTACAAGCAAGCCCATTCCTGCCCCTGAGGAGGCCACAGTCCTCTTTCTCCTTCTCTTTCTCTTGTTGAGGTCACTCAGGCTTAAGTGAAGTAGCCACTAATGGACAGGTTCCCACTGCTGATAGGCATGGAATCTCTGATCTGCTTCATTTTTGACCTGAGTCCAACTACTCCTTCTTGGGCAGCTTATTGGTCTTACACTCCCAGGGGCTCGCCACATTGGTGCCAGATTTAATACAGACACCCAATCAGATTTAGCCCCACTCCAAGGCAAGCAGCCCATCAGCCACAGCCTCCCCCAGCAGCACAGACTACAAGACTGCACCACCATGCCTGGCCTAAGATTACAGTAGGAAGAGAATAAGAGAAAACACCATGTATAGCAGGCAGTAAAAAGAAAAGCAGTGTTGTGTTGGTTTGTTTGCTATTGTCAGAGCCAGAGTGGGAAAGGGGGATGGTAAGAGGAGGAAGAGAGGGGAGGGCACCTGAATAATGGCATGGCAGGAAGGAGGCTGGGAAATAAGGAAGGAGCCTAGACCCAGAGGTCTAGACTACACATGGTGAGTGTTTGTACCTCAGAAGCCCTGGATGGATAATGGGCAGAGAGGATGGGGTACAACAGATAGAGCCCTGGACTTGAAGTCAAGAAGACTATGGATTCAAATCTAGTCTCAGACACAACAGCTATGTGACTCTGGGCAAGTCACTTAACCTGTCTGCCTCAGTTTCCTCAACTGTAAAATGAAGATCATAATAGCTCTCAACTTCCAAGCAAATAATAGTTATATTATTACTATACTAGTGTTAGTATATTATATGTTACTAATATTAGTATTATTTTAAATAGTATTTATATCCACCCAATTACATGTAAAACAATTTTTATTATTCATCTTTTTTTTTAAATGTTGAGTTCTAAATTCTATCCCTCTCTGCCTTCCCTTCTCCCTCCTGGAGACAGCAAACATATAAAACATTTCCAGTGATATTAGTGTTGCAGAAATACACCACGGGTTCTCTGCGGGCCCTCTTAGGGCTAATGAGTGTGTGACTTGATGTTAGTTCCTTGAACTCTCTGGGTCTCAGGCTCCTTATAAATGGAGAGAAGTGAACTTGATTATCTCAAATGCCTTCCCTTTATAACTCTTGTTTTGTGTGTGCATGTATACATGGAGAAAGAGAAATACATATACACATACGCTATATACACAGACACGTACATATATGTATATACATGTGTGCATGTGTATATACACATACATATGTATCTGTATCTATATATGTAATGCACACACATTTGTTAGCAGGCTGCCTCTTCCATTAGACTGTGAAGTCCTTGAGAACACTGGCTTTTACCCCTTTCTTGTTTCCCCAGCACTCAGGAGTGCCTGGCTCATTGCAGACACTTAATACATGATTGGTGAATGACTAAGACCTTCTAGTTCCAACATTCTCTAATTCCATGTGAGGGATGCCACTGAATATCATTTCAGAGCATCTTTTAAAAGTATTGTCATTCAATGGGTTTCATTCTATTTACGTCCATGAGAAATCAGTTCATTTGCCAGTTGTCCAGTTAACGATACTAAGATGGCATGTCATTAACCCCCTTAAGTTGTGGCTTTTAAAACTCAAAAGGCCTCGTCATGCTGACTGGGTCTAAGAAACAACAGCTCTTTCTACAGCTTCTTTCCAGCCAACTTTTGGGGAATAATCATCTCTCCTTTTAGGCTACCATTAGCAATCACAAGCTGTTGCCCACTTAATGGCATCTCTTAGCTCCGAGGGCTGCTTTCTAATGAGCTAAGAACCTTCCAAAGTCCCTGGTGACTGAGTGATTGGAACATTCCAGAGAAAGAAGCAAAATGTTCAGGTCTTGGTATTAATCACAGCGCCTGTCAGCTTGATCAAATCCTAAGCAAAGACACTCAAAGGGAGTTGATGAACCATGGCAGGTAAAACAGGACTGCCTTTTCCCCTGGATATTGCCAAAAATAAAAAGAATGAATCAGAGAGGCAATAGCAGGCAGACTGACAATTCACACATGGGCCTTTCTTGCCTCCAAATTCATCAGCCTGAGGCACTTAACCTTTTTAAAAATTTCTGCCAACATGTCTGGAATACCTGCATTGCATTCCTGCTAAAATAATATGTAACAGGAGAAAGCTAGAGGGAAAGACATGGATTTTACATGCTACAATGAGAATAAACCAGGCCTTTCACCAGAGAAATACTGTGTCTTATCCAACAGTATGCCAAGAAACAATTCAGGAAGAAAAAGAAGAATTTGATCTATCTCTGATACTAGTTGTGAGGTTGGGATAGGATTGCACTCATGATTTCATCGGTACTCCCAGGGCACGCCCAGAAGAAGAAATGACCTCTGACAATGGTGGGCAGCACCTTCTCTACAAGTTACAGATTGAAGGCTGTTAAGAGCATAGAGCTTAGGTGATTTGCTCAGGGTCATACAGATAATATATGTGTCAGAAGCGGAACTCGGACCATTTCTTTATGATTCCAAGGCCAGCTTTCCATCATTTTCTCTGTACCACTCTCAAGAAGTAGGGAATGTCACATCAAAGGAGATAATGACATGACATACATTTTACCTCAAAAAAGCTGCGGTTTCCTTGCTAGGGGGATTTCTTGCACTTATCCAGGTAAAAAGGATACTCATACAGGTCACAAGAATTTCTCTATTGCTTAGAAGAAAGTCCAACATTGGCATTAATTGAAAAACTCATCCCTCTTTAGCCAACCTGGTTATGAATCTCTTAATTTAGGCTGTACCTCAGATACTCGGTCTGTCCTCAGTTTACAGGAAAAGATATGCCAGGTGTTAACAACCACATGAAAGACTGTTCCAAATCATTAAGAAGAAATTACAACATTATAATATAACTGAAGTCCTACTCCACATCCAACCAATCGGCAAAGATGACAATAGCTGATGTTAGCATGGGGGTGAATTCTCAGTGGGGCTATTCCACTGCTATTCCAGAAAACAATGTGCTTTCATTTATGTTTTCAAAAAGTGATTAAATTATTCACAGCTACTGATCCAAAGATCCATCTGCTGGGCATAGAAGAGAAAGAAGAGAAGAAGCACCTTCTCTGCAACTTACAGATTTAGAGTTGTTGAAAACATAGGGGTTAAGTGACTTGCCCAGGATCACAAAGATTACATATGTGTCAGAAGTGGAACTTGGACCATTTCTATATGATTTATCTTCCTGGGAAGAGAAAGATCAAAAAGGGTTCCATATATGCCAAAATATTCACAGAAGCACTTTTGTGGTAGCAAAAAACCAGAAATAAAATGGATGTCTCCATGAACTCATGACTAACAAGTTAGGGTATATTAAGATAATAGAATATTATGATTTATACTTATATGATCATTTTGTTGTTGTTCAGTCATTTCAATCATGTCCAACTCTGCGATTCCATTTGGAGTTTTCTTAGCAAAGATACTGGTGTGGTTTAGTATTTCCTTCTCCAGTTCATTTTACAGATGAGGAAACTGAGGCAAAAATTTAAGTGACTTGCTCAGGGTCACACAGCTAGTAAATGTCTGAGGCTAGATTTAAATTTATCCTGAATTTCAAGACCCAGGGCTCTATCCACTGTGTCACCTAACTGCCCCTTATATGATTGTATATATTTTACTCCATATGATAATGTTACATATGTGTCTATATGTGAATAGATAAATAGATAGGTGTCGCTTCAAGTAGAATGTAAGCTCTTTGAGGGCAGGCGGTATTCTATGTTGTCTTTCTGTTATGTGCACACATCACAGTGCACAGCACATACACTTACTTTTGTAAATGCTTATTGATTGTGAGATGATAAGCAACAATAGATATAAGGAATCAGAAGAAACATGGGAGGTCTTTTAAGAAAATAACGTACACAGAAGGAAACAGAAGCAGGAAAACAAGCAACACCGTTAGTACGATAACATGAGTGAAAGGAATGCAAATAATGAAGCCAATGCTATGCAATTCTAATGACCATCTTTGCCCAAAGGAGAGAGGGGGGAAATTATCTTTTCACCAGATGGTTGAGGACTACCCCAAAGGGTGCCCGAGGGGAGTCATTGTTTTCATTACTTTTGCTGAACTATTTATTTTTACTGCAAAAGAAAGCTTATTGGGGAAAGGTGGATGGGGGGAAGCAGAGAAGAGATTTATATACACATACATATACGTATATATACGTATACATATACATATACGTATACATATACATATACACATACACATACGTATACATATACATATACATAGATATAATTGGTCATAATCTAGCATCAAAAAGGGCCAAACATTTTCAGTTAATTTTTAAAAGTTTGAGTATATCGAGAAAATAACTTAAGGAATCCAGTTTTTAAATTACTTTACATTAGCCACCCATTGCTTTTAATTTAAGGACAAAATTTTTAGAGCTCCTGTCATAATCTTGAAGCTATTACTCTTTCTATATGCAGAGCCAGGGGGAAAAAACAACAATGATTTTTTAAAAAATAGTCTTAGAAGGAAAAAAAGAATGACCATTAAATATTCTTTCCTGAAAGAAACACTTCCAAGTCTTCCAGTGAACCATCTATATTCCAGAACACTAATCCAGAGGATTAGGGACCCAGACAGTCTTTTCACAAATACTTGTTGACTGCTCAATTTTGCTTGTAGACCTGGGCTTAGACCAAGAGGATAATAGTTGTATATACACACACACACACACACACATACACACACACACACACAATCATTCCTGATGTTCTTCTTGCAAGTGTCCTGTCTGCCTCAAGCCAATAATCTCTCTAGAGCAGTGGTTCTCAACCTGTGGATTATATTCAATTTAAATACATCCTACATATCAGATATTTACATTATGATTCATAGCAGTAGCAAAATTACAGTTATGAAGTAGCAACAAAAATAATTTTATGGTTGGGGGCCACCACAATATGAGGAGCTGTATTAAAGGGTCATGGCATTAGGAAGGTTAAGAACCACTGCTCTAGAGTCTGGGGCCATGGAATCCCATCTATACATCTCTCTTAATTGTTGAAGAAATTTTCCTAGGGTCTCCAATTAAACTGTGTCATTTTGAGTTGTTCAGCTATGAAAAATGACATGCTCACCATCTTCCTAAGGTGTCCATCATTTCAATTCCACTAGTAGGCTCCTCCTTACTGGTAAAAAGAGATTCCTCCTTGGTCTCCCTGACTTCAAACCACTCCCTCACTCCAGACCATCCTTAGACACTGCTACCAACAGTGATTACTGTCAAGTGTAGATCTGGCCATGTCACTCCCCTACTCAATATGCGCCTTTAGGAAAACCATAAACTCTACTGCTTAGCTTCTAAGGCCCTTCCCAAGTTGGCTCCTCCAGATGAATTACACATCATTCCCCCAACATATGCAACATTCCAACTGATTCTGCTGTTCCCTGGATGTCAAATTCTATCTAACAGGACTCCACACACATACTTCTACAAAGGCTGGAATGTTCTCTCTCCTCATTCCCATCATTAGGAATAACTTGCTTCTCAAGCATTACTTCCTTCAAGAGGCCTTCCTTGATTTCCCTAGTTAGTGTTTTCCTCTCCCAATTACACTGTATTAAATGTGTATCTGTTTTCTATGTTTTTATCTCTATGCTGCTTATATCTCTCTGTGGTATATAAACACCTTGAAGGCAAATCTTGTTTTGTATTTATCCATAAATTCTAGAAAACAGTAGGTACTTAACATTCTCATTGAATTAAACTGAATTTCCCTTCATCTAATGAGTCCCTACTCATTGCTGTATTCCAGTCCTGAGTTACATCCAACCAAGTCTCAGTGCAAACCATTCTCATATTAATATAGCCTGCACAGTGACCTCCCTATGTTAAAACAGCCATCTAAGGCAATGAAGAGGCTCTACTTCTCTTTCTAATTATGACCTTGGGCCAATTACTGGACACCTTCATAGCTTTCCCCTCCCTCCCCATCATACAAGTTCTCTGCAGTATCTGGTTTACCTTCCTCAATTTAGTGACAAATAGAAGTTGTATTGGGTTGACTTTAATGAATAGATAAGATACATTTGTAATCAGTAGATGGCGTGCCAACAAACGGATACTACTACAGAATAATTTATCATAGCCAGGGGGGAAACATTTCCCTTCTATTAATAATGTAATGGCTTACATTATTAATTGTTTTAAGAAAGAAAACAAATGCCATATAATTGTAGTGACCACAAAGCTTGGCCCAGGAGAAGAGTTTAGAAAATTCATCTTCTTCCCTTCTTTGCAGAGACCAGTATTGGACAATATTGCATACATTGCCAATTCCACGTGATATGTTGGTTTTACTAAACCACCTCTTTTTTTTGGGGGGTGAGGAAGAAAAGATAGTGATGTGACAACTTTATTATATACTTAAGAGGAATAGCAAGTTGTATATAATAGATTTGAAGATTCATGTGCAATCATCATTTTTTTCTATTTTTCTATATTATGGAAATATTTGTTTTATTTCTTGAGTTTAGAATAAAATAAATTAATATTTAAATTTTATTAAGATAACATTTTATTAATAATAAAATTATTATTAAACTATAAAATCAAAATTATTAATAATAAAAATAAATTTTTATTAAAATAAAAATTTTTTATTAAAATAAAAATATTTAAAATATGGCTTACATGGCAGAGGAAGAGGTGTATTTCTAGAAATGAAAGTATATAAAGGCTAAAAAAATTTAGCAATTTTTGTCATTGTTTAATATAGCAATGTTTTATAGCTAGCAGAAACAGAAGCTTCACTTAATAAAATATTATTGCAGAATGCTACGTCTTCCAAATTCAGGAGGCAAAAATGACTGAGAATTTCCAACTCATCCATTGTAACTATGCTATAAATCACAGTGCCTTGTAAAAATACATTTAACATGAAACATCAAATATGAAAAATGGTGGCCATGATAATTATCCAGTCTAAAAAAAGGCTTCAATCAACCCTTGAATGAGAAATGCGTTATGGGGAGGAGGCATCGTTCCACAGTGATACATATTTTCTCAATGATTTCAAAATTATACATCAAACAATGATTGCAAAATTTAGCAAAGCCGTTCGAGTTTCATCATTATGGCAGGAAAGCAATTCACAGTGGCCATTCAGCTAGAAATGTTATCATTCAAATGAGAATTTCCGGGGGAGTAATGCCCAAATGAATGAGCTGATTAACCCCCAGATGGTGATTAGCCCCCACAGAGAAACTTAAGTACTGAAGGAAAAGGAAAATGCTTTGTTCAGATTTTATATGACATCCCACTCTGTTCTTGATGCAAAAATCGCTCGATCATATTGGCCCTGCCAATATAATGGGCTCAAACCACGTTAATAAGGCTATCTGGAGTCACAAATAACCCCTTTAAACTGACCATTGAAAGGACAATGTAGCTTACATTTTTCTTATGCCTAAATTCTCAATGTGAGTCAGCCTTGCCAGAGAAATGAGCAGAGGGAAGATGGCGCACGTAGCACCAGGACCTTCTTGCCTATTCCCCTAAGGCACAGTTGACTGGAGAGGAAAATAAATAAATCAGTTACATGCAATTGTTAATAAGACAGCATGATATTGCCTAACACCATATTTCCGAAATAACCGTTCTGCAAGGAAGTCTTTTACCCAGTAATATAAACATCTGGTATAACAATCACTCTCTGAGCATATATACGTGCTTACCATGGGCCAGACACTATACTAAATGCTGTGGATACAAAAAAAAAAGACAAAAACATTCCCTGCCCTCAAGAAACTTACCTTCAAGTGGCTTAGGTGTCCATCAGTTAAAGTACTTTATATAGTTTCCCTATCCAATCCCTCATGAGGCAGGTTGAAGCATTATTTTTTAATTTTAAGAAAGGACATTGAGACCCCCAAGGTATTAAATGACAGCCCCAATCACATAGTAAAAAAACAGCAGAGCAAATATTTGAGGTGAGAGTAATCCTGAATCCAGTATTCTTCCCCACTAACGTAAAACTGCCCCAGAGTGAATAGTTTAAAACAGAGATTCCATTTATTTATCATGGTGTTACTGAAGGTGCCTTGGCTCTGGATCTGATGCCTGGCTGCTGTTCTCATTTCTGTTACTTACAAGATGTGTGGCCTTGACCCAAGTCATTTCCTCTTTTGGGCTCAGTTTCCTCATGTGAAAAATGACCTTGTTGGACCAGATGACCTCCTGGGTCCATTCCAGCTCCATATTTGGAGATACCCTGAATTAGTGTTGAAAAGGCTACTCATTTACATCCATGAAATCATGGATCTTAGAATATTAGAGCACCACCTGCATAATTCAGCCACATGGAAAATTGGATTCTTCTGAATAACTCAGTCATTTATAGCCAAGGCTTGACTGGATTCAAGTCTACAATAACGTACATGGTTATATGCTCCACAAATCAGAGCAGATATAGACATGCCCACCTCAGTCCTGCTTCATGTAACATGTGTTACCTCAGGAAAGCCATCTGACCTCATTAGGCCTCAGTTTTCTTCATGTGTAAACTGAAGTGGTTGGAACAGAGAAGGGGTTCCCTTTTTTGAGTGTCAAGGACCCCTTTCATCCCTAGGATAGTCTAAATGGATCCTTTTCCAGAATGATGTTTTTAAATACACAAAATGCATATGCTTACCAAGGAAACCAATGATATTGAAATACAGATATTAAATTACTTGCAAAAAACAAAACCAAGTTCATGGGCCCCCTAAAGCCTGGGGTTAGATAATGTCATAGAGATAAAAAATCCTTTCCTCAAAACAATCATGACGTAAGATTCAGAGGATTGAGGAATGGAACAGGGCTTTTAAAGAGAAGAGAAGGAAAGAAACAGAAGACTGACTTGGAGAGGCTTTTAGGTCTTAAGATTTAATTTTTTTTTGAGAGAGCCAAAGAAAGGGGTTTTTAAATGGTTCCTCAATGATCACAATAAGTAAAGAAGCTGAATTAGGGTCCTCCCTATAGAGGATTAAAAAAAATAAGATCCTCTACCAGCAGTGGAGGATTATGACTTAAAAAAAAAAACCAACAGAGTAGTGATTTTGATGACATGGATGACCAAAGCCCACTGATGGAACTCTCTCTGAAGTCATCTAGGCAGCAAGGTGAATAGAATGCTGGGCTTGGAGCTAGGAAGACCTGAATTAAAAATCCTGTCTCAAATACTCTGGGCAACTTCTCTGTGCCTCAGTTCTCTCATCTGTAAAATGGAGATAAGAGCTCCTGACTCCCAAGGGTGCTATGAGATCATAAATCTAAAGTGCTATGGAAATTTTCAAGTGCTCCATGAAATGCTATTACAAAAGCAATCACCACCTGATCTGCAACTTCTGCTCTCAAGGATTTGCTCAGGTCACTAAGGGGTTAAGTGACTTGCTCAGTCACATGGTAAGTAGGTATCAGAAATGGGGCTTGATCCCATATCCTCCTGACTTCAAGATCAAATCTCTAACCATTCTTCAACACTGCCTCTCATTTTTTAAAAAAGCAGCATATATAAAAGATATTGTAAAAACTCAGCTTCCCAACTTTCAAAACAAAATTTTTCCTTGAAAAATCAATACAGTAGTTTTTTGCTATTTGAGTATTGTGTTGGATGTTTCCCTTGGCCACTTCCACTAGCTGCTTCTGTAGAATCTCCCTGTTTAAAGGATGGCTTCATTTTCCATTCTCCTATAACAGGTGCTTAACAGATAAAACAGAGATGGCATAATGGAGGATTGGCAAAGAGCCCAGCCATCTTGGCGTCTGGCACACAGAATTCATCATTGACTCTTTTGGCCTTTAGGCAACAGAAACAATCATGCTTAGAACTGAATACTCTCTAATCCAGAGCACATGAAACTTGGTCAGATGAAAAAAAATTGGTAAAGAGGATTGTGGGAATATCTGTAAATGAACAGTCCAAGAAATTAAAGGAAGGGATTGAAGAATGGCCAAGAAACAAAGAAATTGAAGATGGCTCCCTGAAGAATAGTCAGCTATTCTTATCAAATTTGAGGATGACAAAAAGATTAGAAAATTAGCTTACGCTATGGAAGGCAAATTCAGGGTCCCAAATGATCTCAACAGCCTAGAATGTTAGATCCAATCTAATTAAATGAAATTTAATGGGGAAAAGTATAAAGTCTTCTACTTGGGTTCAAAAAATGAACTGCACAAATATGCCACAGTGGGAGAAGGGGACCTCATTAGAGCAATTCACAGCGTATCTTTGGACAACAAGCTGAGTGTGACATGTTCTCCAACCTCAATCCCACCCCCAAAAGCCAGTGTGAAATAACTACAATAAAAGTCTAGCATAAGGAACAAGGCAGTCAGTTACTGTCCCACTATGCTTCCCTCTGTGCCCCCCCCATCAGATTAACATTTATTTTTGGTTATTATGTTCAGGTCTGACCATCACATGTGCCATGTTCAGAAAGGGCCATGAGGACAGCAAGGGGTATGAAACCGGATTTATATGAAATTGCATGTAGGTTGCTAGATTGGAGGGCTGTTCCAATTCATCCTCTTTGCATCCAGAATGATTCACAAGTTTAATGAATCTACATGGAAAAGCCAGAGGATCCTAGTGTTAGAGCCAGAAGGAACTTTGGAGTCCACCATGTCCAACCACTTCATTTTACAGATGAGGAAATTAAGGCACATAATGAGTGACTTTCTCAGGGTCACAAATAAGCATCTGTGGCAACATTTGCACTCAGGTCTTCCTGACTTCAAGTGTATGGCACCATCTCTTCTATAGGCCTTGTTTTCTTCCCTTGAGAGGACTGGTTAAAGAAACTGGGGATATTTAGCTCAGAGGAGAGAAGATTTAGGGCAGATATGACATTATGAGCTATCCTAGGAAAGAATAAGGGTTAGACTTGTCCCCCTTGGTTCCAGAGGTGTTGACTAAGAAGAGTTGGCAAAAATCACAAAGAAAACAGTATGGCAAAGTAGGCAGAAAACTCACCTGGGAGTCAGAAGGGGCTGGGTTCAAGTCTGTGTGACCCCAAGCAAATCACCCGTCCTCTCAGTGCCTCAGGTAACTAAGAGTAGCTGCCAATCTGGATGGGTAGAGGGAGTTTCTTCACAGGGAATTGTCCATGCCAACAATCACAACTTCTCTCCACAGAACACACATATACAGGACACACCCCCACATTGCTAAATTTCAACTGACCAAAAATGGAAGGCCATACCTCTGAAGTAGCAAGCTCCCTATTGGGCAAAATCTTCACTTTTGGCCATGGATGTCATCAAGGACATTCCTATTCAAACTTTCACCCTCAGTAGGAATGTTCTCTACAGCTTGCATGACAGATGATATCCCCAACAATCATCAACAAACATTTTTTAAATCCCCAATTAAATGAAAAAACAATTTTATCATGCATCTTTCTGTTTTGAGTTCCAAATTTTATCCCTCCCTCCCCTTACCCTTCCCTGAGACAGTAAGCAATTTGATATAGATTATACAAGTGCAAACGCATAAGACATTTTCATATTAGTCATAGTCATTTTGTACAAGAAAACTTAAACAAAGAAAAAGGAAAGTGAAAAACAGTTATGCTTCAGTTTGTATCAAACTCCATCAACTCTTTCTCTGGAGGTGGATAGTATTTTTCTTCATGAGACCTTTGGTATTGTCTTGGATCTTTGTATTGCTGAGAATAGCTAAATTGTGTATACTTTTCTTGTTCTGCTCACTTCATTTGCATCAGTTCATGTAAGTCTTTGCAGGTTTTTCTGAAATCATCCTACTCATTATTTATTATAGCACCATAGTATTCCCTCACAATTATATACCACAACTTCACCAACAAGTATTATTAAGCACCTACTTCACACCTAAATGTGCAAGCACTTGTGTGTGAATGTGCATGCAATATGCACATGTGCACATGGTGCTGGGACTTGAACATACCAAGGCACAAATGATCCTTGTTGTCCAATAGTTTACACTGGACAAAGGGAGAGAACATGTGCACAGAGTATGAACATGCAAACTAAATACAGAAATAATGACAGCTGGAGTGGGGAGTTGGGGAGTTGAGGATCTACTAACAGCTGGGGGAATCAGGAAAGGCAGCAAGTGGTATTTGAGCTGAATTTTAAAGGAAATTAGGGATCCTAGGGCAAGGGTGAGGAGGAAGTATGTCTTAGGCAATGGGAAGAGATGGAGACATGAGATGGAGGATTACTGTAAGGAACAGAGACTATGTCAGACTGGCCAGACCAAAGAACATGTGAAAGGGGATAACGCATAAGATGATGGAAAAGCTGATGGGAGCCAAATTATTAAAGACTTTAACTGCCAAAAAAGAAATATATTTTATGCTAAAGGTAAAAGGGAGTCATAGAAGTTTCTTGAGTAAGGGAGAAACATGCTTAGATCTGTACTTTAGGAAATTTTCTTGTATAGTTATATGGCAGACAGATGAAGGAGAGAAGAAATTTTTATTTTTGCTTTTTGGGGGTGGGGATTAAGGGGAAGGCAGGGCAATTGGAGTTAAGTGACTTGCCTTGGATTGGAACTCAGGTCCTCCTGACTCAAGGGCTGGTACTCTATTCACTGAACCACCTAGCCACCCCTGAGAGAGAAGAGATTAGAGGCAGAGTAGAGTAGGTGGCACACCCTTCTTCTCCACCAGATAATTGGAGAGTTCTTCCGTCAAGCGCTGGCTCATTTCCCTCCACATCTGCTGCACTCACTCTTCTTTCTGTGGTTCTTCCATCTCCAGCAGTTGAGCACTGCACCCCAAAGTCAAGAAAACTCCCATCTGAGTTCAAATCTGACCTCAGACATTTGCTGGCGGACAAGTCACTAACCTCTGTTTGCCTCAGTTTCCTCATCTGGAAAATGAGTTGGAGAAGGAAATGGAAAACTACTCTAGAATCTGCCAAGAAAACCCCAAATGGGTTCATGGAGAGTTGGACATGTCTGAAATGGTCAAAACGATATTTAACTCAATTCAACCTACATTTTTATTAAGTATTAGGGGAAAAGCAAAGTTTAGAGAAGAGAAAGGCTCTTTGACCCGTCCTGGACCTTCCAAGTCTGAAATATTTGCAGATAATAATAAATAATAATCCAGAAGTGCCTTATCATGGTGTAAACAAAGTGCTGTGTCTGAGCTCCTGAGGGGGAAAGGACTCCTTGCTGAAAGGGAGGAATCAAAATGCATCATGGAAGAGGCAGCATAAAGAAGGAAGAATTCTACAACTGAAGAGGGGGGAGGGAGGATGTTTTAGGGAATGTGAGCAGCAAAAGCAAGTAGTGGGGGGAATACACAGACCACATTTGTGGGGTAGAGAGTTGCGCAGCTGGCTGAAGTGTGTGCAAAGAGCGCTTAGAGAGGGGAGCAGTATGAGCCTGGGAAAACAGAACCACTCTATTATGGCCATTATGCCTAGGGTGGCCCCAAAGGCTTAATGCAGACTTAAGCTTTAACAGCTTAAAACTGCATGAAGACTTATGGGACATCATAGACAGAGAGAGACAGAAAGAGAGAGAGAGACACAGAGAGACAGAGAAAAGAGAAAGAAAGAAAAAGATAGAAATATATATACATATATACACACACACATATACACTCACATATAATTAATATATATTATGTATATACTTGTATGCATATATACATGAGTATATGTGTATACAAATAAACAATTATATATGTATATTCTTCCAGTAGATGTATACATACATGTGTCTATGTGCACATGTACACAAACAGATATTAATACACATATAGAGTTATGTAAATTTTCATGGCTACTTAAGGAAAGTCTTATATTTGACATATCTATATATTATACATGTGTGCATGGTTGTATAGAATATATATTAGCATGCATATATATGTATACATATATACATACATATATATAAATACAGACACACAGTTTTATCTCTTTAAACTCCCATGAAAATGAGCTACAACTTATTTCCAGATCCTGGAAGTGCAAAATCGCTGCTGACCCACTTCTAATCAGTGCTGTCCTATGGGAATCATGAACTGCAGAATCTAAATGCTTGAAATGCAGCTGAAGCATTCACATAGACCAAAGATTACCTACCCAGCGACATTACAGCATGGTGAACCACAAGAGGCCCTCTCAACGTGAGCTGCCATTATTTGTATACCCAAATTACCCAGTTCCACCCTTGTTGGAGAGAGTATATCAGTGTAATGATATCAGCCTTCTTGGTGAGTTTACTTACTAGAATAAACTGTTACTCACTGGCGACAAGTGTACTGTGGGCAGCTGGTGGACAGCTGGGTGCATCATCATTACAATAACAATAGCTAGCACTTAGATCAATGACTTGGATAAAGTCATAGATGATGTGCTTAACACAATTGTGGGTGACACAAGTTGAGGGGACAGTTGACACAGTGGAAGGCAGAGTCAGAATCCAAAAGGCTCTGGACAGGCTGGAGACACTGGGCAGAATCTAACAAGATCAAATTCAATGGGCATGAATGTAAAGTCTTGCCCTTAGGTATAAAAAGTTAGCTTTACACAGATAAGGTCCAGGAAGTGTGGTTAGATAAGAGTTTTTCTGAAAAAGATCTTGGGACTTTAGTGAACTACAAGCTTGACATGAGTCAGTCATGTGATGTATCAGCCAAAAAAAAAAAGCCCTTGGGCTGCACTAAAACTGGCATGGTTTCTGGGAGAAGTGAAGCCAGAGTTTCACTGTATCCATTGTCCTCTGTCCTCATCATTCCTTATGTGAACACTAGGTTCAGTTCTGGGCACCAGGGTTGAAGGATGATGATAAACTGGACAGTGGCCAGAGGAGGGTGACCAGGATGCTTGGGCCATGAGTCCATGTCCTAGGAGGATCTTTCAAAGGACCTGGACTGGGTTAGTCTGCAGAAAAGAACTCAATGAGAGCAGGATAAATGGAATGATTTTCATGTAGAGGATTTGTTAGATTTGCAAGAGCAATGGGTAGAAGGTGCAAAGGGGTCTGCTTAGGCTTGATTTCAGGAAAAAGTTGCTACCAATTAGACTTGTCCCCCAAAAGAATGAGCTGCTGTCAATAGTGGTTGGTCCTTCCTCCATGGAGTCAGGAGCCCAGGTTGGACAAGCCCTTGTCCCGTCTGGTAGAAAGGGAACTCCTTCCACGCCTGATTGGACCAGATGTGGACCAGATGGTCACAGACCCCTCAAGCTCCCAATGGCTGTGTCAGAACATTTTCATGGATATAATGTGTTTCATTTGTCTTATCTGATCCTCACAACATCCCTGAGAGAAATTCTATTATTATCCCCACTTCACAGATAAGGAAAATGGGGAAGAGAGAAGCTGCGACTCTCCCAAGGTTACACAGTGAGCATCTGAGGCAGGACTCCAACTCAAGCTGTCCTGTGTACAAGGCCAGTGCTCTATCCACTACACTATCTGCTGCCCAAGAAATCTCAAAGAAAATTTATAATGGGTGAAGAAGGCATAGCAATTATTATTTCACTCTGGAAATCAATAATTTAAGGCCATCTAAAATGTGACATCAGCCAACATTTCCCACATTACTTCACATTGCAACCACTCATACACTCTACAACCCAGCCAAAATAGGCTGTCAGCTGTTCCCCAACCCTGACACACCATCTCCCGCCTTTTGGCATCTTCTCAGGCTGTGTCCCATGCCTAAAATACCCTTTGTTCTCTTCTCTACCTATTGCAATTACGTGAATCCCCTTCCCACACTTTCTGATTGAACCAAACTGTCCTTCTTA
Organism: Pseudocheirus occidentalis; assembly: GCA_028646575.1. Taxonomy (NCBI): domain Eukaryota; kingdom Metazoa; phylum Chordata; class Mammalia; order Diprotodontia; family Pseudocheiridae; genus Pseudocheirus; species Pseudocheirus occidentalis. The sequence continues at coordinate 17,638,590 of CM053598.1, forward strand.
TACACATGACAATCCATGAGACACTAAGTTGTAATAAGCCTACAACCTTGAAAGTCATTCTCCTATATAATTAGGCAGCTAGGTGATGCTGCAGTAGATAGAGCACTGGACCTGGAGTCAGAAAGACTCACCTTCCTGAGTTCAAATCTGACCTCATACACTTGTTAGCTGTGTGACACTGGGCAAGTCACATCACTCTGTTTGCCTCAGTTTCCACATCTGTAAAATGAGTTGGAGAAGGAAATGGCAAGCCTGTCAATTTCTCTCATGACTGGTGTTCCTGAGGTCCTCTAACTACAACGGAACTGCTGACCATGGTACCAATCCAATATGAATGAATACTCCCACTTCAGTGAGGAATTTAGAAACTCTCACTTTCTATGAGTAACTAGAGATACCATTACCATAATTAGAAATAAAGCAAAGAAGAAAAGGACCCATTTGCACAAAAACATTGACAGCAGCTCAGTATTGACAATGAACTAGAAATTAAGGGAGCATCTTTCACTTGGGTGATGACTGGACAAATCATGCATATACATGGAACGGCATATTATTGTGTCATGAGCAATGACCAAAGGGATAGGTTCAGAGAACCTGGGAAGACTTTTATGAACTGATTTGGAGTGAAGTACAGAAGCAGGAAAACAGCTGGCATAATAAAAACAACGTGAAGGCAAACTCTGAAAGACTTAACAACTTTGGTCAACATAATGATACTCTATGAGACGAGAGGACTGATGGTGAAAGCTGCCTACCTTCTGAAAGGGAGGGCACAGGTTCAAGACTTAGGGCCTGGTCAATGCGGGAGTTTGTCTTACTTGATTATGCTTCTTTATTGCAAGGGGGTTTGTTCTTATTTTATATTTAGTTGGGGGTGAAGAGGTGGCAGGAGAGGACAGAGATAGAGTTCCAAAAAAAAAAAAAAAGAAAAAGGGAATGAGAAAGGAAGATCAGAAGGAATCACAGAACAGCAGGATACCTCTGAAAGTTCCGTGTTGAATTCACAATGTATTTTAAAAGAATTATATATATGAAATAGAGATATATTCACAGTTCTACGTAAAATTTCCTCTTTCTGTTCTACGCATGTAGAAATCTTCTTTGCATGTGATGTTAAGTGCAGGATTAAGAACTTTCCTTAAAAAGGGAATTTTTTAAATTTAGATAATAAGTATACATAAGCTCAGTAACCCACATACCTTTGCCACCTCATTGAAAAAAATCTCCATTTCAGATTTTATGAGTCACATTCGTTGCAGTAACAAGATGGCAAAATTTATGGAATTCAAAGTTTCTCAGATATTCTCCACTAAACAAAAGGATCTGAGAATTTAGTAGGTCTATTGGAGAAAGAGAATTCACATAAGTGTTTACACAGAAAGGAGGTTGAAAAAGAGTTTCTCACTTTCAGACCTCAACGTTGACCCTGACTTGATTCCAACAAAAACAATCCCCTCATTTGACCTTTGGTGATGTGCAACCCAGAGCACTGGACCATCGACTCCTTCTTAAACAATGAGCTGAGCATTTTAGACAGTAGGCTGCCCTGGGCTGGCTCAGTGAGGCCTCCATCCAGATCCCCCTCATGATGCCAGGATTTTCTCCACTGCTGGCTGCCCAACAGGTATGTGGTGAGGGCTTCCCTGGCCTCTTGCAAGCATAAGCTCTTGGATTTATTTTGGTCCATCACATTCATAAAGTTATTTTTTTGCTACTAAAAATTTAAAAAAGAAATTCTTGCATGCCATACATAATGTAAGGTATCAGCAAAAATAAAATACAATATTAATACCTTTAATCTGAAACAGGAAAGGGTTTTAACTCTCAGATGTAGAGAAGTAACAGACACAGTCTCAAATTCCAGCACACACGTGTATATGTATGTGTGTATATAGAAACACATATGTACATATACACGCATATATAACAAATATAAAGAAATACAAGACAGTTAATAGTTTAGGCAAGAGGTGATAAGGGTCCAATCTACCATGGCAGAACATGACTAGAATGGGATGAGTGTGAAAGATGTGGAAGGAGAATGAACAAAACTCAGCACTTGGTCCAATATGGAGGGAGAAGAAGGAAGAATGGAACACGACTTCATGGCTGTGACCCAGCTACTGGATGGATATTCACCTGTCCTACTTACGAGGCATCGCCTTAGCTGACGGGAGAGGTTCAGTGATGCATGGAGAGAAATCTCGGCGGTGCTAACATCTGAGGACTATGTTGATATCCAGATAAGATGTTGACATTGTGACAAGATCATACCACTGAGTGACCCTGGGCAATTTATTCATCCTCTCTAGGCCCTGATTCTCTTATCTGAAAAATGAAGAAAGTAAGCTAGGGGATATGTAAAGCCCCCTCCAGCTAGATGTCAGGGATCTCATCACTACATGATGTCGCAAGCCCCTGGAAGCTTCAAGAATCTATGGGAATTCTCACCATCCCAGACTCTAGGTGGGAGGGCTATAGAAGGGAGAGCTCTAGCTTCCTGTCTTTTTTCCTAGCTTAACAGCTATTATGCAGTCAGGGGAAAATCCCTAAAATGTCTACAGCTACCAAGTCATTTCATCAACTTGCCCAGCACAGAAAGCCTCTATGAGGTCATCATATGTGTTCCTTCTCAAAACTCTTAAATTCTTGGCCTTATTCCACTCCATAGTTTCAAAGGAAAGAATACATGTGTGTGTATATGTACATAGAGAGAGATACACATATCATATATACACACAAAAAGAGATATGAAAGAGAAGATGTGTGTGTAAATATATACATATGCACACATATAAAGAGAGAGAAGAGAGAGAAACATATATTTATATATACACACACACACAAAGGAGGGGAGAGAGGGAGAGAAAGGGAGGGAGAAAGAGAGAGAGACAGAAAGAGAGAGAGACAGAGAGAGAGCTCTCATACACTGTCCTTTCAAACTTTCTATTCAATTTAATCAGAAAAGGGGTAATAGTTTTGAGTCCACGTGGAGGAATTTGTGATCATCTGGCCATACCTAGGTAGATTTTAACAGAGATTTACAAGACTGTTTAAAACACCACAGCAAATAAATAACCATCACTATATAGAGGCAGACTGGCATAACAGAAGTGCCTAAAGACAGTTTTGTCTTTAGAGTCAGGAAGACATGCATTCAAATCTTGACTCCAATACTTGTTAGTTACGACCCTGGAAAAATCAGTAAACTGCTCTCTGCCTCAGTTTCCTCCCCTGTAAAATCAGGAGGCTGGAGTCAATGACATCTAAAATGACTTCCAGCTATGATCCCAAGATCTCTAGTGCCTAAAAGAAAGAACAATGCAGAGGATATTTCCAATTAATCCCAGATACATATGCTTGCATTTTATTTCTATTAGATAATGAGCTCCTTAAGGGCAGGGACTATATTTTGCCATTCTTTGTTTTCCTGCCTGGCATGGGGGTCTGGCATACAGTTGATGCTTACTAACTTATTCATGCTGACTGACAGCCTCTGAGGCAGAAGGAGCTCAGATTACGTCCAGTCTCAAACACATACTGGCTTTTGTCCTCAGGGTAAAGCTAACCTATCACAGAATGTAAGATGCAGGGCAGTTTCCAGTCTACATTGGTAGAGGGAATTTCTTTCCTGGAAGTTCCCTACATCAACAAAATCACAAGAAACAATTAAACAGAACAACCCAACCCCTTAGCACCGGTTTGACACAATGAACATGTTTGTTGATTGGTTCTAGACTTTGGAATGACAATTAAAGGTTTAAATTGTGTCTCCAATAATTCATAATTTTGTGATCTTAAATGAGCCTCTTACCCATCTGAACTTCTCATCTACAAAATAGGGGAGTTGGATATGATGATATCGAAGGTCCCTGTCTAGGTCTACACTTAAAGATACCAGAGGATCACAGATGTAGAGCTTGGGAAGTCTTTAGAGTAGACCCATCCTTTCAATTTATAGTTAAAGAAACTGAGACCTAAAGAGGGTACATGACTTGGCCAAGGTCACACAGATAGTAAGTAACACAAGGAAGGTTTGAACCCAGATCTCCTAACTCCAAATTGACTGTTCTGTCCACTGGACAGTCTGGATATAGGACTTTGAAAATAAACAAAAAATTTAGAGATTGTACAGTTTGATGTCTGAAGTCCAGAGTCTCAGCAGAGAGCTAAAAGCACTTCTTTAGAAGAACAAAGAATCACACTCCACACCAAGCCCACAGAAATGCATCAAAAGCCGATGACAAATTTATATCCTGTTCACTCGGCTCCAGGAGTGAGAAGCACTTTATATCTCAAACAAATGCTACCATTAGTATTCAATAAATAGCAGCATAGGTCAAAAAATGGATGCATGAATAGATTTTCTGTAGAAATGATAGTCAGAGGAAGCCGCTGCTTCAAGGTCAAAGCGAACAGGATGGAGATGTCTTTCGTGGGCGGACTGCCTGAGGCACTGCTGTTTTAAAGAAGTGATTTATGTCAAAGGGGTCACAAAAATAAAAGAAAGCCAAGAAAAGCAGTAAGAAGATTCAGGTTCCCATCATTTTCTCAACAAGGCAGTTGATAGTGGAGTATTTTCCTATGTCTTGTTTTCCAGAATGAATGATCATGTCTGCCCTGAGGCAGATGTTGCCACCATTGGAAGTGGGGTGGTTCCCTTTTTGGGGGGAAGATGGAGTCCCTCACATCTTCCACAAAGGAAGTCAGGTTTCCTTAAAGAGGGACTCTTCCAAGCCAAAATTTCCTCCAAGATGGAAAGGGGAGGATATAGAAAACCAGGGAAGAAAGGGCATGCATTTTCAAAGAGGAAATCAAACCTTCTGTGTTTTGCTATCTGGCTCCTAACAAAGCGTGTGAGCTGCCCTCCCGGTTGCATGGCAACAGCCCTCCCCAGCAGCTCTCGCCTCCAAATGATTCTCATGCCAGAGCTGCCTTCCAAAGCAGAGGCCAAGGACGCTGTGTGCGTGTTTCAGGTTACGTAAAGCTGGGGAAAGGGCTGCCATGGCATCTCCAAGGCAGAGTAGCATTCATTACAAGATGAAGGACAGCCAAAATGGAATACACCTTGAGATTGAGGGTGAATAGGGGATTGAAGAGATTGTCTAATCCAAACTCCTTATTTTTACAGTGAGAAAAACTGAGACCTGGAGAGAGGGGACTTGCCCAAGGGCCTACAGCAAATATGTGGCCAAATTTGGACATGAGTACAGAGATTTGGATTAAAATCCTGCCTGTGACCCTTTCTACCTGGGTGATCATGGGCCACAACTTCCTAACCAGTAAAAGGAAGAGGTGGGATTAGGCGGACTCTGAAATCCCTTACAGCCCAATATTCATAATCCCAATCTTGTGAACATCACTTCACATCCTTGATCTCAGCTTCACGTAGAAAGGGAAGGGGCTGGAGATGGTTTCTGAGGCTGCTTCCAGCTCCAAATCTATAAACTGAGGTTACTTCCGTCAATTACAGCTGTCAGCATCTAACCAGACCATTCATTTTTCCAAGCTTCTTGTTACACAAAAGTGCCCCAAAATAGAAAATAAAAAAAGAAGTGCATTCGGTTCACTGTTCAATGAGCAGGTATTATAGTCCTAAGCAGTCATTTGATAAGCATTTAGAAGTACATGGTAAGAGTAAATGTGTAGCTATGAACTTATCAGGAGCCTATGAGTTAATTCTCTACAGCTGCCTTCTTTTTAGGGAACTCGCTCTAGCAACTGAGATAGGTGTAATGACTTCCTCATTCATCCAATCAACAAACATTTATTAAGCACTTACTGTTTGCTAGGCACTGAAGCCTTAAAGGGGAAAAAAGAAATTTACATAACTTTATTATATATTTAAAAGGAATAGCAAGTTGTACATAATAGATTTACTATTATTGCTTCATTAGCAATAATCTTTTTTATTATGTTATGTTATGAAAATGCTTGTTTTATTCCATAAATTGAAAATTAATTTTAAAAAATGAAATAGTTCTTGAAATCAATTAGGTAACACCTTTTGAAGTAAACAGCATTTATATAGAAATACATACAGACTACATACAGAGAAAATCCAAAGTAATTTTTTTTTCCTGGGAGGGAGGGAGATACCACCAGCTGGACATAGCACATGGATGGGTAAACTGGAATCTGGAAAGCCCTCATGTAGAAGATAGCATTGGCCCTGAGCTTGGAAGGGAGGTAGGGATTCTAAGAAGAAGAGCTGAGGAGGGTGAACATTCCAGGCATGAAGTGCAGCCTGTTTGAAAGTAGCGCAATAGGAGACTAAATGTCTTGTGTGAGGAACAGCAAGACATCCAGTTATGCTGGACCACAGAGCATCTGAAGGAGTGTAACATATACTTACAAAGGCCATTGGGAAGCAGGCAGTGAGGGGCTTTATAAGCTAAACTGACATGTTTTCATTTGATCCGAAAGGCATCAATGTTTAAGGATTTTTAAGAAGTGACCACTAGCCACCCACCCCACTCTTGATTGCAATGTTGAATGTATGGAGTGGTCAAAAATGGGGACCATCTGTATAGAGTGACCATGATTATATGTTGCAATCTCCCACGCGTCTGAGCCTTGGGTCCACTCCTTACATCTCCCTGTTGTCTTAAGGTGCTTCATCCTCATTGTCAACATCATGTTCACTGTTAAGCCTGAATCACCCGTTTTCAAGGGCTAGAAGGCAATCAGCCAATCAGCAAAAACCTGCTTCTCCATGTCCCCCAACACCAGTGGGGGAGGATATGGGCAGATGATGGATGAAGACAGTCTAACTCGCCACCTGGCACAGAATGAATTCAAGTGCGGCAGGCTCCAAGCAGCGTTTTAGAACACACTGAAGTATGAATTCTATAGTTAAGGATCAACTGTGTGATGCTAGAGCAGATGGACCCACATGTTTGGCAAAAATGAGAACAAAGGGGCTTTGCTTTGAGAAACTATGCCAGGGAATCTGTAACAGAGAAACAGAGCCTCAGACATAGCTGCAGCCAGAGAGAGACAGCATGGTGGAATGGATTGGAGGGTTTTCCATTGTGCAATATAGTCTCTATATTGGAGAACTGGAGGATTTCCCATTGTGTAATATATTCTATATCTTACACACATGGACAATAAAATCTTCAACACAAAAGACAATACATACCTTTTTCTACAGGATGATGCCAAGTAAAGTCTATGAGCATTTAATTAAGAACCTACTATATGGCAGACACTTTGCTAAGGGCTGGGAATAAAGAGAAAGAAAAAAAATCATTCCTGTTCTCCAGAGCTCACAATCTAATGGAGGAAACAGAATATAAACCATGATGTACAAACAAGCTAGACAGGTTACATTGGAGGTAACTAACTGATAGAGGGAAGGTACTGGCATTAAGAAGGATGGGAAAGAGATGAGCATTAAGGACAGTTAAAGACAGGTCAGCCAGGCAGTCAGACAAGGCAGGGAATACACAGCAACATCCTATCAGTCTTCAAGATCCAGCCAAGTGTTGCCTCCTCCATGGAGCCCCCTTTGCTTCAGAATTCATGTGCCAGGCAAATCATTTGGGTTTTAAATGGTGCTGTAGGAGTTGAGCAAATGTTAGGGCAAGAATACTTTGAAAATGTCTACAAGTAGGCAGGTAGCATCCTAGGGCACATGCTGAGAAGGCACTAAGACATCTTGTCTGTGGCTTCCAAGAGCTTGATGTGTTTGAACTCATCTCTCTTTTCACCTTCCCATATCTCATCACTTTGTTTTATATTTAGCTATGGACATGTCTTATCCCTTCCTTCCACCACATATTGTAAGCTCCTTTAGGGCAAACATGGTTTTGTTTCTGTCTTTGGGATGAGTCTTCCACAAAACAGATTATTAATGTCTCTTTTCACTGTAATAGGAAAGACAGAGACTGGGGTGGGGGCGGGGGCAGTTTCTGATGATCTGGATTCAAATTGTGCTAAAGGTCTTGGCCATGGGAGGGGTCTTAGAGTTAAGGAGTCCATGCAAGTCATGATTTCATAGACGAAGAAACCAAAGCCTGAGGACTTCTGGTGGGAAGTCAGGTCTTGGTTCCCTCCTCCATAAAATGAGGGGTGGGATTCCCCAAGGTTCCTTTCAGGTCTGGATGGAAGATGCCATACTCCTCCTGATCAACATGTGTTTTATTTTTTATATTTTCTGCTTCTGACCTGTGATTATATCAGGGTAGGAAGCTCCCAATGGGCAAACTCTACCAAAGAGGATTACGTGAAGAACAGACATTATACTAAGTGCTTTATAAATCTAATCTTATCCATCCTCACAAAAACTCTTTGAAGTAGGTGTTATTATTATCTCTACTTTACAGTTGAGGAAACTGAGGCAGATAGAGGGTGTGACTTGCCCCAGGTCACACAGATAGTAAGTGAAGCTGGATTTCAGTCCAGTGCTCTGTCCACCATGTCATCTAGCTGCTCTGTAATCTATAGTCTTAGTGAGTTTCTTGGGGCACTGAGAGCTTGTTTTCTTGTTTTGTTTTAGTTCTCTCACTGAATTATGGTGTTGGTTTTGTTGATGGTACAGAACATAAGACTCTATATTTCTTGTCCCTACTCTAGGGGTGTCCTGGGGCAGGGACTGTGTGTTGAGTGGGTATAGGATCCCCAGGAGAGAAAAGCAAATTTGAGATGTGGGGTCCCCAGTGATGAAACTCTTCTGAATGGGGAATGCCCACCCCCTGATACCATAAGTAGCTGTCAAAGACCAGCATTCAAGGCATTAAGAGATTGTGATCTTTGTGGATAAAGAGAGTACTCACCTGACAAAGTGGGTGGGTATAAGGCATGTTTCCCAGTCCCTACACAGTTACAGAAAGTGGGGACTGTAATGGCAAGCAAAGAAGTAGTTAATGACTTGTAGCTATTTAATCATTTAGCACCTTGTTTCAGTTCAAGTTTCTTTTAAGTCTTGCCCATGATTATATCAAGTTAAGAAACAGAATTTGCTGATGCAACAGGAAGGGGCAGAACAGGGAGGAGCTTAATGACTGTATACAAGGAGAAGCCCAGGCTGAGAGGGGGCAGAACTGAGAGAGCACTTGTGGTGGCAGATTTTGAGCAAGGAACATTTGTGGTAGCAGCACTCTATTTGTTTCCTCTTTGTTGATTTTTGTTTGTGATGTGTGTTGAGTTCTCAGACCTTGTTCATGGCAAGATAATTTCACAGGCAGATAGTGAATTGATGATGGTGCCAGCAATGTGTATGAATGTTATTGTGGCTCTTTTTTTTTTGGAGGGGAAAGGTCAGAGAAATTGGAGCTGTGACTTGCCCAAGGTCACATGTCTAGTAAGTGTTAAGTGTCTGAAGCCAGGTTAGAACTCAGGTCCTCCTGACTCCAGGGCCAGTGCTCTATTCACTGTGCCACCTACCTGCCCCTATTGTGGATATTTTAAGCTTTGTCTTCCCAGAAACACAGATTGTGAAGTACTTAAGGTGTACTGGACACTGTGAGCTTCAATATAGAATGGGAACTGGACAAGGAATTGGACAAGAGGCTGGACAAGGAGCTGAGAGCTGCCTGCCTTTGAATCCAGGTAACAGTTGGTTAGATTTGAGTAAGAGCTGGGACCAATGAAGAGGAACCATGGAAGCTGAGAGCCAGCCTCAAGTCAAGATGAAAAGACCCCTTCTTGGTTACTTAATGGTGACTGAGAAGATTATGATTTACTGTGACCTAGGGGTGGAGAACTTTGACCTTTGTACTTTGTGTCCCTCAATGAGGCCTCCTCCTTAAGGATTATTGAGTTAAGGACTTACTGAATAATATATTTTGTTTAAAACTATGTAGTCACTTTGGTGAAAACTATGTGGCCACTTTAGTGATAAGTTGTTATGTCATAACATTGTGAGTGCTGTACTTTGTTTTTTGTCAATGTTTTGTCTTAGTTTATTATTGAATAGAGAGTTCATTATACTATGTAATTAGAACCTTGAAGCTGTTCACAGTAGCAGTCTTCTGGAAAGCTGCTTGTGATTGGCTTTACAGAGACTTACATCCTAAATATGTTTTCACAGTTAGAATTATACTATATGTAATGTGAATCATGTATTGTTAGAAACACCAATCCACAAATATTCAGTTTAGGAACCACACCAAGTAACTACATGAAAACACTTTAGAAAAAGTCTCATAAAAAGGAATTTGACATTGTCTTCCAATGACTCTTGCCCAAAAGAAAAAATATCAAGGAGACAAAAAAAATATTTCCCTGAATTTCAGGCAGGTAACAAAAAGCTTCAGAAGACCTGAAGAAAGGACACCTATTTACTGAAAATAAAGCTAGGCTTAGCAAAATGAGAGGCTAAGGATTGGATGTTCTGAAAATACTTTTTGAAGAATTTCATCCAAATAGATTTTGTATCTTAGCAGTCTGGAAGTTGTCTCCAGCAATGTAGGTTATAATCCTTGCATGCCTGCCCACCCCATACAAAAATCTGTGTTCTCCCATGAAGTCTCTACCCCAGGGACTATCCAACATGCTAGAAATCTTCCTAGATTTCTCTTAACATCATGAGGAGACTATTGGAGGCCTTAGGATGCCCACTAGTTATTACTCAACTTGACCACATGACCTGCCTACCTTCTCTTCCCATCAGCCTTGACGGTGATGATTGTAGTCTGGATAACAGATGGGGAGGCAGCTAAATAGTTCAATAGATACAATGCTGGGTCTAGAGTCAGAAAGACTCATCTTCCCAAGTTCAAATCCATCCTCAGACACTGGGAAAGTAATTTGAACATATTTGCTACAGTTTTTTCATCTGTAAGATAAGTTAGAGAAGGAAATGGAAAACCATTATCTTTGCCAAGATAACCCCACATGGGGTCACAATGAAAAACAACTGAATAACAGAATCATCTTGACTAAATTTTTGTTTGAAGGCAGCAATCTGGAATGCCCAACAACTGCCAAAATGTGTTCCTCACCCCCAGACAAGGCTACCTGAGTTGATACTATGTTATGAGTCCACATTCACTCAAAAAAACATAGTTAATGAGCCCCCATTATTGTGTTTGCCACCAGAATACAGATTATCCTAAAGAAAGGTATTTAATAAAATAGTATAGTAAGAAAAGTAGGAACAGAACATTTCTCCATAAACCTAGGAAGAAGAGCACAGTCATTTGGGTTATCCAAGCACAGACTTTCAGGATGGCTTGTATATGATGATGCTAGAGATTTAAGGTATCTCTTACTGAATTCTAACTACAGTAGTACAATATGAGATTTACATCCAGATTTTTAGCAAGTAAAGTGTTAATTAATTTAGGGATAACAAATTTGAATTTTAATCCACTTTTCTTTTTTTATAGCTCTTTTAAAATAGTCCTTAATCTAGTTAGTTTTCTGAGTCACACACATACACACTCACATACTGACACTTTAAGGCTATAACCTCCATATATGAAAATGAGATATAGGCAGATTCTTCTTGTGACTGTATCTAAGGATGTAGATTCACCATATATCTTCATCTTTGGAATTTTAAACTCCCAAATTATCTAAACATTAAAGTCTCATCCCTTCCCTCCTTTGGTCCTTACAGTGTTATACTCTGAGGTCCCACCCAGTTTTATATTTATTACCTACAGATTCTAATTCTGATTTTCCTTTAAAGGACAGTCATCCAGAGTAGATTTAAGTGGGTGTTTTATGTCTTGCATTTACTCTGACTCCATAGCAAAAATAACATTTTTCACATAAAGGAAGCTGTCATGCATTCCTATGCAGACTCAGAAACACCCAAAGTCCTAAGTTATTTTGCTGGGTTTTGTGATGGTATTCTTGAGATATGATCTTCATCTGATACCTTGTGTTACTGTTATTGACTACTCATATTGTGTGCTTTCTAGCTGTGATGATGCCAACACAGGAGTTAAGATCCGACTGAATAATTTGAGACTTCAAACAGAACAACCATCTGTACATGTCAAGTCTAATTTATAAACATCTATATTCAAACCTTGACTAGGCAAGTCCCTGGCACAGAAGATTAAAAAAATAATGTGAGAAAGAACAAACTAGTTTTCTAGAATGCTACTCTTTGCTTCCAATCCTACATAATGCAAATGATGGGATGGAATGGTATAGAGTTGGATGAGAAGAAATAGGAAGGGAAAGAAAGGGAAGGAAATGTATCTGCAGGTACCAAGAAGAGCTAAAAGGTGAATAAGGAAAGGTGGGCTAGGTATCAATGAATGAGTAGAATCCAATCTGAAGATTAAGCACAGTAACAACCATTGACACACTAAAGTAACTGGCTTTTAAAATTACCAACTTCGGGTGTAACAGTTACAAAAAATTATGCACTATTACTATCATTTACATGACAATTAATCACACTTATATTCCACCTATATGAATACATTAGGCAGAAATCATATATACTAAACATTATGCAAAATTTCAAATATATTTTAATATCTTTTTAAAAGCTATAGTAGAAAGCTCCATAGCAAATGCAATGGAACATTACTGCACTGTAAGAAACAATGAACCCAAAAGATACACAGAGAAACATGAGAAGATTTATATGAACTGATACAAAATGAAGTGAGCAGAACCAAGAAAACAATACATGCAATGATGACAGAAATGCAAATAAAAAGAACAAGTTCTCACTCTGCCCCAAAAAGAAACTAGGAATTAATTATAGTATCAAACTTGGGTCTAAAGAAAAAAAGGAGAAAATGTATCTCCCTTTTTCACGGAGATGGAGGACAACAGATGTGAAACAATGCATGTGTCATGAGACATAGTTGATAGGTTGGTTCAAATCCAGTTTCAAATGCCTACTGGCACAAAGAGACAGACACAACTAAAACTCAACAACAACAAAATTCTGAAACTATCCTATTCTGCACAATATCCTTGACAAATGAACATCCAACTTATGCTTAATAAAGACATCTGGTCCTAGGGAGCTCACTACTTCTCAGGTCAGCCCTTCTACCTTGGACAGCTCTCATTGTTAGGAAGACTTTCTTTATATTAAATCTAAATGTACCCATCGGCAGCATTCATCCAGGGCCTGAAGATTTATGGTGTCTTTGCACATCATGAACACAAGCGAAAGAAGTGGTTCCACCAATAACACTTAAGAAACTTTTTCTAGTTTGTTTTCAGAAAGAAAACAGCACAATAAAAACAGCACTAGATACTGGGCCAGACACTCTGCTCCGAATTCAAATCCCCTATGACCTGTAGGATCATGATAAAGTCATTGAAGAAAAGAGGGAAGTGAGCATTTTAAGTGCCTACTATGTGCCAGGCACCTCAATAAATGCTTTACAAATATTGTTCCATTTAACCTTCATATCCAGGGGAGGTGGGTGCTGTGTTAGCACTTCACATGCAAAGTGTACATAAAAGAAACCTCATGTGACTCACCTCACAGGGTTTCATGGGGAAATATAAATATTATATTGTATGTTTGTGAAAATTGTATGCAACGGGGGAAACAACTTTTCAAATAAAAAAAGAGATCTGCCTCAAGTTTTAGGCAAATTGTATTTTTACCTTTCTGGAACTTTGTGGGTTGTAGGATCCATGGTTATCCTGAAAAAAAAAGGAAAACAACATGAACATAAAGATAAAATAAGTCCCATCACATTAACGAAGAGTCTGTGGCTCCAGTAAGAACACAGTTCGTCTGTGAAAACACAGCACAAATGTTCTTACACCTTCAGAGAAGGAGGATCGAAGTCACGCAAGGTCGACCAGTGAAAATGATGTAATATCAGAAAGGTCCCTTACTATCGATGCTTCCTTAGATATAGTGCATAGATCCCATCTAAAATCAATAACAACCACAGAACTGAAATTATTACTAGAGAAATTGATGATAAAAACTTAATGACTGAAGATAGGAACCAAATCAACTCTTTTAAAGTCCAGAGAACCAGCCAAAGATGTCCAAAATTTCAAATACCAAGCTATAACAACTCAGTACAAAAATAAAATCATGCTTTTCCTCAGTAGGAGAATGTAATCATATTATGAAGCATTTATTTTGACACCTATTACAAGATGACCCAGAGAATCACAGGTTTTCTGTGTTGAGAATTACTTCTGTAGTCATCTCATCCAACCAGTCCCCAAAAGAAATCTTATTACAACACATCTGACAAGGGAGGCAATGTGCTATCCACTGACTCTGCAGTCAGAGAACTGGGGTTCAAACCCCATTGCTAAAGCTTCCTACTTATAGTACCTAGAACAAGTTGGTTAGTTTCCCTGGGCCTCAGTTCCCTCATATGTAAATTAAGGGAGTTGAACTGGATGACCTCTGAAAGCCCTCCCAGTTTTTAGAGGTCTAATTTTGTGGTCATAAGTGACTATGGAGCCTTTGCTTGAAGACTCGAACTGAGGGAGAACACATCACCTCTCCATGTTCTCTTAGGTTTAATAGGTTTAATTCTTTCCAGTACTGTTTAACAACAAGCAAAACAGAAAGGTCATGCTGTTCCCCCCTCCCCAGATCTATCCATCTATCAATAGATCAGTCTATCTACCTGTCTATGTCTATCTCTCTGTCTATTATCTATCCATTCACATATTTATGTACATATGTATGTGTACATATGCAAATAAGAATATATGAATATTATAGAGACATGCATATACAAAGAGAGGAGGGGAGGTAAAGAAAGAGGGAGGGAGAAATAGAGAGACTGAGAGAGAGGAGATATGAAGAGAAGAAGGGACAGAGGAAGGGAAAGAAGGAGAGAGACATAGAAAGGGGGAGAGAGATGTTTCTATAATATGTATGTATATTTAAACACTCTAAATAAACAAGTAAACAGTATTGGAGTCACAACATTATTCCTATAACCTCTAAATGAAATATTTGGGGTACATATTCAATTTAACTGCCACAGCAGAGCCAGAAGTTCTCCAATATTAGAACCAAATAACTTCTATAGGTAAGATCTCTGGGCAATTAGCACTTGTATATAATTGAACATTCAATAATTTTTATGAGATATAGATTGCCCATCGTGGTGTGGAAATTTTAAAATCACTTATGTCTAAAAAAATCAACAATTTGAATCTAATTGGGCAAATCAGTAAATTAAGCCTGGCTAATCTGACAATGGTAGTCATTTTACTTAAGAAAAAAATCTACCAAAATAGCCTGAAATGTGAAGATTGTTGGATTTCATCAATGGCACAAAATTATCACCAAAAAAGAACCAAATTGAGATTGAAATAAGAAATTTGTTCCATGACTCTAATAAAGGTTAAAAAAAATAGAAATGTCTTATTGTGATTACCTCAGAACTCAAAGACTGTACTTACTTTGAGGATTTTCCTGAGCTCTCTGAGAGTAGGGATATTTATAGCTCTTTTTGTTCAGTTGTTTTTAGTTGTGTCCAACTCTTCCTGACTCCTTTTCTTGGGGGAGCTGGCTTGGCAAAGATACTGGAGTGGTTCACCATTTCCTTCTCCAGCTCTTTTGAAAGACAAGGAAACTGAGGCAAACAAGGTAAAGTGAGTTGCCCAGGGTCACACAGTTAGGAAGTGCCTACTGCTGGATTTGAATTCAGGAAGTCTTCCTGACTCTGGGCCCAGAGCTATATCTGCTACACCACCTAGCATAGTTTATAACACATAGTAGGCATTTAATAAACGATAGGTATTAGTGTTCCTCCCCCCAAATTACCTCGCATTAATTAATTTATTTATTTGGAGGGGGGAAGGCAAGGCAATTGGGGTTAAGTGACTTGCCCAAGGTCACACAGCTAGTAAGTGTGTCAAATGTCTGAGGCTGAATTTGAACTCAGGTCCTCTTGACTTCAGGGCCAGTGCTCTAGACACTGTGCCACCCAGCTGCCCCTTGAATTTATTTTCTAGAGATCTTATAAATATTTTTGGTAGGACCTGGCCAGACTTTGATCACTGACCTTGAACAACAAACCAAGTTAGCCACTTCTATGAATAATCCAGAAAAATGGTACAAAGGCTAAACCAATCCCATTGAATTATTCCATGTCACTCATTTCAAAGGTTTATTCAAAAATTCAATGCATTTATGTCTGTCTATAATAATAGAAAAATAGGATATGCCTTTCAATGATCCTCATTCAGGCTAAAATGGTAAAAAAAATCTTTTGATAACCATCTGTCAAAATAAAGGTATGATATTCACAATAATCTTTTAGTCCAGACCTTTTATTACATCTGTGTGGAAACTCCTTCTAGTGATTCCAACTAGCAATTCATCTATAACTTACATATTTAGAGTACAGCATGGGGGAAATGGAAAAATTAAGTGACCGTCTATAGTCACACAATTGTATTGGTCAGAAGCAGGATTAGAATTTGGATATTTCTGAGTCTATAGCTAGTCTTCTATTCACAACATCCTGCTGCTTCTCAATGAGCAATGATGCAAGGTCGACAGGTAATGAAGGGTTACTGAAGATGTTTGAGCAAGGTAGGTATCGGTCAGACCAGAGACTCCGACAGCTTCGTGAAGGATGGCACAGTGAAGGGAAGAGGGAAGGGAAAGCAGGCAAGGAGGGCAGTGAGAAGCCTCCTGCAATGGAGAAGAGAATGTCAGGGAGAGAGATGGTGAGTAAGGGAAGGGCAAGGAGAAAGAAGAAGGAAAAGTGGGTCCTGCTCAATGTAACCTGCTCAAATTCAAAGCTTTCAATCTTGAGGGTCATTAGCCAGAATGTCAGATACAGCCCTCTCTTTTTTTCTTGATAATAAAAATTTTAAGTTTTCATAATTTAATAATAAGTTTTAAGTTTAGCAAGGTACTTTATATGTATCATCTCATCTAATACAACAACCTTGTCAGGAAGGTACTATTATTAACTCCGTTTTACAGATGGAAAAACTGAAGCTGACAGATTAAGTGACTTTCCCAGGATCACACAGCTAGTAAGTATCTAAGGCAGGATTTGAACTCAGTACTTCCTGCCTCTAGTTTGACGACTCTATCCTTTATCTAAAGCAGCTGTTCTCAACCTGTGGGTCACGACCCCTTTGGGGCTTGAACGACCCTTTCACAGGGGGCGCCTAAGACCATCTGAAAACACATATTTCTGATGGACTTAGGAACCACGACACCACTCCTCTATCTATCTCAAGGAGAGTCCACCCACATGCAGATATGCCCACATACGAGTATTAAAGGTTTGCAGCATTAGGAAGGTTGAGAACCACTGATCTAAAGTCAGGCATTAAAGGACTCAGTCAAGAAGCATTAGCACTACTATGTGCCAGTCATATATTGCTTATAGCTCTCAAAGGAGCTTCATGGGAGAAACCACATGCAAACACTTGCGTATAAATACAAAATTTGCAGGATAAATAAAAGGAATTTCAGAAGGAAGTCATTGGCAGTAACAGAGTCTTGGAAATGTGCCTACAGAAGGTGGGGGTAGGGCCTTTGGGTATGACTTGAAGGAGGTCAGAGAAGCTGAAGGGTCATTATGAGGAAGGAGAGCATTCCAGGTATAGAGGAGTCAGGAGATGGAGCAGCTTGTTGGAGGAGCAGCAGGGATCCCATGTCACTGTATCACAGAGTGTGGAGGGGAGGAAACTGGAAAAAGCCTGGAAAAGTAGGAAGGGGCCAGGTTAGGACAAGTTTTAAAAGCCAAATGATTTTCAATTTGACTTCGTTGTCTTCTTCTGGTTCCATGTTTTGATCCTTTTTGTCCCCAAAAAAGGATTCTATGGTCTGATTGTGTTCTTCTGTTTGCTCTCTGCTTCCAGAGTGGAGAGAGCTGTGTCCCAAATCTCTGGATTTCTCACAGTTGTCAGAGCAATGAGGAGGGTACCCTCTCTACAACCACTACATGCTCTGGCTCACTGGCCACACATCCCAGGATCACCACCCAAGACTGCAATCCAGATCCAAGCAGGTCAAAGCAAGAGTGATTACCATTTGAATGGTTGCTTGGTCTCCCTTCCATCTGTAGGCCAGGAACTCTGGAGGCAGCCACACCTCAACCACCTCTCGCCCTTGGGGGCTGGGGCTGGACTGTGCTCTTC
>CM053598.1:17657122-17721096 GCA_028646575.1 Pseudocheirus occidentalis
AGAAGTGAGACTTGTTCCATGTACATTTAAAATAATTTACATAATGTATAACATCCTAGATCTGCAGAAATGGGCTTCCCAGAGAACGTTCAGGGATAGACTTGGTGATTTGGATGTCACCCAACCAAGGTCATGGAAGCCAATGAGTTTTCAGCCAGAGTGAGAAGAGCTGAGAGTTGAGGGCTGAGCCTTGGGAAACGCCCACATTAAGGGATTAGAAGGAGGAAGGGAAGCTTGCAAAGCAAAGAGAAGTAGAAAAGGAGAAATCTAATGTGATGGCAGCCAAAGAAAAAGGTTCCTGGGAGGTTTTTTGATTAACTGTGGAATTCAATTAGATATGCATGGTTGGATTCCCAAACCATAATATAGAGCTAGCTACCCTCAAAGAACAGCTGAACTCATCAATGCCAACTGAAACTACTGGAGAGAGTTATATTTATTTCTTTTCAAGAATTTTTTTTCAGCTTAATTACTGCAAAGCCCATTGGACAAAGAGCTGGGTAAATGTATCAAGGTAATATCCTCATTAACCTTGACCATAAAAACACAGCACAACCTACGTTCTCATGCTCTGAATCTCTCTTTCTAATGTGGAAAAGGGGAACGGAGGGTATGTGACAGTTCAAACCGATGAATTTCCTCGGGCAAGGTAGGTTTGGCATAAAATGGAATTGGGACACGTTTCCAGAGCTCCATCAAAATGACTCTGGGTGAGCATCATGCCGATTGACCAATCTGGTGGACAGAGCACTGGTCTTTGAGTCACAAAATACAGGATCACATCCTTATTCTCCCACTTACTAACTGCGTGATCTTGGGAACATCATTTAAGATCTTTGTTTAAGAAAAGCAAACATCAATTTCATTATCTGTAAAATATAGAAGTTGCATCAGATGGTCTCAAAGGTACTTCTCAGTTCTCAATCAGTATTGTCCCAGCTACATTTCTGGTCCTCAGCTATCATTCTTCCTGGGCTCTGTGGTCCAGAAATGCCTTCTATTCCATTGTAAAATCTAAGTTCAGGAACCTCTTCTTTGGAAGCAAATCATCTATGGTTCACTACACCAAGAACACTGGCAAGCCTGGTTTTCTGAATTGTTCCTGGCACATCTAACACCTCCTCCACACAAGCTGCACCTTATAAATCAGTCTTTGGCTTTGAGAATTCTCTAAGAAATCCTGGCTGGTTTAGGTTATTTATACAAGACCAATTCACATGACCTCTTCTTCTGTGAAATGGTGAATGACAATCTACCTCTCAGTTCTTCTTTTAACATCTCCAATACTATGCAATTTAAGAAGGGACTATCCTGATGTGACCCAAGAGAATACCAGGCTGTAAGGGCAGCTTATTGGAGAGGTCCCAAAAAGCACCAGCATCAGGAAACCACAGAAAGCCTGCTTCCCATCTTCTGACTGCTTGAGGGATGGCACTTGAAAGTGGGAATTCAAACTGAGTCTACCAGAATATAGGTTGAACCCCTTGAAAACAGTGTGTGTGTGTATATGTATATATGTACATATACACACATACATATGTGTGTACATACATATATATAAACATAAACATATACATATTTTGTGTCTGCATGTGTATATACATACACAGATATATAAACACATATAAGATATATATATACATATATATATATATATACACACACACAGACAGGTATATGTCTGTGTGTATAAACACTGGCAGATAAACATATATAAGATATATGTGCTACATATGTATGCATACATGTATACGTATATATGCACATGTGGATATATCATAGACTAAAGTAAAGATTGGAAGGTGAGAATATCACACTGGATATACTTTTTTTTTGGTGTTTTTTTTTTGGAGGGCAGTTGGGGTTAAGTGACTAAGTGCCCAAGGTCACACAGCTGGTTTTTGTGTTAAGTGTCTGAGGCCGGATTTGAACTCAGGTCCTCTGACTCCAGGGCTGGTGCTCTATTCACTGCGCCACCTAGTTGCCCCATGGATATACTTTTTAAAAAATACCAGAAATCAAATCTAATAAGACTAGGGATGGAAAAATGTTCAGTAGTTTATTCAAGAGATAAAGTATTGTTAATATTTTGGAAAAGTTTATCCATTTATCTACACACACAAAGGCAAACACATCAATGTGTTTTCTTTCCAGCAAACTACAAATAATTTGGAGCTTATATTTTTACATGTGCTTTTATTCCCTATTTGATTTTGGTTAAGATGGCTAAGACAGGCTGTCAAGGGGAAATAAACTAATCACAAGCTCTTATTAAATAGCTATTATTTGGTAGGCTCAAGAAATACAAAAAGAAAATTCAGGAATTACCTGCTCTCCCAGAGCTTCTTTTCTGTGGGGGAGATGATAAATATATACACACATACATATCCATACACATATACACACAAACAGACATATATAGTCATACAAAATAGCTCCAAAATTAATGCATGGTCTTTTGCAGGTGGAAGATGCTGACCACTGTGGGGAGGGGAAAGTCAAGTAAAGGGTCCTCTAAGTGGTGCGTCAGCTGCCTTGTGAAGGAAAAGAGGGGTTCTCTGAGATGTGCTGAGAAGAGACAGCCTTCCAGACCCAGGCCGAGGGGGGCAGCCTTGGATTTGGAGGTAGGATATGAAGCTTCAAATGCCAGCTGTGATATAGACTAGCTGTGTGACCACAAGGAACATATGTCACCAAGCAAACCCTCTGTTTTCCCACATGTAAAATGGGAGTGACTTTAACACTTTCACAACATAGCTCACTTTGTTGTTGTGAGGAAAGTGTTTTGTGAATTTTGAAACATTACAGAAACGTAAACCATTTTGTACATTATTTGGGAGGAAAGAAAAGGGAAGAAGCCATTTATACAGTACCTACGATGGGCCAGGCATTGTGCTAAGAACTCTATGAATATTGTGTCATTTAATCCTCATAACAACCCTCTGACATAGATGCTTTTATAATTCTCATTTGACAGTTAAAGAAACTGAGGCAAACAAGTGTAGTGACTCGCCTGACTTGCCTAGGGTCACTATAGCCAATAGTATCATAGGTTGGATTTGAACTCAGGTAGCAGAAAATGGCAACTCCCTCCAGTATCTTTGCTAAGAAAATCCCAAGTGGGGTCACGGAGAGTCAGACAAACTGACTGAACAACCAAAAACAAGCCAGCTCTGGCTACCGCACCACCTAACCACTGCTGCTCATCTCACTAATACACATGCATTATTTCATTATGCCTGCCACTCTGGTGAGTCACATTGTGTTGCTGTTCATCGGATAATCTTTAAAAAGAAATCAAGGTAAGATGTGATATATAGAAAAAAAATACAAAAACTAAGACCCTACTCAGAAGAGAAAAAACTTGGGGAACAAAAGCTTCTTGCTCTAAACAGAAAGCTGGTCTCCTCTTTCCAATACTTGTACAATGCTGGCCATAGAACACTGTTTGTCACAACATGTTCCAGATTCCTCTTCACCTAGGGGATTTGCCATTTCAATGACTTGTTCTCTTTCTTCCTTTTAAGCTTTAATGAGCCATGAGTCATCCGGCGATTTCCCTTCCTCATTTCTAACTTCAATACCTACAGGCAAGAGCCCCAAATTATCTCTCTCCCTTCCCTGTCCTTCTCCTCACATACTCACGCATCCAAATACATTTCCCGTGCTGACAGTCACGCAGGAGAAATTGCAGTGAAAACTGGTCAGCAGTTGACCCAGAGACTCACAATACACTGGCTTGTTTACCTGCCAAAAACCTAAAGGTCTGATGGAACCCGAGGACCTCGACTGGAACAGTGGTCAAGTTCACTGGCAGTTCGGTCATTCTATGAGCTTCTTCATCAAGCATCTACTTCATGCCAAGCTTGGTGCTAGGGGATGGGGAATCACAGGTTAAAAACAAGCCAATCAATCAATTAATACACATTTATTAAGTACCTACTAGGTATTGGGCACTGTGCTAGGGGAATCACAGGTTAAAAACAAGCCAGTCAATCAATACACATTTATTAAGTACCTACTAGATACCAGGCACTGTGCTAGGGGAATCACAGGTTAAAAACAAGAAAATCAATTAATCAATATACATTTATTAAGCACCTACTAGATACCAGGCAGTATGCTAAGAGCTGAGGATACAAAAACAGGTAAAAGATAGTTCCTGCCTTCAAGGAGCTTATATTCGATGGAGAAAAAAAGTACTTGTACACATATAAATACCAAATACATACAAATTAAATGCAGAGTTATTTGAGTGGGAAGGGCACTCACAACTGGGGTGACCAGGAAAGGCTTCTTGCAGAACGTGGCACGACAGCTTAGATTCCAGGGAAGCTGGGGGTTCTAGAGGCAGAGGTGGGGAGAAACAGCACTGTAGGTATGAGCAATAGCCCAGGGAAAGTCTCAGAAGTGGGAGATGGAGCATCCTATATGGCAAACAGTAATAATAGGCCAGGTTGGCTGGAATGTAGAATGCACGAAGAGGAGGAATTTGAAATAAGCCCAGAAAAGTAAACCAGCTACACTGTGAAGGGCTTTAGATGCAAACAGTACATTTGCTAGAAAGGTTTTGTTTCTATTTAATTTATATGACTAGAGAGGTGCCAGATACCACATTTTAAATATTGATTCAATATCAAGATACTAAAGCATCAACTTATGCTTTGCTTTCATTACTGTATCATCAATAAACTGATGGGGTTTCAGATTCCCTTTAATCTCTAGAGCTGATATTGAAAATACATGATGTTGGGAAGTTGCCATGGTAACCACCCTACAGTTACACATTTTCCATGGCAACCAAGCCTTGGTGGAATACTAATGAATACCCAGGGCAACAGGAAAGTTTAAGAGGTGATGCCTAAAGACCAAAGACTTCCTGCAGCATTTGTAAGAAATGCTATAAATATTTTTCTGTGTGAAATAAATATATTCCATATTATAAAGCATGTTAGCTAGAAAAATGAAATGTTCACAGGAAGTCTACTGTGGAAATCTCAAAGGTGCATGGCCTGAAGACCCTCTAACCATCCACTGTGATGAATGAAGGTACTCGGAGCATACTTTTAAAATGCAGGATTTTTCCCACAAAACTATGGTTTTGCTCACGTTCACATCAAAGAGGCAGTAACTAGATTGCTGGGCTTGGAGTCAGAAAAATGTAAGTTTGAATCCAGCCTCAGATATCTCCTAGCTATGTGACTCTGTGTGTAACAACTCTGGGCTTTTTCCACAACAGAAGAGGTTGGACACTATGACCTCTAAGCCTTAGGATTAGAATTTAGGGTTAGGGTTAGAATTGGAGGCATTTAGGGTTAGGATTCTATAATATAATATGAAACAAGGTTCTTAGATAATCACGTTTCCAATGTACTATAGGATCAGCTGCCCTCTTGTTTGTGTATACCCAGTGCCTAGCACACAGTAGGCACCTAATAAATGGTTGCTGATTGATTGGCATGTTGTAAAAGAAAGCAGACCACAAAAAAACCTCAAGAAAGCTAAAGAAAGTTTGAAAAATAAGTTTTAATCTGTATTCAGACACCATCAGTTCTTTCTCTGGAAATGGATAATATTTATCATCATAAATCCTTCAGAGCTGTCTTGGATCACTGTATTACTGAAAATAACTAAGCCATTCACAGCTGATCATCTTACAATACTGCTGTTACTTTGTACATAGCATATTTCACTTTGTATCAGTTCATTTAAGTCTTCCCAGGTTTTTCTAGAGCATCTTGTTCATCATTTTTTATAGCACGATCGTATGCCATCATAATCTCATACCACAATTTGTTCAGTCATTCCCCAAGTGATGGGCATGAGGACAGTAATACTTAGGTTATCTTCCTCACAGGATAATGGAAAGGAAAGCACTTTGTAAAATGTGAATTATAGAAAATTGAGTTGTTGTTAACCTTTGAGAAGAAGAGTGAAGTTGTGGACTGAGAGCTGGCCTTGAAGTCAGGACAATCCAAGTTAGAATTCTAACATCGCTCCCCGTTCCACCCCACCCCCCCCCCCCCGCCCCAGTCAAGTTATATGAAGCATTACATACACATACAAACACATATTACACACACAGGAGGAGAGTAATATCCACAAGGGTAATATGGAAGGTCTGAATGGGGGGAAGGTTTGGAAGGAAAGATAACAAGTTCTATTTTGGGCATGATGAGTCTAAGATGGCTATGGAGTATAAAGTTTGAGATGCCCAATAGGTAGTAGGATCATCTCCCAGTTCTTACATTAGCTATAATCTGCATCACTGGAAGGATACCGAAATAGAGAGATTATCTGTCTAAATAGAGGGCACCACAAGCCCTTGAAATGCTGAACTGAAAGTAAAAAACAACTATAATTATAAACATTGTCTCATGCTGCTAGTATGCCTTCCCCCTAAATTATCTTGTATTCATTTCAATTTGATTCAATTCAAATATTACTAGTTTCATTGAGAAGGTAGCATTTTCTGGTCACTAAGTCGGCTAGGTAACTCAAGGTCAACATGTTTAGAGTTTAATGCAAAGAGACTTCAGCTTCAATGTCCCTAAAAGCACACACGAGATAGCACCCCCAACTCTACCCATCTTCAAACTTAGCCAAAAATGAGGAGGGAATGATATTCCTCGCACACTTGTATCTGCAATTCCAAGGTAGGATTTAGGACTCTTTATAAAAAATCATAATAACACATTTTTTTTCTCCTCTTCCCAACTCCAACTCTAATTACACTTTAAAGAAAAAATTAAGAGGTTCAGTAAGTAAACTTGATCCGTGCTTTTTCAGTATTTTACAAACATCAGTTCAATGCACAAGCAAATACAGATTTATGTTTCCTGTGATAACGTTGGGAAAGTTTGAATCTAGATCCTTTTTGTGTTCTTCTGAGTTGGGAATGAGTTTCTGTCTTCTTGCTACAGTTTATTTTCTCACTTGACAAACTGTGAAATTTCTAACTTTTGTCCCTTTCTTGGGTGCAATTAACACATATGGAATCTTTTTAAACGACTTCTTAAGCTTTTCCCTCTTTTTGTATCTAAAAGTTCTGAAGGTGCTACTGGGTTCCACAAACTTCAGAGAATCTAGAGCAATGGTTTCTAAACTTTTTTGATCATGTAAACTCAAAAGTTAAAAAAAAAATGGAACACAGCCCTCCAATACTTATTTCTTATAAATAAAATATATACGTATATATGAAATACCAATTACTCTACACAACTGTGGTATCATACTCAAATAGGGCCCACTAAACCATACTTGAGGATGCACAAGGTAGAGTGTTGATTTTGAAAGCCACATATGAACACGATTTATGTTCTATTTTATTTTTATTGATTTTGTTCAACTTTTCCCAGGCTTTTTAGTCAACGCCTTTGATGTTCACTGTAATACTTAACACAAAAATAGACATTTTAAAGAGATGAGATACGGATGAAATGATATTTGATCCCAGGATCAAGAGGAAATCATCTGTGTTTACTGAGTAGGTGAGTGATAGGATCAGACATAAGCTTTAGGAAAATCACTTTTACAGTTTAGTGGAGAATAGTCTGGAGAGGGGAGGACCATGACAATGATACAGGTGACTGTTACAGTAATAACACAATAAGGACAATAAGGACAAAGGCATGAATAAGAATGGTGGCCAAGTAGAGAAAAGAGTTTGGATATCATAGGAGTTGTAAAGGTAGAAACAGCCAGATTTGACAGCTGACTGGGGTGAGGACCAAGGCAGCCCCAAGGCCACAAATCTGGTTGAATGAAAGACTGGTGACAGCAATAAAGAAATCATCTTGAAAGCAGCAGAGACGTTTCCAAGAGCTAGAGATGAGATAGTGCGACACGAGCTGCAGTCTGCTGCAGTCTATCCAATCTTTTTCCTATCCAGTGCTTTTCCTATATATCTCACTCTATGCACTTCAAATGAAAAGAGAAGGGGCAGGGCTTTTACTTACCACACCTCATACAGAGCCTGTCCTCTGAGGACCATCTCCTAAATTAAGGACAGGAACAGTGATGCTGAGACGAGGGCTGGGAGGATAGATTTTTCTCAGGAGCATCTATGTACATACTACTGTGGGTACCTGAGTTAGGTTATAACTCCTTGGGCACCTCACATCTATCTCAGAAGGAGGTGATGCTGGGAGATTGTACAGGGGCAGCTAGGCGATGTATTAGATAGAGCTTTGGGTCCTCAAGTCAGGGAAACTTCTCTTCCTGAATTCAAATCTGACCTCAAACACTTACTCATTTTTGACCGCAGGCAAGCTTCACCCTGTTTGCCTCAGTTTCCTCATTGGTAAAATGAACTGGTGAAGGAAATGGCAAACCAATTCAATATCTTTGCCAAGAAAACCCCAAATGGGGTCACACATAGTCAGATACAACTGAAAAATAACTAAAAGAGGGGATAGAAGGGTTACAGTGATGGATTACCCACATTTGGGTATAGACGTCAGAGGGCATTAGGCAAATCATTATGTTCCATAATTCACAGCCCTATCGCATCACTGGGAGAATATTAGTATTAGTACTAATGAGATGGGCTTTCATGGCAAACAATTTAGGACCACTGAAAGTGCCCAGTGATTTCCCAAAAGCAATCTAGCTAAGAGCTAGCCATCTACTACCCAAGGAGCAGCCCGGCCAGGTACAGAGAGCATGCTCACCAAAAGGCTCATCATTAAATGATTTGGGGAAGGAGGGGTCCAGTCATTCATGGAACAGATCCAAACCAGCCACTGGGGTCATCACATTTCCCTCTGAAGAGACACTTCAGATGCCTGAGAAGGGATTTGTGAATGTAAGTCTTCCTCTCTTTACGATCCTTAAAACATTTTAAATTATTTTCCGGGGTTGTGTTCTTCCTTAAAAACTATTTTCCCATCAAGCCACCTATTGCTCCTCTCCTAAGATTAGATAATGGAAAAAGTAATATGCTCTATGGATGAATTAAAATTGAGTGATGCCTTTAGTGCTCACTAAATACCAAAGGCAAAAAAAAAATCAATAAGAAAAAAGCATCCCACTAAGATGACTGATTTAGGAAGGAAGGAAGGAAGGAAGGAAGGAAGGCACAAAGGTGTGAAGGTATGAAGGCAGGAAGGAAGGAAAGAAGGAAGGAAGGAAAGAAGGAAAGGAGGAAAGAAGAAAGGAAGGAAGGAAGGAAGGAAGGAAGGAAGAGGGGGGGCAAAGAAATAACTTCATCTACCTGTGTCTCAATTTAGAGAAAAGAACCTTTGACTTTAAGACCAATAAGGAATCATCATGGCAAAAAATATTCAAAGATAAACACAGCAAGGAGGGGTATCTTGCACAGATATTCAATAAACACCCATTAATCCTATTAAATTCATGGATCTAAATGCCTTTATAAAACCTGAGAAAGAATATCTACTTTAAGACAGAAAGGGTTTTTTTTTACTTGTTAACCAATCAATCAACATTTATTAAGTACCTGCTTTGTGCTGGGCACTATGTTAAGCCCTCATAGTTGGCTGCTCTGAAAGTGATTCCACTTTCAAGGCCCATCAACTTAAAATAAGACCTTCAAAGTCCCAATTGTGCCAAGAGAAAGACTGCACTCATTGGTCAGCTTTGTTGCCAGCAGTTTAGTTCCAGGTCACAGACTGAGGGGAGTGGACTGAGGAGGGTACCCATACCTATATGAAATTCCAGAGTAAGGAATAGCCACAGGTCCTAGTTGAAAAGCCTCAAAGAAAAATACAGCATGGGCACAGTTTCAATTAGAATTCCTGGAAGGGACAAAGTAAGAGGTATTTTTAAAGAGTTCATAAATTAAATAAGAGTACTGGGGGGATGGAAAAGAAATGAGAGCTATGGAAAAAAAAGAATTGAAAATGGAGCTAACAGCTTGGCACAAGAAGTACCAAACCTTCCTTGTACAAGCAAAGAAGTCCCTGAAAATTAGAACATACCAAACAGAAGCTAATGATTCCATGAGACAAGAAAAAATATTAAAACAAAGTAAAAAGATTACAAAATAGAAGAAAATGTAAGGCATCTTATAGTAAAAACAACTGATGTGGAAAACAGAACAAATTTAAGAATCATCAGTCTCCCTAAATGCCATGAAAAAAGAGCCTATAAATTTTTCAAGAAAATTTCAAGAAAAACTATCCAGGTCTCTTAGAACCAGAGAGCAGGAAGGAAATATAAAGCACCTACCAGTCACCTCCTGAAAGAAATCCCCAAATGAAAACTCCCAGGAACATTATAGACAAAAATTCAGAGTTTTCAGATATGAAATAAAAATCCTGCAAGCATCCAGAAAGAAAGAATTTGAGCATCAAGAAACCACAGTCAGGATCACACACAGTTTAGCAGTCAGTGTGGAAAAGGAGTAGAGAGCCTGGAAAACCATATTTCAGAAGGGAAATTATATAGGTCTGCAGCAAAGAATAAGTTACCTCAGCAAAACTGAGTATAATCCTACAGGGAGGAAATAAAAAGACCTTTAATAAAATAGAAGTGTTCCAAGCATTCCTCATGAAAAGACCCGAGTCGAATAGAAACATTGAAGTTCAAACACTGAAGGCAAGAAATGCAAGAAGATAAACAGGACTGAACAGTGATGAAGAACTAAGGAAATATAAATGTCTTACATTCAAATATGTAGAGATAATAATATGTATCCTCTCTGAACTCTATCATCATCTGGAGTCCTAGAGGGAGTGGGATTAGACAAGGCTTGAAAGAGGTTTTGTGATATCTTGCTGATCTTAGGAGAAGTGAAAGATGGAAGAGGAAGATACTAGGAACAGAAGGGAAAAGAAAGTTAGGGAAATTACCTCACATAATCAGCAAGTGCAAGTAGATATCTATATAAACACATCGGATGGGACAGGAAGAGTGACTGATACTGTAATCTCACTATTACCTGAACTGGTCAAAGGAGGGAAGGTCTCTCTCTCTCTCTCTCTCTCTCTCTCTCTCTCTCTCTCTCTCTCTCTCTCTCTCTCTCACACACACACACACACACACACATACACACACACACAGAACTGGGTACAGAAACAC
Organism: Pseudocheirus occidentalis; assembly: GCA_028646575.1. Lineage (NCBI taxonomy): Eukaryota > Metazoa > Chordata > Mammalia > Diprotodontia > Pseudocheiridae > Pseudocheirus > Pseudocheirus occidentalis. The sequence continues at coordinate 17,668,166 of CM053598.1, forward strand.
AATTGACTCAAGGGGCAAATAGGAGGGAAAGAAGAGGAGAAGGGGGAATTAGGAAGAAGACAAATAAAGGGAGAGATTAGTCCTAAGTAATACAAACTAATTAAAGATGTACACAAATGTTGATAGATCTTTTTGAGGTGGCAAAGAATGGGAATCTGTGGGGGTGCCCATAAACTGGGGAATGGCTAAACAAGTCATGGTATAGAAATGTGATAGCATACTACTGTACTGTAAGAAATGACAAAAGTGATAGTTTCAGAGAAACATGGAAAGATTTCTATGAACTGACACAGAATGAAGAGAGAAGAACCGGGAGAATAATGGCAAAAATATGGCAAAGACAAAGAAATTAGAAAGAATTAGGAGCTCTGATCAATGTAATGACCGATCCCAATTTCAGAGTACTAATCATGAAACATGCTACCTCCTGATAGAGAGATAAAGGACTCAGAGTACAGAATGAAATATATTTTTGTGGACATGTTCAACATGAAAATTTGTTTTGATTAATTATAAATATTTGGAATTACAGCTTTTTTTCTTTTGTTTTCAGTGTGGGGTGTGGAGGAAATAAAAAGGAGAGAAGGCAACATTTTTACTGACAAAAATAGAATATAATTTGAATAAAATGAGTGAGCAAATGAATAGACAAATGAATAAAATAATAGCAAAATAAATTATAAAGGAGTTTTATTATCACATTTTCACAGGAGTACTCTTCCATCTATTACAACACAACCAGTGGGCTCTCCCACATATAACATAACGTGTCCAGGAAGGCATGCATGGAAGAGGGCACGTGTGGGGAAACTGTATGGCTGATGAAAGGATACACATTTAGAAAGTACATATGACCAGAGAAATCCAAATAAAAAAAACAAATAACAACTGCCACTCCTAGCTGTATCTGTTATATCCCCCTGGAACTCCATCTCCACCTCCAATGAGGCTGCTTTCTTCCCCAAAGGGGCATCAACATCATCCACCAGTTTGGTGATGTCTTTTGACTACAAGTTGCTTTCTCCATTGCTATAAAGGATCTCACTGAGGACCTTTGCTGGTCTATTCCCTCCACTGAACTACCATCCAGACCATGCCATCTGCTGGTTCTCCATCGCCAGCATCTGAATGTTCTTCAGAGAACTGAGGTTGTTGTGAGGATTCTTCCCTATGGGCATGAAGTCTCAGCTCTTGCACTTTTTCACCTTGGTACTATTTTTGTTCTTTTGTGATTCAGACCTACGACCACTGCCAGACAGCCAGAGAAACTGCTAGTATTTATTGTTGTTCAGTCGTTTCTCAGTTGTGTCCAACTCTTCATGACTCCATTTGGAGTTTTCTTGGCAAAGATACTGGAGGGGTTTGCCATTTCCTCATCCAGCTCATTTTACAGATGAGGAAACAGAGGCAAATAGGGCTAAGTGACTCATCCAGGGTCACACAGATAGGAAGTATCTGAGGCCAGATTTGAACTCAGATAGATTAGTCTTCCTGATTCCAGACCCAGTGCTATATCTACTGTGACACTTAGTTGTCCGGTTAGTAATCAAGTCTGAAATTAGGCAGGGAAAGTCCTTTTACTTCTCTGCTCTTGCTAACTTCTCCATGCTATCAAGGGCATTGCCATCCCTTTAGGGTCACACATCAGGGTGACCCTGGATTCCTTCCTCTCCCTCACATCCCTTCCCCTTTGGCCAAACAGCTGCCTCCAGGATATATCTTTCATATGTTCTCCTCTCTCCACTCAGACAGCCCCCACCCTTGTCCAGGTTCTCATGACCTTTAACCTAGACTATTACATCAGCATTCTAATTGATCGCCTTACCTTGTCCAGGTTCTCATGACCTTTGACCTAGACTATTACATCAGCATTCTAATTGATCGCCTTACCTTAAGTGTTCCCCTCTATTTACTCTATCCTCTCCAGAGCTTCCAGAAAGATATTCCTCAAGCTCCAGCCTGACCACACCACCCCCTCTTGCATCTAGGACAAAATATGACACTCCCTTTCCAAGCTTATTGCATCCTCATCTTGCTCCTTCCTCCATATTCTAGGTCAAACTGGCCCATTGCTGTAACCTGAATGTGAGATTTCATCTCCTGTCCCCCTCTCTTGGCACAAGTTTGCTCCCCCTGCCTGGAATCACCATTCTCCTCATCTCTGTCTCTCAGACCCCTTACCTTCCCTCAAAGCACCTCCTACCTATGGGGCCTGTCCTGATCCAATGCTTAGCACCCTCCCCCAGAAATTACTTTGTATATATTTTACATTTAATTTATTATCTACATGTTATTTTTCTCCAATGTTCCTCCTCGAGCACAAGGATCACTTCAATTCAGCTTTCACATCCTCCGTCCTGCCACAACACAGGACACATAGCAGACTCCTGATATATATATATGGTTAAATTAAACTGAATTCCCTCCATGCCCCTGGCTGCTGGTAGAATTTATGACATTTTCCCTGCTTTCCTACCAGCAACAAACCTGCTGTCTCCCTACATGTGAACATCCTCATTCAAATTCCTTTTTATGTGCTTTTTCCTGAGAAACATCTCTAGTTATAGTATTAAAGAATCACAAACTCTCAAACACCTGGGTTTGCAATGGGGATCAATACACTCATAACTGGATCAGAAACCCTGGGTTCAAATCCAGATTCTTGAGCTCAGTAGCTGAGCGACCACAAGCCAGTCACAAAATTCCCTCTGACCTCAGATTCCCCAGCCATATATTCAGATCTAAGTTGTAGTCCAGCTTTAATACTCCAGGATGCTAACCAATGAGAGCAAGAGTGAGTGCTGCATTTGGGGTCCTAGAGGGTCACACATGACCTCAAGGCAGCAAGCTCCCCAACCCTGAATGAGAGCATTAGCCTTAATGCTCCTCTGTCATCCAGCTGACAATGTCACTGGCTAGAGTATTAAAAAGAAAACACAAAAACAAGATTTGTGATCTATATACCATTTGGGGTGGTAGAGGTGGTGAGGACCTATAATTTTACTGGCATGGAGATCATCTGGTAAGAAAGTCTCTTTTACCATTGCAGCCTAGCAGCTGTTAAAGAACAGCTTTATTTTGGGAAGCTCTCAGGGATACTGAGGAGATATACAGTACAAGTGTCAGAGGCAGGACATGAACCCAGGACTTCCTAATGATAAGGCCAGCTCTCTATCTACCATGCAAGACTGCCTTATTTAACCAAATAGAACACTGAACTCAAAGTAAAGGGAGAACATCCATTTTTCAGAAGAATACATAGCATTCTAAAAATGAGGAAAATCCCTATATTAAAATAGTAAACGTACATATTCTTAGAACCAAGATTTTTAAAAACTGTATCAGTAAATTACTCGTATTATAAATTCAACAGTGTGTATAGAAATAACAAATAACCCTAGGTATGTAATACATAAAAATGTATAAAATAATAAATAACCCTAAAGATATAAGGTGGTAGAAAATGGTATTTCCAAAGGACCCAAGGCACACACCAAAAGTGATTTGCTATGTAATATTTACATTAATTTATTCTCTGGAAATAAGAGGCACAATGGCATATGGAAAGAATGTAAGATTTGGAATCAAAGAACTTGGGTTCCAAAGCTACCAGGCACTTACTCCCTGGCACAACATAGGGCAAGACTTGCCATGTATAAAATGAAAGAGTTATACTCAATGGCCTCCAAATTCTGTTCTAGTTCTAACTCAATGATTCTATACCTCCCCAGTCCTGATCCTCGCCTCAAAGCCCTGCCTCTACTGCTGTCTTACTATTCCTAAACTTTCCTCCACACCTGGAATTTTTCAGTGTGTGTTGTGACTTTTGGTGTGTTGTCTTTCCCCACTGGAACGTAAGCTCCTTGAGGGCAAGACCTTCCTTTTCTTTGCTTGCATTTTGCATCCCCAGCACTTATCACGATGATTGCCATTCTTCAATCATTTCTCAGTCATATCCAATTCTTTGTGACCTCATTTGGGATTTTCTTGACAATGATACTGGGGCGATTTCTTTCTACAGATGAGGAAATAAGGCAAATAGGGTTAAGTGATTTGCCCAAGGACACTAAACAGTTAGCATCTGAGGTTGGATTTGAACTTGGGTCTTCTTGACTCTAGTCTCAACACTTTTTTCACCAAGCCACCTAGCTATCTTCTATCTATCTGCCTTCTATCTTAATAAATGTATTGATTGATTGTCTGAGAGAGGTTAAGTTGACTTGCCCAAAGTCCCATAGCCAACAAGCATTGGAGTCAGGATTCAAATTTGGGTCTTTCTGGTGTTATATCCAGCACTCTATCCACACCACCACCTAGCCACCTCATGAAACATGCCAGCAAAGTTCTCACAGGTGAAAAACAATTAACAACAGATCTTTTGATTTTGGTCATCAAAAATGCAAGGTCATGCACAATGAACACCACCCTAATCCCTGAGTTCCAGAGTTTAACCTAGTGACACTTTGGAGAAGAGTTTAATCAAGGCATGTACAAAAATATTTATGGCAGCCCTTTTTGTGGTGGCAAAGAATTGGAAATTGAGGGGATGCCCATTAATTGGGGAATGGCTAACAAGTTGTGGTGTATGAATGTAATGGAATACTATTGTGCTATAAGAAATAAGGAGCATATGGACTTCATAATAACCTGAAGAGGCTTATACAAACTGATGTCAAGTGAGGAGAGCAGAACCAGGAGAACTTTGCCCACAATTACAGATACACTGTATGTGTGATGACTAACTTTGATAGACTGGGCTCCTCTCAGCATTGCAAGGCTATAAGACAACTCCAAAAGACTCAAGATGGAAAGGGATGTCCATATCCAGAGAAAAGAAGTAGAGTCTGAATGCAGATTGAAGCAAACTACCTGCTTTCTCTCTCTCTCTTTGTTTTGTTTTATTTCTTCTTTCTCCTTGTTTAGTCCATTGGTTATACACCTTTTTTTACAACTGGACTAATGTTAATGTGAAGGTATTTGTGGAGCCTATACTTGATTGCATGCCACCATGGGTGGGGGGAAGGATAGGAGAGGGAGGGGGAGAAATTTGAAACTCAAGGGATTGTGGAACTGAATGCTGTAAACTAAAAGTAAATAAATAAATTTAAATTAAAAAAAATAAAGAAACAAAAACAAGTGTTTAATCAAGGAAGACAGGGAAGGAAAATCAATTGTAAAATCTGGGTAAAACACCTTGGTCTTATTGCTCTGAATGGCTGCATAACCAGGGACTGAGTTGCTCTCTTCTTAAATCCCTAAGGTCCCTTTGCAAAGACCTTAAGTGAAATCATAGTTAGTGTTTCTTACCTGTTATTTAAGCAAAAGGACTTCTAAAAATACAATGAAAACACCAAAAGTGGGAGCAATTTAGCATCAGCCTAAGGATACCAACTGTGAAAATGGACCATATTTACTTACATGTGGGAACTGGCAAGTGCTATTTCCAGTATGAAGCAAGGCTGCCCTCTGCTGGTTTATCTTCCCAATTTCTCCATCCGGGCTTTTTAGTGAAATGCTCAAGGGATAACTGGAAGCGTCTCTGAGGTTATTGGTTCTAACTCCCTCATTTGATGGATAAGGAAACTGGGGCCCAGAGAGATTCAATAATCTGTCCAAGGTCACACAGGTGATAAGTAGGAGAAATGGGATTTGAACCTAGGCTCTCTAAATGCAGAACTCTTCCCTTAATACCTCACTTTTGTTGTCATTTTTCAGTCATGTCTGACCCTCCATGACCCCATGTGGGGTTTTCTTGGCAGAGATACTGGAGAGACTTGCCATTTCCTCCTCCAGCTCATTTTACAGATGAGGAAACCGAAGCAAACAGAGTGAAGTGACTTGCCCAGGGTCACACAGCTAGGAAGTGTCTGAGGCCAGATTTGAATGCATGAAGATGAGTTTTCCTGATTCCAAGCCCAGTGTCCTACCCACTGCCACCTAGCTGCCTTAGTCGCTAAATGCTCAAAAAATGATAATGCATGTTTATTGAGTACTTAATGAGCCTATTTAGTCATTAGGCACTCAATAACATTTATTAAGTGCCTACTAGATGCCAGTCACTGTGCCAAGTGCTTTTACAAAGTTCAGCATAATTAAGAATAAAAAACCAAAACTTGTTAAGGCATCATTATTAAGGTGACATCACTGAGAAATATGATATACAGGCACTGGGATAGGGAGATCCATCTTGCCCTACCGGAAAGTCAGAGGGGTGAAGGGGGAGAACACAGGAGAGAGCAGATTGGGGGAGGGGGTATATAGTGGGATCACTGTTTGGGGTGGTAGGTAGGGGAAAGATGGGGAGAAAATCTGTAACTCAAAATCTCATGGAAATGAATGATGTAAACTAAATATAAACAAAAGTTAATTGCTAAGGTGACATCTATAATGAACGAAAATCAATTCTCTGGACTTGAAAAAAAACTCCCAACAATTTCATCTTTTCCAAACCATACAATTTTTAAATTAAAAAAAAACTGTGTCTTTGGCACATTACTGAGTGGATAGGAAATAGATATACTTTTTTTCTTTGATATTGGTCAGTATCATTGCTTAGACCAGGAGGCGTAAAATACAGCAAGCTGAGTTCAATGAAATATTTTTTAGAAAAAAAGAATTTTTTGGCTTTAAGCAAATTATTAAGGAAAAGGACCACAGAGATCTGCTTTCCTATAAAGGGATGTAAAGTTTAACTCCCATCTTTAGGAGAATAGCACAAGAAGCCTCCAAATTCTGGAACAAAATATAGTATTGGGAAGAAAGGGCACAGTTCCTATTTCAACTTTTGGAAAAACTCATTGCTTATTGAGTAATAGTAGAAATGGAGTGGGGGGGGCAGGAGAAAGGGTGTTAAGAGTTCTCTTAACATCCAAATTTCCTTTTGGGTGTATAATAATTTTAGCCAGAAAACCAGAGATAAACTGGTATTGCCTCTACAGGTAGGCTTAGCAAATAGAGTGCTGTGGTCAGGTACCCTGGAATCCAAATCTTGTCTCAAACACTTACTAGCTAGTATGACCTTGGGCAACTGACACAGCCTCTCTCAGTCTAGTTTCCTCATCTTTGAAATGGGGATAATAATAATAATAATAATAATAATAATAATAATAATAATAATAATAATAATAACATATTTTATATGTTATATTATCCCCATAATAACACAAGGTTGCTGTGAGGATCAAATGATCTAAACTCTAGGCTCATAACCCAAGTGTCATCCATGATCTCTCACGTCCAATGTGTTGCCCAGGCTCATCGATTTTACTTTTTCCACATATCTCCAATATGCCTCCTTCTCTCCTCCAACCCTTCTGACCTCACACCTGCCCTGTCGCCTCTAGGGCTAGCTTCCTCAAGTTTCTCCCCACTCCAGTACATACGACACTCTGGTAAAGGTACTACAGTCAGGGAGGTGGCCCCTGTGGTTCAACAATGCTATATCTCATTTAAAACCCAGAAGGATCATTGGATTCCAAATCAAAATTCCACCAGATCCAATCAGTCGCAACTCAAGCTGCCATGCTTCCTAAGGGTTAATGCTCCTGCATTAAAATTTGTAAAGAAAAAAAATTAATAGGGAACACTCACCATCAGAGACATGGAATACAAAGTTCCCTCTCCAAAAGGGAACACTTGTAAATACTAAACAATAGATATTACGTATGCTACTAGTAGCTCCAAAGAAGTAATTACTCAGAAATGGATACAAAAGGCAACCACACTCAGGGATCAGGATGTAAATCACATATAAGAAAGAAAATTTCAAGTATTATACTCAGAAAAGAGGGAGCTAAATTTAGACCAGGGGTTCCTAACCTTTCGGGTATCCTAGGTATCTTTGTAGTCTGGAGAAATCATGTTTTTAAATAAATAATGTTTTCACGAAAATGTTTTTAATTGAATTAAATAAATAACATCAGGCATCCAAAAAGTCAGGCATAGTACAAAGGATTACAAAAAAACCCAATTATATTTAAAAAGCAGTTATCAAAGTATAGAAAAAAAAAGAATCTCTGATTTGGAGAGACACAGACAAGACTGAGGAGGCACCTGTAAGAACAAGTAGCAGATTCAGCCTTATCGCCATCTACAGGCAAACAGTGTGAAGAGCGAAGAATTGAAATGATTTGTCCTAAGTTACAGAGCATCATAAACATCTGAACTCAAGCTTTCTAAACCCCAAACCTGACTTCCTTCCTTCCTTCCTTCCTTCCTTCCTTCCTTCCTTCCTTCCTTCCTTCCTTCCTTCCTTCTTTCCTTCCTTCCTTCCTTCCTTCCTTCCTTCCTTCCTTCCTTCCTTCCTTCCTTCCTTCCTTCCTTCCTTCCTTCCTTCCTTCTCTCCTTTATTAGGGAGCTACAAAATAATAGGTTTAGGCATATAATGTATGACATTAGAAACAGCTGTCTCTATCGTGATTAGCCCATAATCTTGGTCTCCTTATAATAAATTGGAAATGAAAAATTGAGAACCTATCTGGAAAGGCTAGAATCACACAGGAAGAAGAAACAATCATCTCAATAAATGAAAAGATAGAAAAACATGTTTTCATGTTTGCTTGCCTCCATTTCCCCCTACATTTCTCTCTGCTTTGAAAGCCATCCCTCATAATGAAGATTTCTTTAAAGAGAAGAAGAAAAATCAAATCCAACTAACACACTGAAAAATCTGATGTTACATGCACTACTCTAAAGCTTCTGCAATGGGGAGTAGGGAGGCATCATCTCAAATTGCTTTTGGTGGGGCTGGCTTTGATTGGTATGCTTTTGTTACGTTCAGTTTCCACTGTTTTGTGGAGATAGTTGTTTCCATTAAACTGTGGTCATTGTATATATTCTTTCCCTGACTCTGCTTACTTCATTTTGCATCAGTTCAACCAAGTCTTTCCAGGTTTCTCTATATTCATTATATTTCACATTTACTCCATTACGTTCATGTACCACAATTTGTTTGGCTATCTCTCAGTCAATGAGCATGTATCTTTGTTTCCTGATCCTTGCTAACATGAAAAAAATATTGCTATATTTTATTATATATGAAGGATTTCTTCTTGTCAATGATCTCCTGGGGTATATGCCAGACAGTGGAATCTCTGGGTCAAAGGGTATTGACAGTTTAGTCATTTTATTTGCACCAATACAACCTGATTTCCAGAATGACTGTACCAATTCACAGCTCCACCAACAATGTAGTGACTGTTTTTACATAATCCTTCCAATAACAACTATCAGGAGAACATTTTTTATGATTCAGACATTTCAGGAGAAAAAAAGAAAGCAGATTTGGCCTAGAGAACAGAAAAACTGAGAGAAGTGGGAAGTGCAATAGTTACATAAATAGAAAGTAGCAAAGCTTTAAAACTAGGCTAATATTTATCAAACACTGAAATTTCTTAAATAATCTTTTTTATGTTTGTTTCTTTTAAAATCTAGCAATTATGCTGCTGTAAGGAGAAATACACATAGTAATTATTTATCTTCTGCAAAATTCACTACCCATTTGCTAAATGCACATCACTTGAAAGGTCTTAAAGAAAAGCATCATCTATAATTTACCAAACTTGAAAGTACACAAAGCCCATACAGACCTCACCTCAAGTTAAAGAGGGCCTAGAGGCAGGGTGGGGTGGGGAAGGAGGAAGAACAAGGGGAGAAATGTCCACGTGAGGGACAGAAAACCAAGCTCAGAACAAAGCATAATGGCTCTAAATCCATTAACAAATTAAAGGGAGAAAGAGGCTGGGTAATGAAGATTTTCTTGTTTATAGGAGGTTTGCTAATAAGAAAAAGACAGACCAGATGGCATAACTCATGGGATATAGAGTCAGAAAGGACTGACTTCAAAACTGGCTTCATCTCTTTTCTAGCTGTGTGACCCTGGACAAGTCACTTAACCTTTGTCAACCTCAGTTTACTCATCTGTAAAATGGAGGTGAGAACAGCACCTGCCTAATAAGGTTCAGATAATGATTGTAAAGCACTTTGCAAACCTTAAAACATAAAGTAAATGGGAGTTAATAGTGTTACCAGATTTGCTTATTCCCGCCATGCTTTAGAATAAATACATTCTCACTGGCTAATGACCCACTGATTGTTAAATAACAGTGATTCCCTGATTCCAAAGATCACACACACATGCACACAAATAGTAGCTAGCATTAATATAGAGGTTTACAAAGAACTTTGGATATGTTATCTCATTTCACCCTCATAATAAATCCTGGGAGATAGTGCTACTATTGTCCCATTTTACAGATTAAAAAAATCAAAGCTGGGAAAAGTTAAGTGACTTGCCCAAGGTCACACACCTACTAAGTGACCTTGGCAGTTTTTGAACCAGGTGTATCTGATTCTAATTCTGGCACTCTATTCACCATGCCATCTAGCTGCCACACATATACACACATTTTAATTGTCTGGTTTTTGTCAATGTACAGATTCCTTACCTCAGGGTAGATCACAACCGCTCCATGACTTAAAAGATAGTATTTAAAAATTATTGTGACCAAAAGTACCCCTCAAACTATCTCCCCAGCTCTGAGGGCAATGGACTTCTGGGCTTCTTCAAATTTAGCTAAACAGGTACTCACGGAAAGAATGTACATTTGACTTCTGGATCCATCCTTGGAACGTTTCTAGGTCGGTAGAAAGAACCTGTCAGAGCTTACCCTGCGCTGGCCATCAAGAATTCAGGGCCGCTCCTCAGAAACATGCCTACTACACACACGTGTACGTGTATGGTACTTCGGTGGTTCCTTGATGTCATCAATGTGGAAACCAACCCTCTCTAACAACAGATCACAGCCCATCTAGACTCTGTACCCTTTGTAATTCTTGTCTGTAAATCCTCCATGAAACTTGTATCCAAAAGACTGGAACTTTCCCTCTGGAATCATTTATTGGTTTGTTTGACTGTTTTATAATTTATGGATTCCAATGAAGCACTTGGATTTTTACTTATCTGTCATCCTTTACCCTCACTACATGTCCAGATCTTCTCTTTTCTCACCAGACATCTCCTGGATGATAGACCCTTAATGCTACTTGTCACACACAGTATATACAGAATGGGCCGTGTGTGTGTGTGTGTGTGTGTGTGTGTGTGTGTGTGTGTGTAACAAAGAAGCTCCTGCCTTGCCTTGCCACATTTCCCACTATATCCCGGAACTGGTGTCTGATTTTGTGGATAAATATACCCTATTTATTTTTAGCCACTTAAAAATGTATATGTTGGTTTACCCTGGTGGAATATAAGCTCCTTGAGGGCAGAAACTATTTCATGTTTGTTTTTGCATTCTCAAAGCCTCTAATATATACTGGTGGGCCAAGTCTCTCTAACTCTCCAGTCAACTCTACAAGACAAATTGGAGAGAAGGTACTGACCTTCCTTGTTTGAAGGAGTTTCCTCATCCAGGAATTCCCTGTATCAGTATTGTGCATGTAATAAACACTTAGTGATGTACTGATCTCTAAGATACTAGCAGTCTTCCATATTATGAATTTCCAGTGATGTCCACCAGTGGGCACCCAGCTCCGGGAAAGGGAACAGGAGGACTGATCTAACCAGCTGATAAAATTGAGCCAGGCAGTACTCAAGTAGCTATGGCCACAGCTTCCCTAACAACCTTTTCTTGGTTAATGGATGTTCTGTATAGGACATGAGCCACAGACCCAACCCAAAACTGATACCCATGAACACCCCCATGCCACAATGATGATGCAAGAAGAGATTCCAGAGGAAATACTTCACACTGTTTAAATGTTTTCTAGCTTACACATACTTATATATATTATCTGCTATCTGAAATGGCAGAAATGGGAGGATTTTCCCTCATGCTGAATGATTCTAGTCCAGGAATAGGCAGGAATATACAATTTGTTTATTGAAAGAATGTCCATTTTGTTTATTGTTTGCGGATTCTAATGTAGGACTTGGTTATTGAGTTATCTGTCATCCCTTATCATCACTACATGACCATGTCATCTCCTTTTCTGATCATGTATCTCCTGGACTAGAGATATTTTACATCACATTTTATGGCCAAGTGTGTATAGAATATTAAACATCTATACGGCATATCTTTATTTGCAGACATATAGGAATGTGTAAAGCTGGAGGAGAGAGAGAGAGACAGGAGACGGAGAGAGAAAGAGAGAGAGACAGAGACAGAGAGAGTGAGTGACAGAGAGAGATGGGAGGAAGGGAGAGACAGAGAGAGACAAAGAGAGAAAGAAGAGGAGGAGGTTGAGGAAGGTGGACTTGAACATAAGTCACCCTGAGGCCTGCTGTCAAACTCCCCCCTGCTTCTATGTTCTTTTAATCCAGATATTAGTGCTTATCTTTGGCCTAGGGCTCACTCATTTTCATGAAAATCCCCATGATACCTTTGTATCTAACTCATATAGCAAAGGATTAGAAAGAGCTACCATCTTCACATACACACACACACACACACACACACACACACACATGCCATGTGATCCCTGGACAAGTCAGACCCAGAGATCTCCTAAGGCTAGAAACAACAGAGAACTTGCTGGTCTTTGTGGATAGAGGGAGCATCCTCACCAAGAGTTCTCGATGAAATCACTTATCTCATCCAAAACAATTACAAAAATGCCGATGTAGAAGAGGGTAAATGGTCTGTCAGAAGGAAAAAGCTTGGGCATCAAAACCAGAAGTGATTAAAACGGGAGACACATAGTCCCATATATTTAAAAACAACCATAAGGGAATAATTTTCCTAGGTGAAACTAGTCATAAGTGGAACCACTGCGGTTTTCCAAAATGACCCATTTCCTTTCTATTCTTAATCCTTTTTAGTAGCAGAATTTCCAGTCAACAAGAAACCTTACTCTGAGATAAGCACCGCCAAACCCTGAGTTTTTAACCTTTATTTCTGTTTACATTTTTAACTCACCTCTTGCCCTTATCTTGACTGAAGACAATCCACACTCCTACCTATGTCTCCGCTATGGCTTAAAGGATCCTAGGATGTGGGGCCAGAAGAGGCCGTAGAAATGCCCTAGTGTGACTCCATTTTACAGAAGAGAAAACTGGGATGAAGAGATATGATGTGATTTGAACAAGGTGGGACTGGAACTCAGGACCTGTGACTCCAAATCCATTGACCTTTCCAGTATGCCATATTGCTTCTGCAATTCTCCTTGAACGGCACCAGTCTCTTTCAGCCTTACTGAAAGCTGACACCTGTTTCTTCTCCTTGGGCAGATCTGTGTACAAGGTAATAGCCTACAATGGGCAGCAGTCAGCAGGATCTGCACCAACTTAGCAAATCAATTGATTGATTGATTGATTGATCGATTGATTTGCCTATTTATCAGGTAAAGGCTACGAGGCAGGAACACACACACCGTCAGTCCTTCACAATCACCCCATGTGTTCCAGGTTTCTGAACAATGGAACACAGGTAGCCAAGAAGGCAAGCTGAGAAAGTTAGCAGGAACAGCTTGGGAGCAGTTGTCCATCCGAAGGGGATGTAAGAGGGTGACCACTGGGCATGTCAGCAATGTCATAGATCTCATACCCCTCAGTTTACAGCATTAAGGCATGGCCCAGCGTGAACCAGGCCTCACAACATGACCAATCTGGGATGAGAATTAAAGTTTTCCGAGTTATGACAATGGAATCACTATCCAGTGAGGGCTGACTACAGTTGAAGGTAGTGTAGTCCAATGGGAGGTAAAACAACGCCAGACTTGGCTTCAGAGGACCTGGGTTCAAATCTTGACTCTACTGCCAAGTTTACCTGTGTGATCTTGGGCTTAGAATTAGGAAACCCCATCCCCAGTTTCAGCTCTCTTGGCCTTAATTCCTCACCAAAAACAAGAAGGGGTAGTAGCAAAGGGCCTCTAGAGCAGAGATCCTGTGAATGTAGGCACACTTGAATTACAATATGTTTGTTCAGAAAAATAAATAACCATCTATCTTGGGGCAAGAAGACTCATCTGGACCAGAACGGAAAGAGACTGTAAGTTAGGCTTTTCCAGGCCTTTCCTATCTCACTGCCTCTTAAACAGTCTCTAACCTATAAACGTCCCTCTTTAAATGCCCATCTTGGGGTCTTGGACATAGGAGGTGCTAAAGAAATGCTTGTAACAGGGGCAGCAAGGTGGCACAATGAATCGAACACCAGTCCTGAAGTCAGGAAGACCTGAGTTCAAATCCAGCCTCAGACACTTAACACAAAAACTAGCTGTGTGACCTTGGACAAGTCACTTAACCCCAATTGCTCTCCAAAAAAGCAAAAAACATAAAATAAAATAAAATAAATGCTTGTAACATAGATCATATTTGAACATATTCAGACAGCAGAATAGTTCAGTCCAGCTGTTCTGCACAGGGAAATTAGGGAATGTGTCATAGAGAAAGATGCATCCGACTCTCTGTGATCCATTTGGGCTTTTCTTAGCAAAGCTCCTGGAGTAGTTTGCCATTTCCTTCTCTAGCTCATTTACAGATGAGGAAACTGAGGTAGACAGGGTGAAGTGACTTGTCCAGAGTCATGCAGCTAGTATATGTCTGAGGAGGGACTTGAACTCACGCAGATGAGTCTTCCTGCTTCAAGCCCAGGGCTCTATCCACTATGTCACCTAGCTTCCCAAAGATGGCATAGTTGGATTTAAATATCTGAAGGCCTTGATATGTGGAAGAGGGAGTAGTCTTATTCTGCTTTGCTCCAAAAAGCAGAATTAACCCACAATCCTATAAGCCTAAGAACTACTAGGAGCAAAATGTAGAATTACCATTGAAGAGCTCTTAAGCTCAGTAGGACTATCATTTTAAGAACCAAGGCTGGCCAAGAATGGAATGAGTTTTCTCAAAAAGTAATGAAGTGGGAGAAGATAGTTATGTTTGTGCAGAAGTTGGGTAAACTGTTATTTCATTTTCATCTTTAAATCCCAATTCCAAGAAGGGTCTATCACACTACAGATGCTTAAGAAAATTTGTCAGTTGAGGAAAACGATAGAGGGGTCCCTGTATGGGGAGAGAGGTAACATCTATTCTGAGAACACACCAGGAACCTAATGAATACTTATTGATTGACAGCTGGTTATATTCACATAAAAATCAATGAGGAAGAACCTATAATGACAACATGGCTAACAATACCCTGACAGAACCACAGAGAATTGTTGAAAAATAATTATCCAAATGATGTGTGGACCCAAACCTTCCCAGTGATGGTGAGTGGCTGGAAAAAATGCCTATTCTGCCTTCTTAGTCATTTCCACACCATTTGCTTTGAGTTGTTCATAAAGAGAAATCTATTAAACTGGCAATTTCTTCAATAGATTGTAATTAGGATCAGCACTAGTATTAAAGGATTCTTCCAAAGGTGTATGTAGTTAACTATGAAATTTTAATTCAGTGTAACACTTATTAGGCTAGGCTGGCACCACATTGGCCTTGTAAAAAAAAAAAAGGTCTAACCCAAGATTGTTTTAAGACTATTCCAGCTAGTTCATTATTGCCCACAATCTAGAGACGCAGCATTGTTCAGAGTGTGGAGACAGAGGACTTCCAGCTATCAGCAGTACCTGGGTTCAAATTCTGCCACAGTCATTGACAAGCTGTGGCAAGTGACTTCTCTGTGGCTCAGTTTTCTCATCAACAAAATGAAGGGATTGAGTGATGGCTTCTGAGGTCTCACTCTAAAACCTATATTCCTATGATCCTAAGATTTTCTCAGTGCTTGGCTTACTTAGTAGATATTTATTAAGTGGTTATGATATACACAGCACTGTGGAAGATCCAGAAAATATATTAATGAGCACCTTAAGGAAAATCTATTCGGAAGACAAGACACGTACTCAGCAAACATTAAACAATACCTGAAACTTTCAACCAATCTGTGGTCTCTTCAGCTGTCCAGATTGCCAGCCAGCCATTTTCATCCAGTATAAATATTCCCCACGTCCTCACATAAATCCTCTGTAAAGGGTCTTCCCAACATGTTGGAGGCTAGACTTTGAGATTGTTAACATTTTTATCAGTGACTTAGGTCAAGGTTTAGATGGCATCACATTCTGACATAACCCAAAACTGGGAGAAACCATTAATTTGCCCAACGACAGAGATTAGATTCAAAAAAGATCTTGACAAGCTGGAATATTGGGCCAAATCTAGTAAGATGAAATTTAATAGGGGCTAAATGTAAATGATAACACTTGTGTTCAAAAGAAATCAGCTTCAGAAGAAGATGGGGTAGGAGTGACAAAGAACCATTTCCTCTGAAAAAGATCTGGGGT
This sequence comes from Pseudocheirus occidentalis, assembly GCA_028646575.1. Lineage (NCBI taxonomy): Eukaryota > Metazoa > Chordata > Mammalia > Diprotodontia > Pseudocheiridae > Pseudocheirus > Pseudocheirus occidentalis. The sequence continues at coordinate 17,684,438 of CM053598.1, forward strand.
CCTTAGTGAGCTGTTGAGTTCAATACAAAGTAAGAATGTGATGGCGCAGCCTAGAAAGCTATCATAATCTCAGGCTACATTAAGAAAGGCACACGTAACACCTTAGAACAAAAAGGTGACCCCCCCCCCCAATGTATTTTCCCTAATCACATTACATCTAAAACAGTGGTTCTCAACCTGTGGGTTGCAACCCTTTTGGTTATTGAACGACCCTTTCACAGGTGTCACAGGGGCCTCCTAAGACCATTGGAAAACACATATTTCTGATGGTCTTAGGAACCGAGACACCGCTCCTCTATCTGTCTCCAGGCCAGTCCACCCACATGCAAATACACCCACATACGAGTATTAAAGGGTTGCAGCATTAGGAAGGTTGAGAACCACTGCTCTAGAATATCATGCTTAATTCTGGGAACTACATTTTAGAGAAGACACTAAAAGGTATCTAGGGGATGACAACCAACATGGCAAAGGGACTATGTAGACAGGTAGAAGAAAGGAGAAGATGTGGGGGAGGAGGGCAGGGACATAAAGGTGCCTTCAATTATCTGAAACACTGTGCACTTGAAGATGGATTAGAATGATTCTCTCTGGTCCCAGAGATCAGTATTGGGAGCAATGTTTAAGAGAAGGAACAAGCAGTATTGTACAGGTGTTCAGATCCCACTCCTGATGTTTATTACATTCTGGGTGATTTCAGGCAACTCTCATGTCTCTCAGACTATTTTTCTTATCTATCAAATGAAAAGTTGGACTGAGAGTGGTGGTGGTGACTTTCAAGGTATTTTTTAAGTGAATAAGGGGAACACTGTGGATATTATTTACATTGACTTTAACAAAGCTCATGATAAAATATTTCATACTATTCTTATAGAGAAGTGGGAGAGTTTGCAGTAGACAACAATACAATCTGATGGTTTCTGAATGGGTTGGTTCCCCAAAGTTTTTGTTAGTGGCTCAATGTCATTGTGGGAGGAGGTCTCCAGTGGAGTGTCCCAAGGATTTGTGTTTGGCTCTGGGCCATTTATCAATGACTTGTATAAATATATACATGGTATGGTCATTAAATATGCAGATAGCCCAGAAAGGAGGATAATTAACACACTAAATAACAGTCGGGATCCAAAAGGATCTTGATAGAAGAGAGCATTTGAGCTGAATTTAAGAAGATGAAATTACATTGGGATATAAGTAGACTTACACTTGATTAAAAAAATCCATTTCACAAGCATAAGATGGCAGAGGTATGGACAGATAGCAATTGTTCTGAAAAAGACCTGGGGGTCTAGTAGACTATAAACTGGGTAAGTTTGCAGCAATATAAAGTGGGAGTCAAAAATTCAAATGTGACCTTGGGCTGCATTGAGGGGCATAGATCTGGACTATGGCCTCATGGAACTTCATATGGAGTACTGGATTCAGTTGTGAGCAATATATCTGAAAGGGGACATCGATAAGCTGAAGGGTGTTTAGAAGAGGGTGAGATGGTGAAAGACCTCGAGTCCAAATCAAACCAGCATCAGTCGATGGAACTGGGCATGATCGTCCTGGAGAAAAGAAGACTCAGGAGGAATGTCCACAGCCATCTAGTTCTAGGCAGACTTGAAGGGAATTCCCAGTTTAACTTACCCAGGTGGTTGGTCATCCAGCCTCTGCCTGTGAAGGCCTCCAAAGAGAATGGGTCTACCACCCCTGGAAGCAAATCTTCCAGAGCTCTTCCAGAGCTCAGGCCAACATTGCCCTCTTTGCCACATTCCTATGTGGAGATTTACTGCGGAATCCCTGGGGCACAACCAGAAGCAGATAGTGAATGTGGCTGTGGACATTCCTTCCATCTCTCAGATTCTGGGACTGTATGATAGAATGTCTGTTCTGGTGGAGCGGAAACTTTATGAGGGAAGGGCCTTGTTTTTTCCTTTGTCCCTAACACCTCACACAGCCTCTTTCACACAGCAGGTAAATGTAATTTGTCAAATTAAGGAGCATCACGATTGCCCTCCAAAGACCTAGGTTTGGACTCTGGTGTTGCCACTTACTACCTCAGTCACCTTAGACGAGTCATATCTCCTTCATGGGACTCATTTTCTAATCTATGAAATGAGAGAGTTCATTCACATTAAATATCGTTGATAAAAGCCTGATATCAAAAGCAGAGGAAATAAGAGTGAATAGAAAACACCAAAAAGCATTCCTTAATAACATGTAATTGGGGAAAAACATTTTTTTCAAAAAGAAAATATTCATGATTGTCTATCAACTGCAGAAAAACAACTATATATGAACATATAGAGGCAGGTACAAAATCAGAGGACCCGAGTTCAAATCCTGTTCTTGGGCAAATCACCTCAGTCTCTGGGCCTTGGTTTTCTCATGTAAAAAATGAAAGGAACAGACTAGAAGGCCATGAAGGTCCCTTCCAACTCTGCATCTTTGCTGTAGATGATAAAGGGGTTGAAGGTGCTGGATTTGGAGTCAGGGAGACCCGAGTTCAAAATCAACCAACCTGTGTGACCCCAAGGAAATCACTTCTGCAAATCTCAGTCTCCATTTCTTCTTCTGTAAAACAGGGATAGAGGCAGCTAGGTGGGTGGTACGCCTGATTTCAGAAAGCCCTGAGTTCAGATTCAGCCTCAGACACTTCTTAATTGTGTGACCCTGGACAAGTCATTTAATCCTATTTGCCTCAGTTTCCTGATCTGCAAAATGAGCTGGAAAAGGAAACAGCAAGCCACTCCAGTATCTCTGCCAAGAAAACTCATATGGGTTACAGAGTTGGATGCAACCAAGCAACCAAGAAATGAGAGAGACAAACTCTACAATCTCTAAGAGCCCTTACAGCTCTAAATCCTCTGACTTTGTAAAATATTCATAGGGAAGAAAGGGTTTCTACAAACCCCCAGAATCTCCTCCCAAGAACAAAGCCTCCTAACATGTCTCTCATTCCTTCAGTTCAGATCTGACTAGGGCTCATGCCAGTCAGGAGACCAACACAGACTTATACAAGAGGCACTCGGGACCCGGAGGAGGCTGGTGCTGGCAGGGACCTTAGAGGCCACCTGGTCCAACGCCCTCATTTGAAAGAGGGGGTAGCTAGCTCAAGATGTAAGAGATGTGCCTCCAAGTCACTGAGCTAGGAAGCTGCAGAGGCAGGATTTGAATCCAGGTCCTCTGACTGCACTTTCCACTTTAAACCGTTAACAGTGGCTGACACTGATGCGGCACTTTCTGTGGGCAAAATGTTACAGATATTAACTTACCGTAAACTCACAACAATCAGTCAAAAATCAGTTCTTTAGTGCCTGTGAGTCGTTTTTCAGTTGGATTTGACTCTGCGTGACCCCATTTCGGGCTTTCTTGGCAGAGATACTGGAGTAGATGGCCATTTCTTCCTTCTCTGGCTCATTTTACAGATGGGGAAACTGAGATAATCAGGGTAAAGTGACTTGCCCAGGGCCACACAGCTGGTAGGTAAGTGTCTGAGGCAGGATTTGACAGAAAGATGAGTCTTGCTGATTCTCAGCCCAGTACTCTGTGCTCTGTCCCATCCAGCTGCCTCTAGTGATTTCCTACAAAGTCCTATGAAGAACAGCCCACGTAATTAAAGAATAAATTACAAGTATTGAAAAAATAATGACTATTCTCCCGTGCTTTGTTGGGAGTTTTATAGGAAACTCACACACCTTTAGGAATAAATAACCTTTTAAGTTCTGGGTTTCACTTTCTTTTGTCTGTCTACCAAGCATGGACTCTTGCCTCCATAATAGTAGAACAAGAGATAAAAGCTGGTCTGACTCACAGGAACAGAACAAAAAAAGGGGACGAGAAACATAATCTACCATTTTGCTTCTTTCTCTGGTCATGGGGGTGGCAGGGGAGGGTGGGGAAGAAATAGAGGAAACTGTGATTTCATTGGTATATGGAACACCCCTTTCACCATTCAGATTGGCATCTGTTTTGCAGCTCAGGGTCAGAGCTGACCAGGTCACTGAGAGATTTGTTCACATAGCCAGTATGAGTCAGAGATGGGACCTGAACCCAGGTCTTCCTGTTTCTAAGACCCACTTTATTTATTTCATTACACAACCTCTCCTCTCCCTCTCCCTCTCCCATCAATGAGAATAGAAAATTGGACACCTTTTGCACCCATCTCCCTTAAAGGCCAGCTTCGTTACTTCTGAGAATTTCTAACCTAGACACATTGTTGGCATTAGCAAAATGTCAAGAGTCAAATGTCAAATACGTTTGGTTAATGATTCGCCATGAAGGTCAAAGAAAAAATTGTTTAATGAGGTACATTTTTAAAATTACACATGAAATTATTTTTCACCTAACAGACTACAAAAAAAGGGATGCTGAGATTAAATTAAGCTGACTTGAAGGAAGGCAAGTCATATTGTTTTTAAATCATAAGGTTTGTGAACCTCTCACAGAAATACAACAGCCACTGTCCCAGAGGAGAAATGCAAAAATAACTACTCTGAAATAAAAGTTAAACCCAACTTGCAAACACCAGGCATTTAATAAACTGAGTTTAGAATCAGCCTGTCACCTGGATACACCAGATGGTTCTAGTGTAAGCTTGTTTCATGTAAAATTAGGCATTTAAAGTTTCAAAGTGCTTAAAGATAGAAGAATAAATGAGCTGAAAAAAATTGCCAGGGGCCAAAATAGTTCCCTGAGAGTACCCTTGAATTAAGACAGCTCTATAAATTAGAGGGAAGAAATGATCCCAGTGTCTATTTATAGCTACAAAACTTACCATGTCGTCAAATGAAACCATTCCACAAGATGGCTTTTAAATTATTTTAGAAATGTCTTAAATAGTCACCTGCTTCATTCTGTATTAATGTTCCCTTACAATTTGATGTCAAAGCCCCCAAAGTATTTATTAGTTCCAAGAGCACTTGAGAAGACTCCAAGCCTACTGATGCCCAAGGTTGATTAACAGAATCTCAGGCCAAAGAAGGAAAGTAATACTTGGAACTTAAATTTCATTTATTACCCAACTCCAGAGAAGTTCTGAGATGCAGCTCTCCTTACATCTTTAAGAGACATGATAAGTTATTACCATTTTACCTAGGAGAGAGAGGAAGTGGTGACTTCTCTAAATGGAAAGGAGTCAACTCTCAGTCATTGGTACTAAGGGGGTAGAGAAGGACAGTAGGGACTCAGACATGGGAACATTTTTAATTCCACTTAATTCAATTCAGTAGCATTCACTGAGTAGTTCAGCACTGAGCTGGGAATGAAGCTAGAGGGAAAAGAGATCCAGAAAAAGGTAAGACCTGATCCCAACTCTCAAGGAGCTTCTGGTATCATTGGAGAAACAAGACACACAGATTGATGTTTCTTTGGGCATCACCTCTGGTCTTTGCCAGGGAATCTGGGCAAGCCTGATGTTTTTCAAATACTTCAAATGCACCCTTGGAACTAGATGGTGAATATCTGGTCCAGAGAATACTCTGAGCTGGTTTCCCCACTAGAACCGCTGCTCAAACCTTCCCCGAAGGAGAGACAATGGTGAAATTTCATGGGACTTTCCCATCAGAGACAAAGTAGAAGAGAGATTCCAGATAGCCAGTAATGAGGCAGCTGCTGCCATCCTGTGTGTGAGTGTTGGCCTAAGGGATCTTTGAGGTCCTTAAGAGTTCTAAGATTCTGTGATTTAATCAAATTCCCCTAAATCCTTTACCCCAATAATACATTTGTATCAGGTGAATATTACCAGCCTAGTGTACTAAACAGAGAATCAGCTTTGGAGGCAGGAAGACCTGAGTTCAAGTCTCATCCTTAACACATAGTGGCCATGTGGTCCTGGACAAGTCATTTGACTTTTCACTCCCCGCAGGTCACTCTCTAAGACCATAAATTTCAGAGCTGGTGCCTATGTGCATTGGTATGGGAAAGATTCCATACTAGGCACTGCCATTACCTGTCTAATAATAACAAAATAATAATGCAAAGTTATAAGTTTGGGTTTGTACGATGTAGTGAATAAAGTGCTGATTCGGAATTGGGAAGATCTGAGCTGAGCGAGACCTGTCTCAGACACTTACTTAGCTGTGAGATCTGGATCATTAAACCACTCGTAGCATCAGCTCTCACAGCTCAAAATGGGGTGATAATGAAAGCATTACCTCCCAGGGCTGCTGATGCAAATACATGAAATAATGATATGGAAAGGGCTTCGTAAAACTTAGATGCTATCTAAATGCTCGCTGTCATTATAGCTATTTTGGACCTGCTCTTCAGCTGTGGCTGACTGCCCCTGACCCCATTTGGGCTTCTCTTAGCTAAAATACTGGAGGGGTTTGCCAATATCCTTCTCCAGCTCATTTTACAGATGAGGAAACTGAGGCAAATAAGTGGCTTGTAGAGAGTCGCCCCACCAGGAAGCATTTGAAGCAGATTTGAGCTCAGGTCCTCCTGACTCAAGGCCTGGCACTCTATGTACTGCGCCACATAGGTGCCTACTTTATTACTGTCATCAGCATCATTATTATTTATTAGGCTCTTCTGCCACCTTTTAAAAAATCTTAATCTTAATTGAAAAATTAGTATGAAATGTAGTGTAACTAATTTTCTGAAACCACACGCTAATAGCCCCCATTTGCAAAGCACTCTCTTCACGATCCTGTGGAACAGGTTCTACAAATTTTATTCCCATTTTACAGATGAGGATCATGAAACTTTGTTGTGCCAGTGGATATCTGAAGCATTCTTTGAGCCTGGTCTCCCAGTTTTAAGTTTAGGGCTCCTTACTACATACACCACATCACTTTTTGCACAGACAGAAATGCTATTCGTTTCAGGGAAGCAAGTCAATGATCTTTCCATAACCAGTCATCCCAATCTGTCCCCACACTTTCCTTATGGGTCTAGAATGACTTGTCTTCACAAAGAGAAGGACCTCTCCCCCACAGGGCAATGGAAAAGAGACATACGTGAGAGTTAGTCAGAAAATAACATCTCAGAAAGGATCCTTTCCCAAGAGTCCTACTGTGCATCATTTAAAGCATTTAGTTGCTGAAAAACAGCCTTTAATGTAGTATCAATTACACGACTCTATTTATAAGCTGGAAAATTATCATTTTAAAAGTACTTAAATTGTCATACAAGCTGATGGATTTGAAGGGGTTGGGAGGTGCAAAAAGACTGGAAGACTAAATACGAGGCCATTGCAATCAGGGATGAGGAACCTGTAGTCAAAGGACTGCACTTGAGTACCTAGAGGGCCACTACAGGTTTCCCCTCCCTGGTTAGGTAAAAGGTGATGAGAACCTGACCTCAGATGGTGGCTGTGCGAGTGGAGAAAAGGGGCTGGATGAGACAAATGCTGCAGAGGTAAATAAACAGCAAGATTTTTCAGCAGAATGGATGTGTCAATGAAGAGGCAGAGAAAGGAGCTAAGGACAGTAATCATGGTGACAAAACTGGAATTCAGCAAGAAGAAGTGGTACCTTTGACAGAAACAGGGCAGATTCAAAGAGGGGAAATAATGAGCTCTCTGATGTCTCCCGGACAGCCAGTTGGAAAGGTCCAGTGGGCATTTAGGTACCAGAAAGCTCAGGGATGAATGTGGGACAAGACAGAGAGATCTGTGAGTCACTGGCATAGAGCTGATCATTAAACCCATGGAGGACGTTAAGGTCACCACAAAAAGGGGGAGGAAAGAAAGAGGAGAGGGCACACAGTAGAACGTCCAGTTGCGGGGGAGGGGAGGGGATGGATGAGTAGCCAGTGAAGGAGACAGAGAAGGAGCGGTCAGACAGGTAAGAGGACTGAATAGTGCCAAGAAAACCACAAGAAAGCTGCTGTAATCCTGCAAAGTTCGGTGATTGCATCAGGGAGGGCATTCCTGCCAGACGCAAATCACAGCCCCTCGGTGTCTGGAGAGTAAGTGGTCTTGGAGAATTGCTGTGTACAAAATAATTCCTCACCCTATGCTCAACCTGGTACTTAGCTCCCCTAAAAATATCAAGGCTAGTCCTTGAATCCCACCCAGACATACAATCTGGCACCAGGGCCACACTTGAAACTTTTCCCAACTTGGATGGGCAGGCTTGAACTCTAATGGCACAGCTTTTGAGATGCCAGTGGTGCTGGCACACCACACTGAGGCACCATGGTAGGGGAGAACCCTGGTCTCCCAATCACAAGGAGAACTCATGAAAGGCAAGGGTGAAGAACCACAGAAGGTTCTGTCTCTATCAACCACTCAGTCAAAAACAAATGAAAATCAGAGGTCACTCAGTGGTACTTTGGACAGAGCACTGAACCTGCTGTGAGGAAGATCTGAGTTCAAATTTGGATTCAGATACTTAGTGGCTGGGCAACCCTGGACAGTCATTTGACCCCTGTCTACCTCAGTTTCCTCAGATTTAAAATAGGGATAATAACAATGTCTACCTCACAGGGTTGTTATAAGGATCAAATGAGAAAACAATTATGAAATGCTTGGCACAATGCCTGGGATATATAGCAGGTACTTAATAAAACCTTCCTTTTTCTACTATACTGAGGGGAGGCCACTACTGTGATCTGACAAGAAAAACATTTGTAATTTTTTTTAATTAAAAGTTCACCAGATCACAGAGTTAGAGCTTGAAGGCCTCTCAAGTTACAAATGGGAAATCTAAGGCCCAGGGAAGTTAAGAGGCTTTCGCAGGTAGAAACATTGCCGTGAATTCAAATCTAGTTCCTCTCATTGCAGAAGAGTTCTTTCCATTATATCACAGCGCCTGATTTAAAAATATGCATGTGAACACAGATATGAAAATGTGGCACAGAAAAGGACCTCGACAAAACTGAATGCAACATTCATTAGGTTCCTAGTAAACACTGTCCCAGGTAAAAAATGAAAAATGCCACATTTCCTACCCTCAAGGAACTTACAGTCTCTTCTAATAGAAAACAAATTATAATATGTGTGTCTCCATGCCTGAAAGATGTGGAATTTTGAACTAAGCTACATCTGTATTAACCTGAACTTGGAACAAAAACTGACAAATCCATATGTAAAGGGGGGCTAGAGCATGCCCTGGTCACCTAACATGGAGGTTCACTGTTTCTCCACATGCTCTTACCACATGAGTGGGAATGGCCTCCTTCAGCTGGCTGCCTAGCCAGAATAGGCTGCAGGCTGGGCCAGTCTCACTCTTTCCTTCTGTCCAGAGGGCGACAATCACAGTTCACCCACAAACCAGTGAGGGTAGCAGAGACAACGTCCTTCCTCTATTCTCCTTTTTTTTAATCCCACAGCTCCAAGAAATAGGCCTGGGGTGTCTGTTTGCTCCATTACATTTTTCCCTCCCATTTTCAGGTCCAAGAAGCATCCTCTATAGGACCGGGAAGTTTGAGCCATGATGGTCTCAGAGTCAAGATTCCAGAATGGATGTTGTAGCCAGCCAGCCTGGAAGGGAAGCCCTGAGAAGCCAGAGTGGCTGGAACTTGAGCTCAAGGTGTGGTGTGAACTTCTAGTTGGGACTATGCTTTGTAAGAACTGAGCTAAACTATGAACCTAACTAATCCCCTTATACTCTCCAGAGACAGAGGTTTTATAGGAGTAGAGGGTAGAATTGAGACCCAAATGTTGGGGAAGTGAGTTTATATATTTGTGAATATATCTTTAAAGTAAATATTCCCTTGTGAAAGCTAATCTAATTGCTAGTGGCACATGAAACCTGAGTATAGGGGACTCCCCTGCCCCATGAGGGAAATACCATCAGTGAGGGCTGGAGCCATTGGCAGAAAGTTTATATATCTTCTCCTTCTTAGCCCCTTCAGGGTACCAAAGAACCCAGGGGAAGTGGTGAAATGGAACACACCTGGCCTTCCAGGCATGGGGGTCATAAGAGTCAGCGTTACTAATATAAATCCATGGCTAAATAAGAAATACGTTTTGGGGTGTTTTGATACCACACTTTCTTCTATAGAATAGAAATTATAGCACTTGCTAATACAGATGGCTGATAAAGGACCCAGTCCTGAAAGTGACTTCTCACAATAATTATTATTTATCTTTTTTTAACGCTACATCTTCAAGAATTTGTACCTAGTGATGATTTCAGAAAAACCTGACTTCCATGAACTGATGCAAAGTGAAATGAGCAGAAGCAGGAGAACATTGTACACAGTAACAGCAACATTGTAACACTGATCAGCTGTGAATGAGTTATGTGAACAGATGCAAAGTGAAATGAGCAGAAGCAGGAGAACATTGTACACAGTAACAGCAACATTGTAACACTGATCAGCTGTGAATGAGTTATGTGAACCCATGCAAAGTGAAATGAGCAGAAGCAGGAGAACACTGTACGATATTGAAGAATCGTGAATGATGTAGCTCTTCTCAGCAGGACAATGACTGAAGGCAATCCCTGAGTACTTACAAATAAAAATGCCATCTGCCTCAAGAGAGAGAACTGATGTTGTCTGAATATAAACTGAAGCAGACTATTTTTCCCTCCCTCTCTCCCTTCCTTCCTTTTCTGGTCTTCCTGCATAAAATGACTAATATGGAAATGTTTTACATGTATAACGTTGCACATGTATAGCCTGTATCAGATTGCTTACTGTCTTGGAATGAGGTCTGGGGAGGGAGCAAATTTGGAACTCAAAACTTTTTTTTAAATGTTAAAAATTGTTTTTACATGTAATGGGGGGAAAATAAAATGTTATTCGAAAAAAGAAAAAGAATTTGTTCCTAGAAAGGACAGGTCTGTACGTGAAGAAAGTCTATGAAAGGAGGAAGTCCAATGCTGAGAACAGTTTCAGCCAGCTTTCTGAAGTTTGGTCAAGTCATGACCCCAGCTGTCAAAAGCAAAATATTACCCTGGGTCTCATTCAAAACGCTGCAAAACAGAAACTTGTCTCAATTTGTATACCATGTTAGTAGGAAACAAAATTGTCTTTCACTTTTACAAAGCAAGCTAAATCAAAGTAAAAGCAATGTTTCTTTAAAGGGCTTTGAAAAATCTTCATTAAAAACACATTTGTGAGAATGAAGAGTTTGAGAATTACTTTGAAAGAACTAGAGATTATTTAGACTTGGTACTACATTGCAATACAATACTTTCTCACAAATCATCATTGTCATTATATGATATTCTTCTTACAAAGCTTGGTGCAGTGGAAAGACAGCCAGCCTCAAAGCCAGGAGACCCTTCATTCAGATTCCACCACTGGCACATCTTGTTTCTGTGACCCTCAGCAAGACACTTCAGCTCGATGCTCTCCTTGGCTAGAAGAGAAGTTGTGCTGGTGGAGGGACTTTTCACACCTGGGAGTTCCCTATGCCAATAATCATAAGTACAGTCTCTAACCCTATTTTTCCCCTTAAATCCTAATAGATTTTATTCCTTCTACGGAATGCAATTTAAATCTCCATGGTCTCAGGTCAAGGTGACATGGATTTCTCTGTAAATGACTTCTAAATCTCCATAGCCTCTCATCTCTCTCCCAATGAACAGTCCTGCATTTCCAAATGCTTGGGGAAAACCCCTACCTGGCTGTCTCATAGGCATCTCCAAATGGAGAAACTTATCCCCCCCCACCTCTGCAAATCAACCTTTCCCTCTCCTTTGTTCATTTCTAGGGAGGGAACTTCCATCAACTCTTCCCTCTCCATCAGCCCACGTCTCCAAGTAGGAGTCAAGGTTCTACCTCCACAACATTCCAACTGACTCCCACCCTAAAACAGGCCCTCAACCCTCTCATCTGGATGATTCCAGCAGCCTCCTAAATGGCATCCTAACTGAGTCTCCCCTTTCTCCAATCCATTCTCCACCAAGCTGCCAATGAATCCTCCTAAAGTACAGGTCTGATCTAGCCACTCCCTTTATCAGAAAGCATCGATATCATCAATCCCAATTTGTCTTAGTGTTATAAAAAAAAGAACTTCTAGTGCAAAAACAGTGTGGTAAGGAAGAAGCCCTATGAAACTATCCCAAATTCTCCTTCAAACAACTATAAAACCACCTCAAAATTGATCTAGGAACAGTGAAGCAGCTTACCAGTCAAGTAAGAAAGGTCTGCCTCCCTGGAATGGGAGGGGAGTAAGGTCTAAGAGCATAAGAAGCACACAGCCTGGGGCAGTCCACCAGCAAGGCCCCAGCCTCCTGCAAACCAGCAGCCCCCTAGAAAAAATCAGCAGTCTGTGCAGCTCAGCAAAGTCCTATCCCAGCATCCTCACAAACTACCAGCAAGGCCTTGACCTTATTGCTGACCAGAAGTAAAGCCCCACCATTGGGCTGAACAATTGGGAGACCCCGCCCCTGGGATCTACCAGCAGAGAGACCCTGTTTTCATAGCAACCCAGCAGCAGGGCTCCATCTCTAGGACAGACCATCAACAAGATCCCTCCCTCCACGGCCAGTCACCAGAAAGACTTTGCTACCATAATGACTCAGTCAAAATGTCCCATCCTTGAGGTAAGCTAGCACCTAAATCCCACAGCCAGGAGAGGCCAACAGGGAGACTCCCTTCCCTTTGCTCTCCACCCCTGTACAAGTCAGAAAGGAAGCCTACCCTCCAGAGATAGCAAGCATCTAAGCCCTCAAGTCCAGTGAAAACAAACAGTAAGATCCAAAGCCACAGCACAAAAAAGGTTGGAACAGAGCAGGACCAGAGTGCAACTCTCTCATCAAAACACCAAGTCACAAAAAGTTAGAAAAATGAGCAAAAACAAAAAAGAACTTGACTATAGAACGTTACTATGGTGACAAGGAGGATCAAGGCATAAACTGCATGGCTACATGTGAAGCCTCAAAGAAAAATGTAATTTGGTCTTAGACCCAAAAAGAATTCCTGGAAGTGCTGAAAAAAGGCTTTTAAAAAGCAAATTAGAGAAGTAGAAGAAAATTAGGAAAAATAAATGAGAGTAATGCAAGAAAATCATGAAAAAAGTCAATAGTATGGGAAAAGGATATACAAAGATTTACCAAGGAAAATAGAAATTTACCAAGAAAAATAAAATTGGCCAAATGGAAGAGGAACTACAAAAGTTTACTGAAGAAAATAATTCCTTAAAAATTATTATTGAGCAAGTGGAAATCAATGGTTTTATTATCCTATGAGGCCTCAAGACATGATAAAAATAAAATCAAAAAAGTAAAAAAAAAAAAGAAAATATGAAATTTCTCATTGGAAAAATAAGTGACATGGGAAATAGATCCAGAAATCTATTTATATATAACAATATATAAGCATTGTTGGACTACCAGAAAACCGTGATAAGAAAAAAAAAGCTTGGACAACATCTTTCAAGAAATTGTCAAAGGAAACTGTCTTGATAAATCAGAATCAGAGGGTAAGATAGAAATGGAAAGAATCCACCAAATGTCACCTGAAATAGAACTCAAAATGAAAACTGCTAGGAATATCATCGCTAAATTGCAGAGTTCACAGATCAAGGATAAATTTGGCTGCAAGCAGCCAAAAAGAAATAATTCAAACATCATGGAGCTACAATTATGATTACATAGGATTTAGCAGCTTCCACATTAAAGAACCAGAGAGTTTAGGATATGATATGCTGAAAGGCAAAGGAACTAGGATTAATCCAAGAATTACCCACAAAGCAAAATGGAATATAATCTTTTAGGGGGAAAATGGATATTTAACAAAATAGAGGACTTTCAAGCATTCCTAATTAAAAGACAAGAGCTGAATAAAAAAACTGACTTCCAAATACAAGAGTAAAGGGAAATATAAAAGTACACACACACACACACACACACACACACACACACACACACACACATATATATATAAAGAGGATTTGGATATTGGGTGAATTTGATGGAACAATATCCCAAAAAATAAATAAATGTGTAAGAAAGAAAATTGCACTGGAAGGATGGGGGAGATTGAATGGGGGTAAATGATCCCACATAAAAGAGGTATTATAATGAAGAGGAAGACAGGGGAGTGACAGGCAAAACTTTAACCTTATTCTCATCAAAACTGGCTCAAAACATATGCACTTAATTGGATATAGAACTCTGTTTTACCCTATAAGGAAGTAAAAAGGGATGGGGATAAGAGAAGAGAGAAGAACTGATACTAGGGAGGGTAGATTGGGGAAGGTGGTGATCAGAAGTAAAACATTTATTTGGAGGGGAAGAGTGGGGGCTAAGAGAGAGAGAAAGAGAGATAAACAAAGGCAAAACAGCATGGAGGGAAATATAGTTATCATAATTACAAATGTGACAAGATGAACTCACCAATAAAATGGAAGTGGATAGCAGAATGGATTAAAATTCAGAATCCTACAATATGTTGTTTACAAGAAACATTTGAAATTGAGAGATACACATGGGGTAAAGGTAAGGGACTAGAGCAAAATGTATTGTTTCAGCGGAAGCAAAGAAACAGGGGTAGCAATCATGATCTCAGACAAAGCAAAAGCAAAAATAGATCTAATTAAAAAAGATAAGGAAGGAAACTACATCTTGCTAAAAGGTACTATAGACAATGAAGTCATATCAATACCAAACATATCTGCACCAAATAGTATAGCATCTAAATTTTCTAAAGTGGAGTTGAGTGAGTTACCGGAGGAACATTAGTGGGGAACTTCAAATTTCCCCCACTCAGAACTAAAAATTACATTTAATAATAGACAATGGAAAGAGATATTAAAATTTAATTGGAAACTGAATAATCTAATCCTACAAAATAAGTGGGTCAAAGAACAAATTATAGAAACAACCTATAATTTCTTTTTTAAAATTTTTCTCTGGCATTATTTTTTGTCTTTATTAATTTGTTTATTTACTTTTAGTTTACAAGATTCAGTTCCAAAATCTCTTGAGTTTCCAATTTTCTTACCCCCCTCAAGGGAGCATGCAATCAAGTATACGATCTTCAAATATTTTCACATTAGACATTAGTCAAGGAAGTAATCTATAATTTCATTAAAGAAAATGACAACAATTAAACAACACACCAAAATGTATGGGATGCAGCCAAAGTGGTAATTAGGGGAAATTTTATATCTCTGACTGCTTACATCAATATAATAGAGAAAAATAGATCAATGAATTGGGTATGCAACTAAAAGCTAGAATAAGAACAAATAAAAAATTACCAATGAAACACCAAGTTGGAAATCTGGAAAATCAAAGGAGATTAATAAAATTGAAAGCAAGAAAACAAATGAACTAACAAATAAAACTAGAAACTGGTTTTATGAAAAAACAACAACAAAAATAAAATAGATGAAACACGGGTTAATTTGATTTTTAAAAAGGAAAGAAGAAAACCAAACCAAACTACTGGTATCAACAATGAAAGTAGTGAATTCACCACCAACAAAGAGGAAATTAAGATTACTGTTAGGAGCTATTTTGCCTAGTTATATGTCAAAAAGTTTGACAATCTAAATGAAATAGATGACTATCTACAAAATATAAATTACCTAGATTGACTGAAGAAATAAAATGCTTAAATAACCCAGTCTTAGAAAAAGAAATTGAACAAACCATCAATGAACTTCCTAATAAAAAATCCCCAGCATCAGACAGATTCACAAGCAAATTCTACCAAACATTTAAAGAATAATTAATCTCAATACTAGATAAACTACTTGAAAAAATAAACTACTTATAGAATCCTAACAAATTCCTTTTATTATGCAAATATGGTGCTGATACTACATCAGAAAGAGTCAAAACAGAGAAAGAAAATTATATACCAATTTCCCTAATGAATATTGGTACAAAGATTATAAATAAAATACTAGCAAAGAAATAATAGCAACATATCACAAGGATCATAGACCATGACCAGGTGGGATTGATACCAAGAATGCAGGGGTTTTTTTTTCAATATTAGGACAACTATCAGCATAACTGACCATTTCAATAACAAAACCAAGAGTAGCCTTAGGATTATCTCAATAGATGCAGAAAAAGTCTTTGACAAAATACAGAACCCATTCCTATTAAAAACCACTAGAGAGTATAGGAATAAATGGAGTTTTCCTCAAAATGATAAGTATATATCTAAAACCATAAGCAAGCATTATCTGTAATGGAGATAAGCTAGAAGGCTTCCCAATATAGTCAAGAGAAGCTAGGGTGCCTATTATCACCTCTATTATTTAATATTGTACTAGAAATGTTAGTTATAGTGATAAGAGAAGAAAAAGAAATTAATGGGGGTGACTAGGTGGCATAGGTAATAGAGCACTGGCTCTGGAGTCAGGAGGACCTGAGTTCAAACATGACCTCAGACACTTAACACTTACTAGCCATGTGACCTTGGGCAAGTAACCTAACCCCAATTACCCTCCCCTCCCCCCTCCAAAAAAGAAATAAATTAATGGAATTAGAATAGGCAATGGAGAAACAAAACTCTTACTCTGCAGATCATATATTATACACAGAAAGCCCTAGAGAATCAACTAAAAATTACTTGAAAATATCAACAATTTTAGCCAAGTTATAGGATACAAAATAAACTCACATAAATAATCATTTCTATACATTATCAACAAAGTCCAGCAGCAAGTGACAGAAAAGAGAAATTTCATTTAAAATAGCTGTGGATAATATAAAAATACTTGGGAATCTACCTGGCAAGACAAGCCCAGGAACTATATGAACACAACTATAAAACACTTTTCACACAAAGTTAGATCTAAATAACCAGAAAAAAATTAATTGCTCATGGGTAAGTTGGGCCAACATAATAAAAATGTCAATTGAACCAAAATTAATGCATTTATTCAGTGCCATACTAATCAAACTATCAAAATATTGTTTTCTAGAGCTAGAAAAAATAATAAAATTCATCTGCAAGAATAAAAGTTCAAGGATATCAAGGAAGTCAATGAAAAAAAAATGCAAAATAAGGTATTCTAGTCATACCAGTTCTCAAACTGTACTATAAAGTGGTAATGATCTAAACTATCTGGTACTGGTTAAGAAATAGAAAGGTAGGTTAGTGTAATAGATTAGTTACCATTTACATTATAGTAAATGAGAATAGTAATTTAGTGTACAATAAAACCAAAGATCCAAGCTTTTGGAAGAAAAACTCATTATTTGACAAAAACTAGGAAAACTGGGTAGAAACTAGTTATAGACCAATATCTCACACTCTATTCCACAAGTTCAAAATGGGTGCATGATTTACACCTAAAAGGTGATACTATAAGCAAATTAAGAGAGTAAGGAATAGTGTATCTTTCAGATTTATGGATAAGGGAAGAATTTTGGACCAAAGAAGATATAAAGAGCACTACAAAACATAAAACAAATCATTTTGATTGTATAAAATTTAAAAGGTTCTGCACAAACAAAACCAATACAAACAAAATTATAAAGAAAGCAGAAAACTGGGGGGATTTTTTTTTGCAATAAGTGTCTCTGATAAAGGCATTTCTCAACTATATAGAGAACTGAGTCAAATTTATAAAAATAAAAGTCATTCCCCAATTGATAAATGGTCAAATGATATGAACAGTTTTCAAACAAAAAAAAATCAAAACAATCTCCAGTTATATGAAAAAATGCTCTAAATTTCTATTGATCAGAGAAATGCAATATACTCAGGTACCACCTTATACTTATCAGATTGGCTAATAAGGCAAAAAAAAAAAGGAAAATGTTGGATGTTGGAGGGGATGTGGGAAAACTAGGAGGCTAATGCAGTGCTGGTGGAGTTGTGAACTGATCCAACCCTTCTGGAGAGCAATTTGGACTTATGCCCAAAAGGCTATAAAACTATGCATACCTTTTGATTCAGCAATACCATAGGTAGGTCTATATTCCAAAGACATCCAAAAGAGAGAGACAGAGAGAGACAGAAAGAGACAGAGAGAGACAGAGACAGAAAGAGACAGAGACAGAGACAGAGACAGAGAGAAGGACCTTTTTATATAAACATTTTCATAGCAACTCTTTTTGTGGTGGCTAAGACCTGAAAATCAAAGGGATGTCCATCGATTGGGGAATGGTTAAGTGGCATATCATTGCAATGGAATATTATTGTGCTATAAGAAATGTCAAGCAGATGATTTCAGAACAACCTGGAAAGACTTACATGAACTGATACATGGTAAAGTGAACAGAATCACAAGAATGTTGTGCACAGTAATGGCCACATGATACAATAAGGAATTTTAAATGACGTAGGTAATCTCAGCAGTACAATCTAAAATAATCCCAAAGGACTAATGATGAATCAGCCTCCAAAGAAAGGACTGATACTGTTTTAATACGGACTGACCCATGCTATTTTTCACTTCCTTTTTTTTTCTTTTGAGTCTTCTTCTGTAAAATAACTACTATGGAAATATTTTACATAATTGCACATGTACAACCTATGAAAAAGACCTGACTTCTTATCATTTCAGGGAGGGAGGAGGAGAGGGAGAGATAGAACTTGGAACTCAAGACTTTAAATAAAAATATTTTTTAATTAAAAAAAACCCAACTCTTTTAGACTTATTTCACATTACTTCTCCACATGCAGCCAATCTGGGTTACTGGATGACATTCCATCTCCTATTTCTGTGCCTTTGCAGGTCCTCCCATCTCCCCATCCCTAAAATGCTCCCCCACCAACTCCCACCTTCTGCTGCCACTAGTTAAATACCCCAGCTAAAGGGCCACCTCCCACACAAGGCCTGTCCTGATGCCCTCAAGTTTGAAACACCTGGCACTCAGAAGAGAATTAAATGTTTTTAAACTGAAATGAATTCTAAAATATAAGGTTTCAATTAATGTGGTAAATACTTGCTGAAAAAAACTAACATCATTTGAGTATTAATGTAAAATTCGCTCCCTCAGTCAAGTTATAATGAAGGCAAGGATGCCATCTTTTTTTTCTCTTTAAATGGCTTTCCTATAGACTTTTTTTTTCAGCTCTAACATGTAGCTCACAAGCCTCTATCCAGGTCACTTCAGGCTTCAAAGAAACAAGGATATTCAAAAGACCTGAAAGCTTTAGCCTCGAAAGAGGTTATGGAGGACTGAAAATTGTTTGTGCACAAAAGAACACTAACTTTTTCAATGAAGCATTAAGACTGGCTCTCCAGAGATTCTCAGGTTCCAAGCAGCTTCCCACACCTTACTCCAATGACTGTGTCCCAAACTAATCCCTTTTTCAACTGCAAGCATACAAAGGGGGGAAAAGAGCTTTCTCAGCTTTGTCTTTATGGATGAAGGTCATGCTTCTCCCTCCAAATGCCAAACCCAATCAACCTTCTAACCATCCTTTGTCAAAGAAGCCTCCAGTTCAACTGCCAAGACTCTCCCAGATCCTCCTATTTAGAGAGAGTCCTCTTCAAATGCACCTGGGAATGGCAGGAAATGAGGGTTAGTCACAAGCTATCTCACTGGTGATGTTGTCTTCCTATATTCAATAGCCCCATACTGTCTGACAAATAAAGTTCCAGCTCCATTCTCTGGGATTCATGCTGTTGTTGTTCAGTCTTTTTCAGTCGTGTCCAACTCTTTATGACCTCATTTGGAGCTCTCTTGGCAAAGGTACTGGAGTGGTTCACCATTTCCTTCTCCAGCTCATTTTACAGATGAAGAAACTGAGGCAGACAAGGTTAAGTGACTTGCCCAGCATCACAAAGCTAGTAAGTGTCTGAGGCTGGATTTAAATTTAGGAAGATGAGTCTTCCTGATTTCAAGCCCAGCACTCTATGCACTATGGCAACTCCTAGCTGCCCTTCCACAATCAAAAGTCAAGTCACTTTCCAGATGATCAAATTACTCTCTTTGAAGTCCTTTGAAGGTATGACCTAATAATAATGATAGGATCAGAGATTTGGAACTGGAAAGGACCTTAAAGTAGTTGAACCCAACCCCTAAGTCTTACTGATAAGAAGCTGAGGCCGATGGATGATTTAGCCAGGGGTCAAACAGTTGGCAAATTTCTGAGGTGGGATTTAACCCATGACTCGGCGGCTCCAGGTGCAGCATTCTACCCACTGCGGCATTTAGAGCAGTACCTGGAGTATTAGCAATGCTACTTGACTAAGGAAATACATTGCTACACTGGGAGAAAGGCACTCACTGTGAGTTCCTTACACCACGGCATAGTGGACAGGTCACTGAACTTGGAATCAGAAAGTCCCACCAACGTACAGTCCAGCATTTACCACAGTGTTTGGCACTTAGTAGGAGTTTGGCACTTAGTAGGTGTTTAATAAGTATCGGTTGACAGACTGATTCATTTGCACATGATAATCTGAAATGTATTTATGTGTATCACATTACAAATATCCTTAATAATAATTATCTATTGGGGTCTTATTCCCTCCTGTGTTTTTAGCTCCACAGTGGAGGGAACTGCTTTATCTTACTGCTGGCTCTCTCTAACACCTCTACAGTGCTTTGTACCTTAATTAGTAGGGTACTTGATAAATGGCATTAATTAAAATGATTAGTTCAATTTTAAAATAACAAAATGGATGGACAGATGAGAGCACATGAGAGAAACAAATTCTGCTCTCTGTCAAGGAAAGTATTCACTGTGATGTGGTGTGAGACCAGAGTTAGTCACTTTCTGTAACTGGATTTCCCTGTGGGATCAAGTAACACACCAAACCCTCTCTCTTACTCATTTGGGGAGATTATGTGGAGCTCTTGGCCACCAGAGGATCTGGAGTTCTTCGAGAGTCTTACTACTATTATTTCACAACCTTCAAATCCAAATTCTATTTTTCACTTTCCCTAAAATTTGCCCTTGGTTTTATTCACTTGATATAAATTATTCTTCATCATTTGCTTCTGTTCTTTCATCCTGTCAAAAATTCTAATCAACACTCGTACCTATTGCCGTTAGCTCTTACTTAGGAATAAACCCATATGCACATAGACAATGTGCTTGTATTTTAGACTGGCATGTGATTATTTCTGGGTAAGGAACACCCAGCCACAGAGCCATCTGGTGCCTTGAGATGCTAGGGGACTCTCCCAGGGCCACACAGTCAACATGTGTCAGGTGGGGCTGAGCTCAATCCTCTAAAGGGACCATAGCACGTCGACTTCATGCCTGCATCTGGCCATGAACTAAGGAGAAGAAGTTGATCAAGGAGGCTGCAACACTAACAAGAAGAACAAAAAATATTCCATCATTTTAGCTTCACTTCAAGGCCCTCTTATAGCATCACTGTCCAGCCTTTGATTTAAAAAAAAAACAATTCAGAGCAACCTCTATATCATAAAAGCATAAATGTCTAAAAACATGGACAGATAAGGATAAGCCAATTTAAAAAAAAATTTAAATGACCATATTTATGTCAAGTTAAGCCACTGAAAACTTGACGTGTGCCCAATCCAGGACTCTGAGTAGTAACATCTGCTCAATATTTTGACCAGACCTGTGATGTCATCAGGATAGGGAGCTCCCTTTGAGCCACTCCCTCCCTCTACCAATATAGATCTCCCCCTTCACTATATTTAATAGTTTTAGAGAGTCATTTGATGCACTAAGAAGTTAAGTGACTTCCCCAGGGTCACACAGGCAACATTTGTCAGAGGCAGGATTCCAAATCCAGATCTTCTGACTGAGGTCAGCTTTGTAGCCATAGTCCATACTACCTCTCAGGAGGTGATAAAAACCCATGTCAGGTCTCACCTTATAAAATGTAAAAGGTTCAAGGCACTCCCATCAAAGCCTCCCCTCTGCCCTCTAAGTTCATGCCTTGTACACTTGACCTGGACAAAAAACAGGCTTTATAATTCATAAGGCTATTGCCTGTTCCCAACAACTCCCAAGAACTGTTTCAAGATAAAAATTAGCTTCTTTTATTCCCTGTCAATCAGCCCAACTGGTATTTATTGGGCCATTATGTGATTAAGGTGTGCTTTTTTTTTAAGCCCAGAGTGAAAATAGAAAAGAAAAGTTTCAAAATCTATTTTAAAGACAAGGTCAGAAGCCTCAAAATGAAGTACCATAAGGAGTGAAACACCACCAGTAAGGATTACAGCCATGTGAATGGAAAGGAAACGCTGTGAAGACCAAGATGAAGAGAAAAGAGAGAAAGAGAAGGGAAGAAAGAGTGGGAGAAAAGAGGGAGGGGAGGGGAGAGACAGACAGACTGACAGGGACACAACGGGAAGGGAATGGAGGGGACAAGAAGAAAGAAGGAGAGAGAGAGGGAGAAAGAAAGGGAGGGAGGGAGGGAGGGAGAGAAGGGAAGAGAAAGTGGGAAAAAAGAGGGAGGGAGGGAGAGGAGAGGGGAGAGAAAGAGAGACAGACAGAGACAGAAGGGGACGGGAATTGAGGGGAGGGGAGACAAAGAAAGAGGAAAAGAGAGAAGGAGGAGGAAGAGAGGAGAGACAGAGAGAAGGGGAGGAGGAGAAAAGAAAAAGAGAGAAGGAGAGGGGAGGGGAAAAGAGAGGGAGAAAGAAGACAGAAACAGAGAAAAGGGGGAGAGAACAGAGGGGAGACAAAGAGAAGGAGAGAGGGAGGGAGAGAGACAGAGACACACACACACAGACAGACACAAAGAGAGAGAAGATAGGAATGGAGGGAAGAAGAGGAGAGAGAGGGAGAAGGGAGGGGAGGATAAGCAAAGACTTTGTGGTTGGACACACCACATACCTTTCCCTAGTTGACTGATAACAACCCTCTCTTTTGTCCTCATAATAAGGGCAAACAGGACAGTATGGGTAGAGGTCAAAGGATGGGATGACTGCCATGTAACCTGAAGCAGGTCATGTCCCATTCTGGCTTTAATTTTCCCAAGGGCACCAGGGAAGGGTCGGGGTGCCCTAGATGACCCTGAGGTCACTTCGGACTCCAAATCCCATGATCCCAAACAATTACCTCTTGGGCAAACTGTTACCAGAAGAAAAGTGTCAAGTAGAATGAAATCATAGTGTTCATTACAAGGAAATAATTTTTCTTGGTGACTCATAGCCCTTAATCCCTTGTTATTAGGAAGTACTTGTTCAAAATGGGCCTTAAATAAAGTCCCAAGCCCGTGAGTCTTCTTGGCAACCCCGATCAAAGCCTTGCAGCTGCACGTAGGGCTTCGGAGGAGCCGCAGCTGTGGCAGAGGAAGGACAAAAGCAGTTATATAATCTTGTGTAATAGTTAAACAAATAATACTTCTAATTTAATTGTTTGCATTCTGCCTTCTCTGCCCCTGAATTTGGAAATGGCTGTGTTGTTTTTTTTTTAAGGGAGAAGTCTAATCTGCTTATTATACTCTAATGCCAAATAACTTTTCAAAACCAGTAAGAAGCCAGAATGGATAATAAAATTATAGGTGTCCCAAAGCACTCTCATTTTTCTTGATAAGGGGCTCCTGAATTGTATTAATTTACAGTTTCAATGCAGTATAAGTAAGTATGTTCAACTCTCAGTTACCATGCCGTCTTTATTTAATGCTTAATTTAATTATTTATTAAGCTATATTAATTTAATAATATTGGCCTCCTCACTGTTCTATACACATACAATGTCCCCCTTTCCCCTATATGCTTTTGCAGAGGCTAACCCCCAAGCCTGGGGTGCACCCTCTCTTTGCCTACCCCTCTTGGCCCTTCTTCGAGACTTCAGTGCTGTCTTCGATATGAAGCCTTTCCTGATCTCTCCAGCTTCCAGGGCCCTGCCTCCCATGCCCACCCGATATCTGTTTGGTCAATATTGTATATATTGTTATATATGTCCATGTTGTCTTTCCCAGTAGGAGGCCAGCTTCTTGAGGAAAATCCCAGGTTGTGAGTCTGAGTAACTGAAGACTGGTGTCCTTCTCCCAACTCCCTCCACAAGATGCAGGGACTGGTGGGGAACAATGGGAATTGAGGCAGGAGGGGTAGGCTGGAAACAGTTCAGGAAAGGCTTTAAATGCTGAGTTGTGAAGCTTATTTTAAACTACCACTAGCAGGAAGGCCTTGAAGGTTTTGGATCATGGAATGATGTGGTCAGTCAGGCCTATGGGTTAAGAAAGAAGATTCTTTTAGCAGCTGTGTAAAGGATGGATTGGAGACGGGACGCTCTCATTTTCTTTATAGATTCAACATACTTAATATTCCCCACACGAATGAGCGTGAAAAGTAGCACTTAAAAAAAAAAAAAAGCTTTTGGTGTAGTGGCCAGAAAGCTGGCCTTAGAGGCAGGAAGTCAGCTAGTATATATCAGATGTGGATTCAAGTCCCACATAAGGCATATGCTAAGTAGCCCTGCTACCTAGGCAGTTAATATTCTCAGCGGTTCTTTAAAGCCCCCACCTACTCCATAGATGAAGCTCCCAGGTCCAGTTGTTCACTTGGTCAGTTAAACGTTTACACCACGATCTGAGCCAACATGACTACAACGTGAGGAGGCTCTCCAGTGTCTCTACCACCTGGGTAGGAAAGGGAGACAATGTCCAGCCAGACCCAAATGGTGACACAAGGGGTGTGGATTCACCTGGATCCTCCCATTAGGCATAAGGGCCTGGTGAGGAAATGAGAGTGTGAACGCGCTGCCCTTTTTTTTTTTTTATAAACTTCATGGATTAAGATGCCTCTTACAGACATCAATCATCACAATGGATTTTTATGGTAACTCTGTGAAGGATTATGATGTTTATTTTATAGATGAGGAAACTAGGCTCAGAAAGCTTAAATAAATTGGCCAGGGTCACAATTAGTAGATATCTCAGGGCAAGACTCAACCCAGAATAGTGTTCCAGCACTTTGGGGGAGTGCTAGTGCTCGGCTATCAGAAGCCAGGATGGGAGACTCTCTTTATTCCCATTATCTACTGGAACTCCCTGTCTCTCTCTGTCTCTTTCTGGGTCTCTCCTCTCCTCTCATCTCTCCTGCCCTCTTTCTTCCCCCTCCCTCCCTCTCTCCTTCCCCCTCTCCCTCTACCTCCATTCAGATTGAATGCTCAGTGTCTCTCTCCCCCAAAACCAGAATCAAGTCTGAACTCTCAAGTCTTGCTGAGCTGTGCTCAGAACTCATGATAGTACTAGTCTGTCCCAGGATAGGAAGAAAACAACTCTCTTTCTGAGATTACAGTTCCCAGAAACTTACACAGCTAGATTTCATAGAGATCTGTCTCCAAATAGTGCTACATTCACTGAATAATGATCAAAAATGAACCCTCAGAAAAATTAAATACTTTATCATCTACACTAAGAAGCCCTCCTTGAATCAAATAAAATGACTTGTCGGGAGAGTTAAATAAGGGATGTCAGGAGAGTGATGAAGACCACTGTAATCTTTCTTGGGAGTAGTTTTAATTGGTTTTGAAGAATATACTTTATCCAGGAGTAGTAGTAAGGTATTTTTCAGGAAGTTTCTCAAGTATTAAAAAATGGGAGTAGGAGAAAGCTAGACATGGGATGAGGGAGAATGCCTGTGGTAGGAGAGGGACAGCCTATAATTATTTCACTAGAAGACATTCTTGTTGTTGACACATTTTTCAGTCTTGTCTGATTATTCATGACCCCTTTTGGGGTTTCTTGGCAAAGATACTGGAGGCTTTGCCATTTCCTTCTTCAGCTCATTTTACAGATGATGAAACTGAGGCAAACAGGGTTAAGTAACTTGCCCATGGTCATGCAGCTAGTAAGGTTCTGAGGCAGGATTTGAACTCAGGAAGATGAGTCTTTCTGACTCCAGGCCCAGTGCTCTATGCTCTGTAGCACCACCTATCTGCTCAGAAGACATTATTAAGTAAACAGTCCTTTATTCAGCATACTATAAGATAGTCAAATTCAGATTGAATGCTGAGTATCTCTCTCCCCCAAAATAAAAATCAAATATGAAATATCCTAAATGGGATGGCAAGAAAGAACTTTTATTTTTTGGCTGTTGTTGAAAGTTTAATTTTTAAAATATTTTGTTTTTGCCTATATTCCTTCCCTACCTAGTGAAATATATCCTTTAGTGAAGAAATAAAAAGCGAAGGGGGTAGGGAACAGAACCATCCTGACCACCCCATTAACCTTACTCTAACAGTAAACGGAATTTTTCCCACCCATAGTCTCTTATTTTTGCAACGAAGGGCATGAAACATACTTTCTGCTTTGTTCTTTGAAGCCAGCCTTATGATCATACTTTGTTTTTCTTTTCCATTCACATTTTTGTGGTCATTGTTTTCAAATTTCTACTTATTCTATTCTGCATCAGTTTGTGTGTCTTCTCGTGCTTCTTGGAATTCTTCAAATTCATCATGGCGTAGATTACAATGATATTCCACCAGATCCATGTGCTGCCATTTATTTAGCCATTTCTCAATGACCATTTACTTTGTTTCCAGTTGTTTGGCATTCCAAAAAGTAGTTATTGTGGTATAAATGGGGCCTTTCTTTTGATCTTTGACCTCCTTGGTCTAGAAGCAGGATCTCCGAGTCAACAAACAAGAGAATTTTAATTACTTTTGGCCTATAATTCAAAATTCTTTTCAGAACTGGTGGAGTCTGAACTTGGTAGAGCCTGAACTCCCAAGTCTTACTGAGCTGTGCTCAAAACTCATGGTAGTACTAGTCTCTCCCAGGATAGGAAGAAAACAACTCTCTGAGATTATAATTCCCAGAAACTTACACAGCTAGATTTCATAGAGATCTGTCTCCAAATAGTGCTAGAATACTCTAGATATTCTAGAATACTCTACCAAGTGCTAGATTACTCCACCAAGTATTCTTCCCTTTCTATAATTGCTCCCATATTTGGTCATTTCTACCCATTTTTGGTCATTTCTACCAATTTTTACCAACTTGAGGGTTGCTCTGATTTGCATTTATCTTATTATTAATGACTTGGAGCAATGTTTCCTATCAGTCAGACAGTCAACAAGCACTCATTAAACACCTATTGTGTGCCAGGCATTAAACACCTACTATGTGCCAGGCTAAGTAAAAGCAAAGCCATGGTCTTTGCCCTGAAAGAGTTCACATTCTAATGGGGAAGACAATACATAACTGTATAAAATGTATAAGATGTATATAGTGCAAATGAGAGCTAATCTCAGTGGGAAGACACAACAGTGAGAGGCTCTGGCAGAAAAATTTCTTGCAGAAGGTGGGAATTAAGCTGAATTCTGAAGGAAGCCAGGAGGTAGAAACAAAATGGGACAGTATTCCAAGGATAGGGAGAGCAAGGGAAAAGGCAGACTCAAGAGATGGAGCTTGGTGTGCAACAAACAATAAGTCGGGTAGTGTCACTAGACTATAAAGTGTATGAAGCAAAGAAAAATGGGGCAAGTCTAGAAAGGTAAGAAGGGGCCAGTGCTATAGGAAGATGGTCAGCAGAGTGGAGGATGGACAGGAGTGGGTAAAGACTTGAGGTAGGAAGACCAATAATAATGCAATAGGAGAGGTACAGGGAGATAAAGGAGGCATGTATCAGAGTAGATGTGTGGAATGAAAAAGGGGGTGTGTAGGAGAGATGCTGTTAAGGCAGAAATGACAAGACTTGGCAAAAGATTACATATGTGGGGTGAGGGCAAGTGAGGAGTTGAAGATGACACCAAGATTTAAGTCTTGGATGATTGGGAGGACATGGTGCCCTCAACCTTAATGGGAAGGGTGGGAAGAAGGGACGAGTTGGGAAGAAAGATCATGATTTCTATGTTGGAAACATAGTTTATAAGTCTTCTTTTGAGAGCTGTTTCTTCATGTTTTTTTTACCACTTTCCATTACAGAAATATTGTTAATATTTTATATTAGTTTCATACATATACATACACAGAGATATGCACACACACAGACACAAGATCACAGCCCCTTATCAGAGATAATTTGTTATAAATATTATTTCCCAATCAACTACTTTTCTTTTTATTCTAATTGCATTGATTGATCTAGTCTGTACAAAAGCTTTTTCAATGCCATTTAATCAGTGATCTGTTTTATCTTTTGCCACTTCCTCTATTCCTTCTTATGGTTAAGAATTCTCTCCCTAGCCAGTTATAAAAAGTACCTGATCCTCAGTCATTCTTTACTTTTAAAAATAACTTTTATTAATTGTTTTCAATAACAAAATTTACATAGAAATATGTCATTTTAAATGCACCTGTGACCTGCATTGAGAGAAGGATTTTTCTCTTGGAGGAATTCCTTCTACAATTAAAATCATAGGTCCAGAAAAAAATATCAGCTCCTTGCATACTTCTCCACATTAGGCACTTAAAAATGCTTTTTGGTTGACCTTAAAATAATTTCTTTTAATCCTATACCCACATCTTATTCCAGTTGTGTTTTTTCCATTAAACTGTGCAGTCTTACCAAGCAATAGAAACAGATGTTTTCTGTCCTCTGAAGAAATATATAAAACAGTTAAAAAGAGCTGTTAAAATTCCCAAAGGTCAGGAATCATTGGCATAAACACATGACAAAGCATTTCAAAGAAATGCTCATCGTTTCACATCAATATCAACACTATTTCTTCCTTTGCATATCAATTCAAGGAAATGTTCATTAAATCTTGGCCACCCAATGTGTCCATCCATTCTAATTAAATACCAATATAAATGTATGAAATGGTGATGTTAGTCAGCTTTCGCCTGAATTTTCAAAGAACTTCAAAGTGAAGATACAAAAAAAGATCATTACTCCAAAGTTTCTATAATATACATTAGTAAAGCTATACATAGTTGGGAGAGAGTTAGGAAGAAGATCCAAAGAAATCATGCTAACAGGAAAACATATTGCTGATGAGAGGGATGGGAATATAGAGCCTTCAGAATTTTAATAACCTTGCCCTACTGACCTTTCCCAAAAAGCAGATCACAAAGAAGCTTTGGAAAGCTCCAAACGAAGGTCACTCAAGGGAGTAAGGATTAATGAACAGAATGAATATACAAGAACCAGACATTGTTGCACTGTTCAGATTCTAAATCCATTTGAATCCCATGGCAGACTTTGCCGATCATTTTTTTTTTAACACTTCATAATAAAGCTTTATCATTATTGAGTAACTGCAATGTAAGAATAAAAGAAAAAAATCATTGAAGATTAAGTCTTAATGTCATGCTCAAAAACACATGACTTATAAAATATTATTCTAAATCACTAAAAACAGAATTGCAACTCAAAGCAACTCTGGTTACTAGCAAATTGTCAAAGATGACAAAAGATGGAAACAGCCATGAGATTATATATTTAGGATGGTCAGGGAACTTTTTAAAGGTCACCTAGTCCAATTACCTCATTTTACAGATGTGGAAACTGAGACCCAGTGAAATTAAGTGATTTACCCAATTTCACACAGGTGGTGGGTAACAAAGAATTTGAACCCACATCCTCTGATTCCAAAACCTGTGACCTTTGGGGATGAAAGGCACACAAGTAACGTATTAATTGAGTTGAGAATTGGTCCAGCCATTCTGGAAAGCAATTTGGACTTATATGAGCTGATAGAGAGTAAAGTAAGCAGAATGAAGAAAATAATATACATGATAACAATATACAATAAATGGAAAGAATAAGAAGATAAAAGCCAATCTTTGTAACAAAGGTTAAAAAGAGAATAAGAAATTGTTCAACAGACTGATTTCTGGGAGCCAAGATGGCGGAATAAGCAGTGAATCTCTGTGGCTCTCCCTTATTCACTTCCAAAAAACCAAACAACCATGAAATAGTGCCCCAGAATGGGTCCTGGAACAGTGAAGCCAGCAACAAAATGGGTAGTCTTTTGGCCCAAGAGATTTAAAGGATGGGCAGGAGAGGTCCACCTCACTTGGGTAAAGGGGAAGTGCATTCCAGGATAGAAAGCAGCCCAGAAGGGCAACAGCAAGGCCCACCTCAGCAAACTAGGGGAGATCCTGAGCCCCGGTGTTATGGAGCAGGTAAACGCCAACAAGAGGAGCCCTCCCCTGCCTTAGCATATCCAGGGAAACTGCAGACTACAGCTCTGAGAACCACCACATGCTAATGTGCAGCCCAGGGCAAATGGCTATCCTTCAGGGGCCAGACTTCCATGTGCTTCAGCACAATCCTGGGCAAAGTGCAGAAAAACTCCACTTGGCTTCAGCACATGCCAGTCACCACCACTAGGACCCCAGCACAGTATGAGGTAAAGTGCCAGACCCCTATAACCTCCATCAGCACAAGCCACCCCCCCACCCTCAACACAGCACCAGACATGAGGGTCTTCTGTGGGCCTCAGGGCAACATCAGCCCAGCACCAGGTAAACAGCAGGGCCTTCAGCACTGGCACAAGAATCCTGAGGCAGTGCCCCTTCCACCCTGGGAGCAGAGAACAAATTTAAAAGAAAGGAAAAAAGACACCTCCCTCCCCCCCATCCAAAAAAATGATGAGCAAAAAACAACAACAAAAAAGAACCTGATCATAGAAAGTTATTGTAGTGAGAGAGAAGACCAAGACACAAACTCAGAAGATGTCAACAATTTTACAAACACCTCTGGGCAAAACCCCAAAGAAAAATGGGAAGTCATCTCAATCCCAAAAAGAACTCATGGAAGAGCTCAAAAAGGACCTTAAAAATCCTACAAGAGAGATAGAAGAAAAATGGGGAAAAGAAGTGAGAGTGATGTAAGATAATTATGAAAAAAGACTCAACAGTTTGGAAAACTGCTTAAAAAGTAGAACCGGCCAATAGGGAAGTAGGAGGGGATAAGATTAAGTAAACTGGGTGGGGACTGACAGAAGGGAGGGCAGATGAGGGAAGGTGGTAGACAGAAGCAAAACACTGGTGATGTGTGCAAGGGAGAAAGGAAAGGAAGGGCAAATGGGAAAGATGACAGAGGGAAATAGACAAGTAATAATCCTAATTGTGACTGTGAATGGGATGAACTCTCCCATAAAATGGAAGCAGGTAGCAGAGTGGATCAATTCTGCAATACATTGCTTACAAGAAACATACTTGAAGCAGAGAGACATACACACAGAGTAAAAGTAAGGGGCTGGAACAGAATCTGTTATGCTTCAGCTGAAAAAAAAAAGCAGGGGTAGCACTCCTGACCTTAGACAAAGTAAAAGCAAAAATAGACCTAATTAAAAGAGATAAGGAAGGAAACTCTATCTTGCTAAAAGTTACCATAGACAATGAAGCAATCAAATTACAAGAGCAAGGAATAGTCTAATTGTCAAATCTGTGGAGAGAGGAAGAATTCCCAACCCAAACAAAAGAGAGCATTACAAAACATAGAACAGATAATTTTGATCATATTAAATTGAAAAGTTTTTGTACAAACAAAACCAATGCAACCAAGATGAGAAGGAAAGCAGAAAGCTGGGGGAGAAATCTACAGCCAAGTGTCTCTGATAAAGCCTCATTTTTCAAATACACAAAGGCCCAAGTCAAATTTATGAGAATAAAAGCCATTAGCCAGGAAATATGAAGAGACAGTTTTCAGATAAAGAAATCAAAGCTACTTATAGGCATATGAAGAAGTGCTCTAAATCAGTTTTGATGGGGAAAATGTGAATTGAAGGAACTCTGAGGTACCACCTCATATTTATCCAGTTGACTGGTGTGACAGGGGAAAAGAATGATAAGTGTTGGAGAAGATGTGGGAAAATTAGGAAATGGTACACCATCGGTGAAATTGATCCAGACATTCTGGGGAGCAGTTTGGAGCTCTTCCTGAGGGGTAATGAAACTGTGCGTGCCCTTTGATCCAGTGATGCCACTGTTGGGTCTGTATCCCAGAGGGATCACGGGGAGGGGAAAGGGACCCATGCATGCCAGGGTATTCATGGCAGCCCTGTTTGTGGTGGTAAGGTGTAGGAAGTAGGGGGGGGATGCACATCAGCTGTTGTGTGGTTGAGCAGGCGGTGGTGTATGAATGTGGTAGAATACTGTTGTTCAACGGGAAATGGTGAACAGGCACATTTCAGGAAAACCTGGAAAGACTTGTGCAGACAGGTGCGAAATGAAGTGAGTGGAACCAGGAAAACAGTGTACTCTGTATCGGCAACATCATGTGATGATCCATTATGAACAACTCAGCTTTTCTCAGCAACACAATGATCCAAGACAATTACAAAGGACTCATGAAGGAAAATCCTCTACATATGCAGATGAAGGACTGAGGGACTCCAAAAGTGCATTTCCTCAATTCTTCTCCAGCTCAAACATTATAATTATACAGGATTGATTTCAAGGAAGATCAATATATTCAGAAACGAATGTGATATTTTAAAGAGATGTCAATAGAAATTTTAAAATAATTTTTAAAAATACAATCAATTGAATTTTCTGAACTATTAGAAACTTGGGCATTAGCAAGAAAACTATAACATTTGAAAAATTTGGGATTTTCATCTTCATTGTTGTCATAAAAGTTAAAGAATTCATTCAGGAAAAAGAAACATACTATCCTCTGATGCTTTCTCCTATCCTCAAAGAAAACCTTCTATTGGTCTTAAAAATCTAGTAAAATAACCAGTAGAATTCATGACACTTTTTTCCCCAACACTTGATTATTGTCATTAAAAAAGAAGGATCATAGAGAGAAAAATATTAAAGTCTGATGATTCTGATATTTTCTCTCTTTCTGTCTCTCTATCTCTCTCTCTCATTGAAAAAAGTACTTGCTACCCCCCTACTTAAAGAAGAACTGAGCAGTAGGTACTTAAAAATGCTTGCTGTCTCATTCTTTTTACCACAGATTGAGATAATCTCTGTCTTCTGAAATGGAAAACTGAGAAGATTAATTTCATGAAAATAGGTATATTTGCCATATTTAGAAGGGAAGAGAGAAGGAAAGGGAGAGATATGAAAAAAAGAGGAAAGAGGGGACAAAAGTGCAGATACTGTTAAAGTGGGAGAGGCATGGTCAGAAAAGGAGGGGCTTTTTCTGAGATCTGGTTGTGAGGCAATTGACCAAAGAAAAGGGGCTTAAGGCTGAATTGTGTTTTGGGGGACCCAGAATAGAAAGAATGCTAAATTAGTGAATAGAAAGAAAGAGGAAAGAGGGGAAGTTAGTTTTGATTTTATACAGAAGAGATGAATGTATGGGTAGAGATGGAGGTGGGGGAAATTATATTTGGAATTTTATTATTAAAGATCCTCTTTTCGGAATCAGTTAAAAAAAAAGCACTCACTTTGGAAGCAAAAGAGCCCAGATCAAATCCCAACTGTCCAGTTCAACACTTATTAAATGATTTACATATGAGGCTTTGTGATACACACCTGAGAAAACAAAAATAAAAATGAAATAATCCAAGTCCTCTAAGTAATTACATTCCACTATCTGTTTGTCCCACCCACCCCCTCTCCTAAGATCCTTCATCTCTCTGGGATCTGATATACTCATCTGTATGTAGTCTTTTACTGGTGAGGGCTGATGGGAAGTATAACTTTTCTGTATTGGAGCTGGAAACACTAAAGGATGATGGGAAAAAGTAGTTATAAAAGTAGGGGGCAAGGTTGTTTTGGCAAAGATACTGGAGTGGTTTGCCATTCATTTTACAGATGAAGAAACCAAGGCAAGCAGGGTTAAGTGACTTGCCCAGGGTCACACAGCTAGTAAATGAGGCCAGATTTGAACTCAGGAAGATAAATCTGATTCTGGGCTCAGCACTCTATCTACTATAAGCTGAGTTTAAATCTGATCTCAGACACCAGCTGAATGATGCTGGGCAAGTTGCTTAACCCTGTTTGCCTCCATTTCCTCATCTGTAAAGTGAGCTAGAGAAAGAAATGGCAAAAAGAAATGGCAGTATCTTTGCCAAGGAAACTCCCACTGGGGTTACAAAGAATAGGACGTGACTAAAATGACAGAACAACAAATAGGGAAGGACAAAAAAGGAACCAGTGACTCAGAGACCGAGACTTCACCAGGATCCTGTGAGGAAGCACTCTCTCTAGAGACACAAGGGGCAGCGGCTTCATGTAAAATAAGGTCTGAAGTGACATCATAGAAAACATAGGAGATATAAAACCAAAAGATACCCATTAAAACCGATTTCTTCCAATAAATAAATGATCGGAAAAAACGATTAGAAGGACTATGAAAGTATCCGTCTTCCTTAGCAACAGCTTTTAAGGTCGAAAAGAGAGAACGCTAATGATTCAACATAAAAGTACATATTTAACAAGAGAGTAAAGTGGTTACTTTAAAGTCTGTTACTTTAGAGAGTAAAGAGAGTGAAGTCTGTTCCTTTAAAGTTTGAATGAGTTCACCCTCTGAAGAACTAGCTCGAGAGTACAAAAGCCCAGATCAGAGATTTCATGGGAGTAGTGGAGAGAACACAGAGTCTGGTGCCAGAGCACCTGGGCTTAAAACCAAGCTCTGAAACAACCTATTTGGCCTTGGGCAAGACATTGAATCTCCCTGGGTCTCAGTTTCCTCATCTGAAATTTGAGGAGGTTGTACTAAATGGCCACTGAGGTATCTTCCAGTTTTTTATCTGTGATCCTACGGTCATCAGTTCAGCAAATGATTCAGTCAAAATGAATACTTAATCAAGACTTAATATTTCAATGTATATGATCTCATCCAATGGAGTAGACCATTTAGATATCAACCCATACCTCTACCTTTATCGTGGAAGATTGGGTTGCACACTAGGGCTATAATCATGGAAGATCTGAATTCAAATCCAGTCTCAGGACTCACTGTGTGACCTCAGGGAGGTCATTTAACCTCTGTCTGCCTCAGTTTCCTCAGTTTTAAATTGAGGATAATAAAGAACCTACGTCTCACAGTTGCTGTGATATTCGTAAAGGAGATGATATCTGTAATCTATTTTGCAAACCTTAAAGCAGTATATAAATGTTAGTTATTGTTGTTTTATATATTATATTTATAATAAAATATTAATATATAATATAATATTGTAATAATAATTGTTATTGTTATTCAAGACTTTCTGCAAACCTCCAAGAAGATCTATCTGGTCAAGTGGACATTTCCTTGGATTCTTTGATATTTTTGGACACCTCTAGACAAAGCTAATCTTCCCTTCCCCCTGGGCAATGCTTCCCTCCAGATATGAGGGATATGAGCTTGCTTTTACTTTGTATATATTTACACATGGACATTTTGTTCCTGTACAGCGTACAAGCTCTTTGAGGACAGGAGCTGCTTCCTTTCTCTCTTGGCATCTCTTGCCCCTGGCTCAATTCCTGGTACATTGTAGGAGCTTAATAAATACCTTCTGAATTGCACATACTGTCACATCTGGTTGATGTTACTTTGCTAACCTGCCTTCGCCCTTCTCCCCTATCCCTTTCTCTTTTATTCATTGTTAGAAGGGATAGTTCAAGGCAATGTAAAAACCCATTGGATCAACAAGAAAAAAATCACTGCCTACTGACTGATGGCAGTGCAGCCCTTGGGCCTTCTCTTAGTTATTATTTACTCTTGCTTTACAGACAAACAAATTTGAGACTCATGAGAAACCTTAAAGTCTTGGTCAAAAATCCATTTGGGATATCACTCAAATGGGGCAAGTGAGGAAATCAGACTACAAAGCAATGTGTCCAAATTAGAGGTGACATTATGAAATATGATCATTTTATAATAAAACTAATGGGTGTTAGACTCACTAAATTAGGGGGGAAAAGTCTGGACAGAAATGAAACTCAATATTTCAGTCAGCCCTCAGTTCTGCAGCACGGTATAAATCAGATGTGAGGAGTCTGATGTCATTCAAAGTCACTCACTGTCTAAATTACTTATGGGTTCCCAACAAAAAAAATCAGTCTTACAAATCCATCAAGTTGCATCAAAAAGATGACTATGAAACAGCGTAATAATAGGGGAAAATGTACAGAAGTAAAGCATGGCTTGGTGGGGGGGGGGGTCAGCGCAAATGACTAACATGTTAGTTAGGCAAAAAGCTCAATTTGCTTTAAACACAAGAACCAAAGAATGAACAAATCAAAGAAAAGAGTTTGTGAAGTACCTACTGTGAGCTAGGCACTGGAAATACAAAGGCAGAAATTAATCTAAGGCCATTTGGTTGGGGGAGGCCATAGGGCTTATTGTTTGTCCTTCATACTTGAAGAGGACCATGACATCAGGGCACCCATGATGCGTGAGTGAATTGGATTTAAGTGAGGCAGGACTGTGCAAAGTCACCAGCCTCGCTTTCTCCTTTGGAGCCATCAGGGTCCAGTGGCCAGATATAGATCAGGACAACTGGAGATGACCCATGCAGGAGGTGCAGACTGAGCTGAACTTTGAAGGAAGAGCTGAGAGTAAGCATTCCAGGCATAAGGAGACAGATAGTCATAGTGACAAGAGATAAAGGGTTCTATGTGAAAAGCAACAATGAGGCTACTTTGAACTCTATCAGTTCAGGAAGAGCAACATGGAATAAAACTACAAAAAAAGTCAACTGAAGGCATTGGGATTTTATCCTAGAAGTAAGAGGGAATCACTTAGGTTTCTAGCACAGGGAAATGACAAGGTCAGACCTATGTTTTGGAAAGAATGCTCATGGCTGAATGGAAAATGGACTGGAAATGGAAGAAACTTGTGACTGAGAAGACACTTAGGGGCTGACTTCAATAGCTGGGGTGATAGGGCTTGGGCTAGAGCCATAGCCAGCTTTATACAAGGAAGAGACACTGGGGAATCAACAAGACTGGGACTAAATATGGAGGCTGAGGGAAAGTCAAGAGTCTGGTGTGACTATAATGTTGGTAGTCAGGATGACTGAGGAGATGGGTGTTCCCTTGATAGAAAGAGGAAGGTTAGAAAGGATAGGTTTGAAGGTAAAACTAAGCTGTTTTTTGGATATGTTGATGCCTGCAGGCCAATTAGAAAAGA
>CM053598.1:17721196-17750350 GCA_028646575.1 Pseudocheirus occidentalis
AGAATAGAGTTTCAGGGGATAGCCAGAATCACAGGGCTAGCAAAGGAGACTGATAAGGAATGGTCAGATACGTATGAGAATCAAGAGAGGAGTCATGAAAACCTAAAGAGAAAGAATCTAGGAGGAGAATGGTCCATGGCGTCAAATGCTGCAAAAAGATCAAGAAGGATAAGAATGGAGAAAAAGTCATTGCATTTGTCAATTAAGAAGTCATCTAGCGATTTTGGGGGGAAAACCATCTCAGTTTAGTGATGAGGTCCAAAGCCAGACTGAAAGGGATTAAGAGGTGAGACAAGGGAACAGACAAACACTAGATGGAGTCATTGTGACTAGTAACCAACAATTTAGCCAAAAACAACACTGAAAAGGGAAGTTATCTGACACGGGGTAGGTACTTAACATTTACAAATCTGTTTTTTACATTAGCTGCTTTTAAAAAGTCAAAAGAAAATTTACTGCAAGCCCTTCAGCTAAATCAAAGTGATGTCTGAATGGTCATTTTATGATAACAAGGTTACTTTATAATTAAATTTATGTTATAAACTGTATGTAGAATAGAAACATTTGGGCATTATTTTAATATTAATATTATTCTAAAAGCAGGTTAAGTGTCTTTGAGAAACTAGAACGTATATAATAACCTACAAGCTTCTTCATAAAATTGGGGCCCATTTTGAATTCCAGTCTTCTTTTGGGTGTACCATATGGTTGAGTCACGCAATAGCACAATCTCCAAAGAATTAAAGCTGAGGGTCATCCGAAGAGGAATGGAGAGATGCTTGGTAGGCATGAGCTGGTTATGACATAAAGAACTGTACAGTGAAAATATAAAGGGTGCTCGTGAAATGTGTGATGGGGGAAATGGCTTCACTGAATTTCAGAGTGAGGAGGGTCCTGAGAGATTGCTTGATCTGAGCTTCCACCCAGTACAAGGTTCTCCTCTATAGTTTCCTTGACAAATGGTTAGGCAACCTCTGTTTGCCAGAAAGCTTCCTGCTTTCTGTAACAAATTCCAGCACCAGAGAGGTCTGTCAGAGGCTGGTCAGTAAGGGTTAATGGGGCTATCTAAATTTGGAAAGCCTCATTGCCAAAAGTTTGGCCATAAAAGAATGAAGTCTGGGGCTCCATCAATTCATAAAAACTCTGAAAAAATGGCAAAGAGAGAAACTAAGTGAGGTTCAGAGACATGCCTAAAGTAAATAACGCAGCTCTTGGTGTCCAGCTTCTGAAATGTTAGATTTCCATGCTTGGAAATTCGTGCCAACTGACTCTAGTCTTGAACATGTTCTAAAGAACACAATGTAGCTGTAGCTTTGTAGGGCCTTTTGGCCAAAAGCAGGAATGGTCTAATCTCAACATCTCAGAGTTGAGAACCATGTGGTCCCATCTCTGATGGAAGGCCGCACCCTTAATCCCAGAAGGTCATTCCCGAGAATGTCAGCCAGCAGTTAGCAGGAACTAGAGCTGACTTGGGACACACTGTCGTTCCCACTCCTAGAAACCCTCCAAGGCCTTGCCTCGATTGTTGATGCAGGCTTGTCTGCCCAGTGTCCTGCGCACTATAAGTACCTAATAAATGCTCAGTCTTTTCACAGCATGTGCAAGGAGTTCTGTGGGTGCTGGGGATAAATGATACAAACCCAGTCCTCAAAACACATAATACGTGTGTGCAAGTGAATATGCGGCACTAATCAAAGTAGTAGCAACAGTAACAGCTCAATAAACCTAGCCTCAGACACTTACTAGCTGTGAGAGGCTGGTTCTGTCACTTAACCTCTGCCTGACTCAGTTTCCTCCTCTGTAAAATGACTACAGTAATAGCATCTACCTTTCAGGTTGCTGTGAAGGTCAAATGAGATAACATTTGTGAAATGCCTTATAAACCTTAAAGCATTGTATAAATGCTAGTGGTTTATTATTATATTGCATTTTAAGTTTTGTTACATCTATCAATTTACCTGAGCTTCACAACAACCAAGTGAAGTAGCCACTGTTACTATTCCATTTTACAGATGAGAAAATTGAGGTATAAAGAGGTTAAGAATTTATCTGAGGTCACACAACTTGATTGCGCCAAAAAAGAGAACCTGGCAAAGTTGCCCAAGAATGTGAGGAGGAAGAAAATGTGAGCCAGGGAGGGCAGGGAAGGATTTGGGGCTGCGGGAGCCCCTACCTGGCCTCCAGGAAAAAGAAAAATGTTAGGCTGGGCCAGGGCAAAGGCTGCATGGGTGCAGAACAGAGGACTGTAGATTATGATGTCTGTGTCAACATTCTGAGGACCTGTGGACATTCCCTTCACTGAGGCAGCTCACAGCCATCAGAGCCACGTGAGGCAGACTTTAGGGAAGAAACCCTAAAGTTTTCTTAGGGGCCTCATATAGATGAGCTCTATAGGAGATTTCATATATATATATATATACACATACACACGTATATAAACATATATACACCCCCATGTATACATATATTAATGTATATGAATCCATATTATAAATTATATATATATATATATCCATATTCATATATGTGGTTCTGGAAGGTCCTACCAAGCTAGAAAAACTTTCAGTACAGATTTTCATGAAGGTCAACTAGTTAGGTTTGAGAAGGCTCATCAAGAGAAGGTTGGCCCCCAAGTGAAGGAATCTTTTCATCTACAACCCTTAACACTAACAATCTCCTAGCATCCGATTCTTTCCTTGTACCTGCATTAATCAGTCAACACCCACAGAGGGAAACTCCATTCCCAAACCACACATCTTGCTCTTATATCCTCAGCCCTGCCCCATCCGAGTTCCATTCCACTCTGTCCACTGCTCTCTCTAGAATCCCTGTTCTCTACTGATACAAACTTCCCTTCATTTGGACCCTCTTTGTCTCCATATTCCTTCTATTTGTTAGTCCTCCCTGAAACTTACCTTCCTCTGAGGACACTATATCCTTGACTACCCTTTCCAGCACTAGCCATACCTACACACACACACACACACACACACACACACACACACACACCTAACACACTGATCTTAGAGGAGAAAGTGTTTCCTACTGCTCCTTATAGACTCTACCTTTATCATCAACAAACAGCAAATTTTCCACATTTTAAATTCACAGTTATCAAAAATCTGCCCCCTCTCACTCCAGATTATGATGGCCATTGACTGAGAAATCATTTTCTCTCTTTTTTTTCTGAAGGAGTTAAGCACATGAAGCTCACCAACTTCCTCTCCTCCCCAACTCCTGCCCTTATACTAACAGACTACAGCATCTATGCCGATGAGGCTTTCTAACCTGATTCCTGTTACCTTAAAACCCACAGTTTACTCCTTAACTCTATCTCAGGCACACATAGCAGTGATCACACTAAATCTCACCATTACCTTTGAGTACTGCATTTCTCTAATGAAAACTTCTGACACTCCTCCATCTGGCCATAATAACCCATCTTTCTATCACTCCTTTCCCCTCATTCCTCCCAAATCCATTCTTTTTCCTCACCAAAACTTCTGATCCTTTTCCTTCTCAGTACTTCTCAGGCAATTCCTCTTGTATGGCTGCTTCAACTCCTCCTCTCTGATTTTGACTTCAAAGATGGCAAACTCAACTCTTCATTGCCTTCTACTCTTGAATCTAATGCCCTCTTGTCTTATTGCCCTTTATCTCCTACCAAATCTCAGCCCTGGGTTATTCCTAAAACCATCTCCTCTGCTGCTGATCAGAGTTGGAAGTTACATAACCATACTGAATGGGTACATTATAAATCCATGTTATCAAATGTCAACCGAACCTTCCCTGAATCAAGGTATTTCTTTTATTCATCTCTAACGGATTCCCTATTTCTCTCTTCAGAAAAGTTTTTCCAAGACTTCTCTCCTTTTCTCAAGCCTCTCACACTTCCCTTTCCTCCCCCATTTCTTAGCTGGTAGTCTTTGTGATGGATTTTCATGGCAGTGTTTCTATCCATTAAGTTACAATGCCTCTTGCTGAGAGAAGATTAATATTACCAAACAACAACAACAGCAACACAAACTGGGCTTTGGTGGTAAGGAACAACTTGGGTTTGGAAGCCCATTCAGACAAGAGCTGAAAAATGCTCTGAGAAAGACAGGGCACCATAAGAGAAGTCCTGCTGTAACTTGAGCCGCTGAGTGTTTCAATCAAAACAAAGAATTGTTTTTTAAAGTAGCTTGTTACCCAGCCAGTGATTTATAAGGGTGCTCAAAACCAGCCCCTCTACCCACCTTGCCCCCTGCAGTTCTCGGAATAACTGGGATTTCACATTTTAAACTATTAAAATGAAATTGAGATGCATGAGATCAAGGAAAGGAGGTCAGCATTTCTTTAAGGCTGCTCAGTCCCCTGACTCATCCACCTTCCCATTCCTAGCGATTAAGGCTTGTTTAAGCAATCGTGTGTGTGTGTGTGTGTGTGTGTGTGTGTGTGTGTGTGTGTGTGTGTGTGTTTTAAACAAGATACTTAGAAGAGAATCATGAAGTGGGATGGATTTCTAGACAATTTGATATTTTACAGGCAGCAAAGATAGCAAAGCATTTCTAATAGAGTTTTCTACAAGCCACTATGCTATCTTCTATGTTGGAGGAAGGACTATAAAGCTTACTAGTTGAGCTCCTATAAAGGAGAAATTAACCTTCCTTTCTTTCTCTCTCTTCTCACCCCATTTTACAGGAAAGGAAATTGAGCCTAGACCTGTCTGAGGTGCAAAGCTAGGATCCAAACCCATATTCCCTGATTCGAAAGCCAGTTCTCTGTCCATTTTTCTTGGATAGCACCTCCAAATTCAATTGAATCTCTAAAGGCTGAATCTCATCAATAATTTTCTCCATATAATAACCAAATCTCTAATTGAAAAGACCCTAAGGGGCCCCAAGACTAACATAAATCTATATTGGAAACTGGAAAACAGTCATGGAGTCAGAGATGGTGGCAGCTATTTGGAGTGAAACACCAAGGCTGCCAAGTGGCTTCTCCTAGTGGGTCCTGGTCACGGGCAGTGCTGCCTTCCTATGGTGCATCACCCCAGACTATATAAACCCAAATCTTCACAAACTGAATTACTGTACAAGCCTGAAAAATCTTGAAATAATTTCTAACAAAACTTAAAGTTTATTTAGCCATCTGGGAACCTCATTCCCTGAAACTGTCTTTTGAAATTGAATCTATAGATGTAGTATTACATTTTGCAGAGTAAACACGTGGAGAGCTTTCGTTTGTCCATGCCCTGGAGTTTACTATTATAAATGACACCCACGTTTTGGTGAGTACTGCTTAAGAAGCCAAAGTAGAGAAATTCATTTATATGAACACTGATGAAGTATGTGGGGGTAGCCTCGATGATGGATTTGATGAGTCTTCACCAAAACAACCTACAAATCCTTTTGCGTCATCTAAAGCAGCTGCAGAACGTTTTGTACAGTCTTACTGGGAACTGCTTCCAGTTGTTATCATGAGGAGCAGTGATGTTTATGGACCACATCAATATCCAGAAAAGGTCACCTCAAAATTTATATCTTTATTGCAACATAATAGAAAATGTTGCATTCATGGTTCAGGGCTACAAACACGACATTTCCTTTATGTTGCCAATGTAGTGGAACTTTTTCTCACTGTTGTAAAGAAAGGGAAACCAGTGAAATTGATAACAGAAGAACCAGTTTTGAGATGTCAACTGTACAATCTGCCAAATAAGATAGTTCATACAAGTAATCGAACAGATCAGTGCAGAGTCTGAAATGGAAAACTGGGTTGATATGCTAATGATAAACCTCCCAGTGACACCTATGAAATTTTAAAAAAAAAACGGATGGTTTAGGATGGAGACTAAAAGTTCCCTGGAAAGGAGGGATAAAGAAAACAACTGAATGGTACAAAAGAATTTTTACAACTGGAAGAATGCAGAAAAAGCTTTGGAGCCCTTTTCTATGGAATAAACATTTTACAATAAGAAACATTTATGGGAGAGAAAAGAAGAAAAATGTTTGACTTCATAGATACCTGATATGAAATCAAATTACCAAACAAAATCATTTTTTTTCTTTTTAGAAATAGATTCGTGTGTTTTTGTACTAAATCTCAAGGGCAAAATTAGTAGTATTCTCAATTCACA
Organism: Pseudocheirus occidentalis; assembly: GCA_028646575.1. Lineage (NCBI taxonomy): Eukaryota > Metazoa > Chordata > Mammalia > Diprotodontia > Pseudocheiridae > Pseudocheirus > Pseudocheirus occidentalis. The sequence continues at coordinate 17,727,318 of CM053598.1, forward strand.
GAGGAGTTGTGTTATGAGCTGGCTCAATGGAACTGTGTTCTACCTGCTCCTCTACCTACTTAACCAATGATGCTAATTTCCTGCACAATAGGAAAAACAGTGGGAAATAAGATGGAATAAGTGGGGAGGAGTACAACTTACAGATATTTCTGTAAGGAGAAAGTCCATCCCTTGATTTGAAAGTCCCATCAATAAAGATCTGCTTCCCAAGTGGTCCACTGGCCCAGAAATCAATCATGGCGGCAGGAAAAGCATGACTTATGGGGCCTATCCTCTAGTCTTACACAGTGAATATGCTGCAGACACACTGCCACTTGCAAAGGATTGTTATAAATTTGAATTTTAAGGTAACATAGAATAAGTTTTTATCCTAATTAAAGCCTGAAATTTCTTTGTATGGTTTGCTTGAAATTGCATGATATGATCTGCCATGAAATGAGAACCATTTATCTGTACAAAGAAAGAAAGGTGCTACAAGATGAAAACGTTTCAAGCAATTTTACATTTTGGTACCTGGTTTTAAATAATTGGTTAACTTCAATAAAGTTAAGTGTTCAAATTTAAACTTCTAAATGAATGTATTTTGAAAAAGAGGAATGTCAGATTTGCCCAAGTTTCTAAATTAGTTGTTTTAACTGCAAAAAAGTCACTTTGAATACAAGAGGAAATGTACTGCTAGTCTAACTTTCATTTTGTATTTGTGAAATTACATTATATTAGTGTTAGTCCTGCTTAAGTTAGAGACTTTCATGATTTTTATTTTCTATTGAAAATACAACGAATATTTTATGTCTGTATATATAATATCATGCATATTCATATATACATATTCATAGAAACATATATCTTTATTGCAACATAATAGAAAATGTTGCATTCATGGTTCAGGGCTCCAAACATGACATTTCCTTTATGCTGCCAATGTAGTGGAAGTTTTTCTCACTGTTATAAAGAAAAGGAAACCAGTGAAATTTATAACAGAAGAACGAGTTTTGAACAATCAAAAAAGCAAATTTTGGCCAACTTAGGTTAAATTATTCCAGAAATTTAAATATTCGTTCAACAAGTATTTTTGGAGCAGATCATTGTAAATGTCATTGACCTTCAAAAATATCCAAAATCAGCATTCTTTTTTAAGAAACCAGAATTTTGTTTTCATTTTTAGAATCACTTTTACACCATTAAGTTTTGCTCTTTTGCTAGCTATCAAGGTCAACATGAATTCTAACAAGCAAAATTGGCTTATTACTACAGAAAAACATCTATTATAAAATTATTTAGATTTTTCACATTTATAAGGTTTATTTATGCCCACATAAACCATTTCCTGTTAAAGCATTTTTGACTTTTTTATAAAATGAAATAGTCATGGTATGAAATATGTAACCAAAAACGAGTTTACCTTTATTTCCACTGTAAAATGAGATTATTTCTACAATGGAAAACTATTGTCTGCTAGGAATGGTGCTGGAAGCAAAGTCAAAGACGTGAGCCTGAACCCCAATTCTGCCACTTGGTACTCTTGTGACCCAGTCACTTAATTTCCCTTGAGCCTCGGTGCTCTCCTCTTTAAGAAAGAAAGATGTGGATTAGTCAGTTTCTGATCGTTTTTCCAGCTCTATATTTAGGATCTGAGGAGGTGTGTTCTGGGATATTATTGCCACCCTCTTATTTTAAAATCTACAGTCATGAACCTGAAGAAAAGATGAGAAAATGTGCCACCTTCTTCCTTTCACTCTAGTACTTTCGTGAAGGTGAAGAGTATTGGATCTACTATGGTTGACTTAGCTCTTCTCAGCAATGCAATGATGAAAGACAATCCAAAAGAGTCATGATGGAAAATGCTCTCCCCAGCCAGAGAAAGAGCTGATAAAGTCTGAATGCAGATGGCAGCAGACCATATCCAGTTTTAAAAATTGTTCTCCTGTTTCTCCCTTTTGTTCTGTTTCTTCCTTCACAACATGACCAATATGGACATGTGGTTTAATGATTGTACATATGTATATCTGTATCTATCCTATGTCAAACTGCTTACCATCTTAGGAAAGGCGGAGAAGAGGGAGAGAGAAAATTTGGAACTCAAAATATTAAATTTTTTAAATTGATGTTAAGGTTATCACATAAACTGTCAGATTCAGTGAGTGTTTTGGCTAATTTTAACGACTTTTTTTTATTGTTTGTAACAAGGGCAGCTGGGTGGTACAGTGAATAGAGAGCCTCACCTATGAGTCAAGAAGACTCATCATCCTGAGTGGAAATCTGGTCTCAGACATGTACCAAATGTGTAATCCTGGGTAAGTCACTTAACCTTACTGGCCCCGTTTTCCTTGTGAAATGAGCTGAAGAAGGAAATGGCAAACTCCGCCTGCATCTTTACCAAGAAAATCCCAAATGGGATCATGAAGAAAACTGAAAAACTGAAAACTGACCCAACAACAACAAAAGGAATGGTCCCAGTGGGAAGGAAATGGGTAGAGAAAGGGATGCTTTGGAAAAATGAAAATGATGTAAGAACAATGTATGTCAATCAAAATATTTTTTTAAATTTTGAACCCCAAAATTGTAAGCCACCCCAAACTGTGAAATTTTGTCCAATTTAAAGGAACAGTTTTCTCATCCTGGTTTTTATGAGCTTCATTAGCCCTTGACTCTTGTCTCTCAAAAGAAGGAAAACCAGATCCTATCCAGAGATCAAATGAAATGATTGAGGGGACTTTCTTTGGCTCTCATTTAACCAAACAAAATGTCAGAAATGACTTAAGAGTCTAGAGCAGAGTTCTACGTTTTGCAACAAGAGAAGGGAGGGAAGTAAAGGGTTATCAAATATAGTAGTTAGATGTTTATTCACGGAATCCATGCCCAGCAGCAACTAAATGAGAGAAGAAAACAGGCTGGGTTCTTTAATACCAAGGTCATCAAAAGTAGAGATTTTTTTTCTCGTTTATAGTAACATAAATGTCCTAGTTGGAAGACAAAGCCACTACACACTGAAGGGTTACAGAATTGTCAAAAAGAAAACTTCCCCAAACTTAAAAGTACCTTAGACATCTAGGGTATAATTATTCTACATACCCCCTCCTGAAGCCAGAACATTGGCAAGTTTTCAAAACCCTGATTTAAATATATGTTCAAAGTAACCTAACCACTAACTGGTACCATATATCACAACCACCCTTAGATGACATTGGAGTGTCCTGGAAATTACCATACGGGCAAATGCTCAGCAAAATTTTAACCTAGTTTTGTCCACCCTGAAACCAAGTACAATGCTCTCTTTGAACACAGTAAGTGTTTAATAAATGTTTGCTGAATGAACATTATGGCTTAACCCACACATTGCCAGAATGTACAAGTTTTTGGCTCCTATCTACAGGGCCTGGGTCAACTGTAGGTCATCTAGGTTTGGATCATCTCAGTAGAAAGCTTTGCAAGATCAGGTCCAGAGGTTCAAGACCTTGCCCCTCCCAATTCAATGTCCTCTGAAACTAACCCCTGAACTGCTTGGTCCCTCAAGTAGGAAATGACAGGGAATCCAGGGCTGTGCAGGACCTCCCTTTGGATACCACCTTTTATGGTAGCCCTGAAAACAAACTGGGAAAGCCTCTTAGATACAGTTGAGTATACCGCCATATCCAAATCAACCATCAAGGCACAGTGTGGAGATTGAAATCCTAAAATACTTTGTCCAACTCTGTGAGTAGTTGGTCAGTTCAGCTGGTCTAACACAAAGGCAGATGAGGAGAGTAGTTGATACCGCATCACTGGATACCAGGATTTCAGGGCCAAAAGGAACTCAGAGGTGCCAGTGGACCAAACCACATCAGGAAAAGGATGTCCATGACAACATACTTGACACGTGGTCCTCCAACACCTGCTTAACAATGCCCCCTTCCCCAGATGTACTTCTTACTCTACAGTCTTCACTATCACAATTCACCTCCTTTCTCATCCTGGAAATTCCCTCTACCATAATGGTCTCCTCCCATTTCTGGGGTCCTCCATTTCAGGAACTGGCCCAAACCAAGCATATTGCATTTCTTTCCCATGGATGCTTCTGATTCTCCAGACTTTGACATCACACCTGAATGGGTGCCTTCTCTCCCCACCTTAGAAACAGATGGCAATGCAGTGGATAGAGCCCTGGGCCTGAGACAGGAAGATCTGAGTTCAAATTCAGCCCTGATGTGACCCAGGGCAAGTTAAACTTGGTCTCAACTTCCTAAGCTCTAAAGTGAGGATAATAATGCATCTACCCAGGAGGGTTATTGTGAGGATCAAATGAAATAATTTGGGGGAAAAGCATTGAGCATAATGTCTGGCACACAGTAGTACTATATAAATGTCCATTCCCTTCGCTCTCCCCTTTTCAGTTCCCTTTTATGCATTGTCTTGCACCCATTGAATGTAAACTCATTGAGAACAGGGGCTATCTTTAATTTGTGTCCACAGAGCTTACACAATGCCTGGTATACAGTAGGTGCTTAATAAAAGTGTGTTGAATGTTGCCTACCCCCTTCCAAGGGAAGAGAACGTGTTAGGTCTTCAAGCAGCCCATTCCACTTAAGATAGGTCTAATGGTTAGAAAGGTGGTTTCCCCCAAGTCATCAAGGCTAAATTTGCCCATGGAGAGCTCCCAGGTGTAATGTTAATGGAATCTGAAGATCTTCCATGCCCCTTCTATTGGCAAGTAAGCAGGTACTTAGCACCTTGTTTCAAGTTAACACCTTGTTTAAGCTATTTAATTAACACAGAAGTAGTTAACACCTTGAGAGGAAGTTGCATGTAACAGGAAGGGGCAGAATAGGGAGGAACTAAGGCATATATAAGGAAAAGCCCCAGCTGGGAATGGGAGAATTTCTGGGGGTAAGCATCTGGAGGCTGGAGCTTCTGCTGAGATCTTTCCTTTGGGAATTTCTGCTGAGAACTTCCAAGACCAGGCTGAGGAGTTACTGTGAGAGAGGAGGATCCGTGCTTGAGGAAACCTGTTCTGTTGTGAAGGTTTGGGAATATGGGTGTTCACTGCATTAACCATGTATACCAACTTTGTGACTACTATAATGACTTTGCCTTTTTGGTTCTGGGACTCAGTTTTCTGGTATTTGAATAAAGGCTTTGGTTCTATCCTCCATACGGAGAGTCTGCTACATTTTGTGATTCACAACTATACCAGCATATTCATAACCACCATGGGTGTTGTGAATATCATATTATACCAGGTTTATCGAATAGGACTGAATAAAATAAGCCTAATCCCTCTCTTCCATATGCCAGATCTCTAATATTTCTTCCAACTCTAAGTCTAGAAACCAGAAGACTTTCAAGTACTTAGTGTCAGCTCGCCTGTTCCCCCATGTGTTCTCTTCTCCAGCATTCCAGAGAGATTGTTCATATTATTGCTATTGTACAGATGAGGGGTTAACAAGAAACTATTGCACTCCTCCCTTAATTCTCCATTCAGTTCATGGAAAAGGAAGGAAATGCACGTGTAGAGGCATTCCTGTATAAATGCTGGCTTACATGGCAGGCTGTCAAACAACATGATCACTTGGTGAAGCCATTCCTAAGTCTATAGTAAAATTATAAATGGTATTCCCATCAATGACTTTGAAGTAATGCATGCATCTGGATCATCAGAGAAGGATGAAAGTCTGTGGAACATCGTTTGATGCGAAATAAATTTTACTTCATTCTAATTCTTTGAAAACTATCAGTTATATATTAGAGTTCATGTGTGTCAATTAACCAAAATTTTTCATCGAATCATAGAGTCTTAGAACTGGAGGGACATGAACTAGAATCCCTTTTACAATATTCCTAAAATGTCAACATCCAGCCTTTGAAGAACTCCTTCACAGGGAACTCCCTCCCTCCAGAAGCAGCCCCTTCCACTCGAATGTTAGGAAGTTTTTTACTACACCTGTATTTGTAACTTCCACTCACTGTTTCTCTTGTTCCATGTGATACCACATCAAATACATAAAAACAGTATCATGTGCCCCCTAACTCTTCCCTTCTTCAGCCTAAACATTCCAGGCTCTTTGAACCTACCTTCACAAGACTATCTCACAGCCCTTCATTATCCTGCTTGTTCTCCTTTGGATATTTTACTCATCAGGGTCTTTCATAATCCCATCTGCTTCCCATTCTTCTGTCTCCCCAAAAGCACCTGGCAAAGAGAATGGAGGTCATCCCAGCCTGCCATCTGGTAGCTTCCTATTGTAACTATTCAGCTAGCTAGGTGCTAAGCTTTGTTATTTCTACACTGATGCAGGACGGAAAGTGTCATAAGCCTTCTCTTAGTTCAGCACCCTGAGGCAAAACTTTGGTCATTCCACCCTAGTTACAGTCCTACACCTCACTCCCCAACAAAATCAATATTCAGTCAGTCAGTCAATAAGCACTTATTGCTAAACTGTGCCAGGCATTGTGTTAAATGCTGTGGGTTCAAAGTAAGGCAAAAAATCCCTGATCTCAAGTAGCTTCAAGTCTAATGAAACAACTATAGATGAACAAAACATAGGAGATAAAGTGGATATAATCAATAGAGGGAAGCAAGTATTTTTAAAGGGGAATGAGGAAGTTTTTATACAACATGGCATTTTTGCTGGGATGTTAAAGAAACTGGATAAGTCAGATAAAATCATCCACTGAATCTTATAAAAAAGTATAACCTCCTATAAGTGTGTCCTAGGTTCATTCACACTTGAACATTTATAAATGAATCCAAAACAAAATTCTGGATGTAAAATCTGTTCAAGAAAATGAGTGTATATAAGGTTTCATAATCTTCCTGAAGGATTAATGGTAGGTATTCCGCATAAGCAAAGCTAAGATTGGTCTCACTCAGCTTACCCCTGACATTAGTATTCTGTATCTCTTCAATTGTAAAAGGAATTGCCCACCAGAATTGCTCATTAGGTAGGTTAGATTAGGTGAATTATTTTTCTTAAGGATAAGGATCAGAACTAGACCTATGATTTTCATTGGTAAAAAAAAAACTCTCAGGTGAGAAAAATTCCCTTTATCCATGCAGACTGGCACTTTCTCTACCTAGCTGGGATGTCAAACTCAGATAGAAATGGATCCTTTTGTCTGTGTTTTGACTTAGAGAACCACAAGATAGCATTATCTACATTGTATCATATTTGGGGGTATTTTATCGAACATCTACCAATTGTATTTTAATCTGGTTCTAACAACCCGCAGTATGGCAGGTCAGCCACTCTAGGAGGACCTAAGGACTTAAGTAGCCCAACATCACACTGATAGTAAGGGTAGAAGGCAGAATGTGAACCAAGTATTCCCTGGCTCCAGGGCCAGCTCCCTACCACAGCACCACAGCTGTCTCTTCTTTTCCTTAAAAGATTTTGACTTGCTCATGACTGCAAAACAAAAGGCTCCAGACCACAGAGGAGGCTTCCTGATCCCTAAGCACAAAACAGCCAGGACACAGGGAATTTCAGTGGCCCCTTCTGCCTCATGACTGGCTGACCACTACATGCAACTCAGAGGCAGGAGAAGTTTTATTCAACTGATCCAAGGCTGTCTCCCTGCCAAGTACTCTTCCTGTTTGGTTAAGTTAAGGTCTTTTCAATAACTGTCAAATGTTCAGTTTCATTCTAATCTTGAATCTCAGGGACTAGATCAAGCCTGGTCAGCTATATTTCTCTGGGTGGATCAACCCAGTGGAATACAGCAATAAAGTGTTATTAAACACCGAATTATGGAACACCGAGCTGCGTGCATTGTCTTTACTCAATAGTCAAAGTCAGCTATGAGTTTGCTAATAGATGATTCATTAATGTTTCTTGAATTCAATAATTTTTTTAAAAGAAATTTGGTTGTCTGTTTTTTGGTGGCTGCCCGGACATCTTGGTTTTCTGTGCTTTCCTGGTCAGAATACAGGCAAACTTTTATTTTTGGTAAATGACCAAAAGAAAGGCAACATGAAAGAGTGAGAAATGGAGAAGAGCTGGGTTCAAGTACTAACTCTGCTGTGTAACCCTGAGCAAATCATTGAACCTCTCAGTGATCTAGGCCCTACTGGTACTTCTCAGGATCTTCGAGTTGCAGAAACGGTGTCAATATTCATCGGTAAAAAAGGAATTTCCTCACTCATGAGTTCCCTAAATGAGATGACAATTCCAGCCCCCTCGTCTATCCCTGAATACCCCCAATTAGCTTATTACGACTACACTGTGAGCTTCTTGAGGAGACAATGTATAACTTATCACTGAAACTCCCTCAGCTCAGCACATCATGATGCATTATTTTAAAGTTGGACTTTTTTTTTTTTAGCAAGTCTGTTCATCAAAGCAAAATAAAAATTTTAAAAGGGGAGGAGGAGGAAGTAAGGGAGTATGAAGTATAGTACACAAAGTCCTTTCTGGGTGATTAGGTTGAAGGAGAATAGAAGCAAGGTCGATTCCAGAATTAACAAACAGTGATGTTTATGCGACTTGGCCATAATGTGCCTAGAGGGCTATAAATTACGGACATGTAAATTTAATCCCGACAAAGAATTGCCTTCCAAAGTCATGAGCTTGTTAAATCCTGTCTCATGCCCCCAGCCCTGTTCTATTCTCACATATACTGTATTTCAAGTCAAATGAAAAGCAAGTCCTGGAGTGAGACAAATGCCAAAGGGGGAATTCCCCAGTGAGTTACTTTTTGCTCTTGGATCCCAGAAGGCTGGTCTGATTCTAGTCACTCCCTAGAGATGTGAGCCAGCATTAAAGTAAAGCTGCATTAAGTGCCTCAGGCTGAGCATGCAGCACTATTTGATGCTAGTGCTGATTAGGGTTTGGGGGTGGGAGGATCATATTCATTTCAGGGTATGGCTGAAAGATCTGATTCAACGTAGAAATGCAAGCCCTCCAAACACATCCTGGCAGGGACCTTTCAAACTACCTACTCTCCCAGAGTGTCCCTAGACTGAGACATGTCAAAACAGGCTCTAAGACTTATCTTCATTTCATTTCTTCTCAGCAGCAATGGAGTTTGATGGGATAGTTTAAATCTTCCACCGTCTGAAGATTCACCCTTTAAAAATAAAAGATTTATATACCCCTTTTATCACAACATGATGGAAGCAAAGCATATCAGATCTAAAAGGGACTTCAGAAATCTTCTACTCAAACCCACTCATTTTACAGCCAAGGAAAGTGAGCCTCAAAAAGGTGAAGGCTCATATAAGCAACAAGATGAAGAATTCAAGCCTAACATTTTTTTTCTCCCACAGCAAGAAAATTCTCCGATTTGGAAACCTAGAAGACAAAGTTCTAACCCCTCAACCTGGTTTTCAAGGCTTCCTACAACCCAGCTCCTTTATTACTTTATCCCATCCTCACTGCCCTAAGCAAGCCTTCAGCTCCAGATAAACAGGTTTCACAATCTCATCAATCTATCACATGCTTTGCATGTCAGTTAAACCTTTGTCCCTGCCATTCTCCTGCCTGCTCTTATCCTCTTATCAAAATGTTTCCCCTTATTCAAGGGGAAGTACTTAAGGTGCCCTTCCTCTATGGTACCCCCCCCCCCATCAGATCAAAGTACAACCATGGCCTTCTCTGAATTCCCAAAATGAACGGATGGACGGATGGATGGATGGATGGATGGATGAATCAGTAGAGCATTTGTTAACATGCGAAGCTCCATGCTACGTCAGGGGATACAAATAGAAAAGTAAGACAGTTCCTGATCATTGGGGTGCTCACACTCCAACAGTGGAGACTATACTTTTGGAAGGTTTGGAAATGTCCCATGGTCTTAGAGCAAAGGAAATGTTATTGCTTATTCTTTCATGCCACTTCCACTAATAAAATCATACAACACCAGATGTGAATATTATGTGTATATGACCACACTGGGCCCTCCTCCATCACTGCTTCCTTCAGTTACTTATCTTTCCATCTTTACAAGTCAAATCTCCCTCTTTGAGGACAGCGACTGGTTCAAACTCATCTTTTTAATCTTCGGGGATGGCGTCTGATCCAGGCCTTCATATACAACAATGGCTCAAATAAACAGATTGGTGATTGGCTTTTATGGTTGCTTTAGCTGAATCCAAACAGTTCTGAGACAGCCAACAAAATGCCACAGTAATTTAAGAGGCAGGATTCCAACAATTATTCTATTAAATGTTTCCTCTGTTTCTTTTTTTTATTGACTTGTTTATTTACTTTTAGTTCACAAGATTCAGTTCAAGAATCACTAGAGTTTCAGATTTGCTCCCCTTCCTTCTCCTCCCCCCATGGTGGCATACAATCATGTACAGGATCTGCAAACACTTTCACATTGTACAATAGTCTGGTTGTATAGAAGCATTGTAACCAATGGAGTGAACAATGGGGAAAAAAGAAACAAAACCAAACATGGAAGAGAACAATAGCATGTGTTCCTTCAGTCTCCATTTAAACTTTGGTCTTTCTAGATCTTTCTCTGAATGCAGACATCTCCTTCCATTGTCAGGCTTGCAGAGTTGTCTTTTAACTGTACGTTGCTGAGAAGAGTCCAGTTTTTCAAATTTGATCATCACACATATGATGTATCTGTGACTGTACAAATTTTTTCCTGGTTCTGCTCTTCTCACTTAGCATCAGTTCGTATAAGCCACTCCAGGTAATTTTGAAGTCCATCTCTTTCCCATTTCTTAAAGCACAATAGTATTCCATTACATTCATATACCATAACTAGTTCAGTCATTCCCCAATTGATGGGCATCCCCTAAATTTCCAGTTTTTGCCACCACAAAGAGAGCTGCAATAAATATTTTTGTGTATATGGGTCCTTTTCCCACTTCTATGATCTCTTTGGGATACAACCCCAAAAGTGGTATTACTGGGTCAAAGGGTATGCAATTATTTATAGCCCTTTGGGTATAGCTCCAGATAATCACTAGACTACTTCAAAGCCTGGAGACTCTAAAGGTCCTAAAATCATAAAGCTAGAAAGGATCCTCGAGAGCTCATCCAACTCTTTCATTTCCCACATAAGTAAACTGAGGTCTAAAGGTCTAAATTGAGTTATCCAAGGTCATGCAGTTTGGAAGGAATGGAGGTTGGATTCCAATACAAGTTCTCTGGTCCCAGACCCAGCAACCTGCACTAGATCCATCACACATTCAGGGCACTTCAAGGAAGGCAACACAGAAGGCCAGCATGACTCATCCCATCTTCCAGAGGCTGAGTGATGGAAACATGTTCCCTCCTTTTGGTCATAGGTGAACTCCACAGGACAGGTGGTATGGTGAAAGGGAAAATGGAAACCAGAGGAGTTGGATTCCAATCATGGTCCTATCACTTACTATTTGTATATCCTGGGGAAAGTCACTTAGCTCCAATTTGCTCACCCTAGATTAGAAAGAGTTGAGTCAGATGGTCTCTGAAGTCCATTCAGTCACTAAGAAACTCAGAGAGGTTGGGTACAGAATGATGTCTATTCTGTCAGGCATGGTCAGGGTACAAATTGTTTTAACTGATATTGATACAGCACTTTAAAATGGGTAGGACCATAGGTTTAGAGCCAAGGATGTATGGATTATAGTATCCAAAAGTTGAAAGAATCCCAACAGCCACAAAAAGGAATGACCACTATAACCTGAAAAGTGGGTAGTCCTTTGAGGTCATGTCTTGCATTAAAAAAAATTGAGAAGAGAATGATTCCAGTCATGGGAGAAGGAAGGATCAAGGAAGGCTTTATGAAGGGAGTATCACTGAAATTGAACCTTGAATTAAAAGGAGGATTTTAGTATGTGGAGAAGAGGAGGAATTACACAAACTTCTATGGGGTATGGACTGAACAAAGGCATGGAAGGAAAAGTAAGCAGGATGAGATCAGAGGGGGAAAAGGAGAAAGACACATTCTCCAGCCTTCTACCCTAGATATCCCAGTCCTGGATAAAATCAGGGGCAGAGTGCACTAACTGCCAAATATCTGGGCTGAGCGTCTGAAGAAGCTCACTGTGGAAAGCCAGGACTCAGACAGATGCTTTCCAGATGGAGATGGTTACTCGTGAAATGACTCCTTTGTGTTCCAAACACTTTGGGGATAAGCTCCTTCCAAGCTCAGAAACATATGGTGCTAGGTCTCCTTATTAGACAACAGCATTTCAATAAACTTGGGTTCTTTCCTTGTGTTCAAACATACACAGTGGTAAACACATTCTGCCCAACTGAGGGGATACAGGCTCCAGGAAGATTCTCAGCTTTTTCATCTTTTAGTGTTAGCACCAAACCAGGCTGAGTCAATAAATATTCATTAAACATGTATTATGTGTCAGGATTTGGGCATATGAAGAAAAAAAAGTCCCTGCTCTCAAGAAGCTTCCATTCTACTGAGGAATCAATGAAACATCACAACCTCATAAAGTTAAATCTGTAAGGGACCTGGTCAAACTCCCTTATTTTTACAGATGAAAAACTTAAGACTGATAAATGAGAAATTACTTTCTCAAGGTCACACAAGTAATAAGTGGCAAAGCCAAGATTCAAACCCAAGTGACTTGAATTCCAATGATGTTTTCTACTGTACCATACTACATCTCTAAACAGATGAGTATATACCTGACAGTTATACATATATAATCAAATATATGATACCAGATCTATGCCATTAGAATGAAAGCTTTATGCAAGTAGAGATTGCTTTATTCATTGTACTTGTTATCACAGAGTAAGGAGAACAGTAGGTATTTAATAAATATTTTTGGTTGATTAATTGATCAATAATTGGAGGAGGCAAAGGGTATTAAATCCTAGTAAGATCAGCAAAGGGTTCCCATAAGAGATATTTTTAACCTTTTTGTGTGTCATGGACCACCTCCCTTCCAACCCTTCACAGCTGTCTAGGGAAGCCTATGGACCTCTTCTAAGGATACTGCTTTGAATTTCCTAAAATAAGATACACTGGACACAAAAGAAACCAATTAAGTTGAAATACAATTATCAATATATATATATATATATATATATATATATATATATATATATAAACAAGACCAGAGAGTGTAAGCTAGGAAATGACAAAAACTATTGGCTGAACAACTTGTGATATATAAGTGTAATGGGATACCACTGTGCTATAAGAAATGACAAGCAGATGAATTTCAGAAAAACCTGGAAACTTATATGAACTGATGCAAAGTGAAGTGAGAAGACCTAAGAGAATATTGTGCATAGTGTCAGTAACATTGTGCAATAATTGACTTAGATCTTCTCAGCAATGCAATGATCCAAGACAAGTTCAAAAGACTCATGATGGAAAATGCTGTCCACATCCAAAGAAAGAACTGGAGTCTGAATGCAGATCAAAGCACACTGTTTTCACTTTCTTTATTTTTTTCATGTTCTTCCCCCTTCTGTTCTGTTTCTTCTTTTACAACATATCTAATATGGAAACGTATTTTACATGATTGCACATATGCAACCTATATCATGCTATTTACCATTATAGAGAGGAGGGAGGTGAAGGAAGGGAGGAGAAAATTTGGAATTCAAAACCTTATTTTGTTAAGGTTAAAAATTGTTTTTACATGTAATTTTAAAATACTATTTAAAAGGGGGGAAAACCAAAATAGGCCTTTAATAAATGTTTTCTGAGTGGAAGTAAATACAATAGTTTAAAAAACTGCAACATTAAATTCTTCTTCGCCCAACTAAAAAATAATAATAATTTAAAAAAAAAAGAACTTCTGCCAAAGAGAATGGCACAACTTCAGTCCTGAAAGAAGTCAGGGGATTCTCTGAGAAGAAGAGGCAGAGCCTTCCAGGCACAGAGCCCAGAGAAAAGAGATGGAGTGCCAAGTTTGGGAAAGACAAGTAGTCTAGTCTGACCAAAAGGTAGAGTGAACAAAGAAGAATACTAGACAATAAGGTTGGAATTCAGATTGCAAAGGACATTAAATGCCAAGATGATATTGCATTTCTCCTAGAGGAGAGTAATATAATTAGACTTGAGCTTTCAGAAGATGTTGACCATTATAAGGAGGATAGATTGGTAAGGGAAGAATTTGCAAGCTGGGAGTCCAATTAGGAGACTGTTACATTGGTCTAGTCTCAAACCTGTAGTTGCTAAGCAATCCTTGATGATGAACAAAATGCCAAAAATATGTTCAACCTCTTATATTTGTACAAAGCTCCAAAACCTTGTTTCTTTATTTAATCACCAGTTCCTGCTAATATACATTTAGACAAGTACTAGGGACAATTGTCCCATCTCCTAGTAATGATTTTTTTAAGAGGAAATGATGCCATCATTAGCTACATTGAACTAAAGAAAATAAAACTTGGCTATTATAGGTCTGCTCTCCCTTTGTGTTTCAGAAGAGAGTGGCTAATTAATCCAAACAATGCTTCTCCAGAGAAAGAATTAAGACTAAATTTGCATAAAACATGTCTTTTAAAAACCTAGCAAATAGTGGGTTGCATTTTGGGTGAAGTCAGTCTCTTCTCCTGGGATACTATCCAGATTTCATAGAATTTCAGAACTGGAAGGTGCTTCTAGGCCATCTAATCTAACCCAAACCCTAATTGGAATCCCCTCTACATCGTAACCAAATGGTCATTTTCAAAGTTTTCATCCAGTGATATAAAAGTATCTCTCTCTTCCCCTTCTCCTGAACAACATTATTTCAGAGGATTTAGGTCTTTTAGTCTAATCCTATCTTATGGTAGAATAAGAAACTGAGGCCCAGAGAGGTTATATAAATTTTCTAAGATCACACAGGTAGCAAGAAATGGATTTGAACCCAGGTTCTCTGACTCTGAATCCAGGGGTCTTTCCAGTGTTCAATATTGTTTCTTCAGGACTTCATTCCCATCATCCATCTTGGGCCCCCCTGCCATGAAGAAGTCTTCTCTCTGAGCCTTCTGAAGGTGCCAGGCAGACTATTCCCAGCTCTCCTTGTCTCTGATGGATTCTAAGACGGAGCCATTTCTACCTTGCAAGGCTCCCATCATTTCAGCAATCTGTTTCTTCTTTATCACCAAGTAGCAGGTTCTGAATGGTGCTCTCCATCTCACTGCATTGACCCTTCCAAGAAGGGAGTTGACATTAAGACAACTGGCCTGCTATGGGACTGAGAGAAAACTCTAATAAAATTCTTTAAAAACAGAGAAATCCATTTCCCTTGGAATTATCAAAGCCATAGGAAGGATCTGCTTGCAGTGTTTGCAAGCATGTTAGGACAAGGGACCCAGGCTGTTCTTCCAGAACAACAGTTCTGATTGGCCATCAGCCTAAACATTGTTATTTCCACTGTGGGAGTAGGAAAGAATGAGGAATGGAGAAGGCATTTATTAAGCACCGATTATTTACTAGGCACTGTTCTAAGTGCCAGTGAAGCTATTATCCGTTGATCCTCACAACAACCCTGGGAGGTGGCCGCTGGTCTGATTCCCATTCTATAATGGAGAAAAACTGAAGCTAACAGTGGTGAGGTGACTTGCCCAGTGTCACACAGCTATTAAGCATCTAAGAAAGGATTTGAACTCAGGTCTTCCTGAATCCAAGCTCAGTCCTCTATCCACCTAGCTGCCCCATGTGCTTGGTACATCATAGGCATTTAATAAGATCCACATTGACTCAGTGACCTGAGACATGAAATAAGAGAAGCCAGCTCTGGAGAATGGCTTCCTGTGCATGAAAGACTGTTGGCATGAACACATGGAGGTACGAAGAGCCAGAATGAGATTTCTGTATATTGTATAATATATATATTATATGTAGGCATATAATATATCATATACATATTATTTTATTTTATTATATATTAATTACATAATATGTAATATAATACATTATGCAATATGTGTTGTACATATAATATGTTATATTTATTATGTATTATATTGGCATAATTATATATTGCATATATAAATAAAAATAATAATATATATTATATTGGTATAAACCAATGTGACTGGTATGTCCTGTTCAGGAAAGGGAGTCACATGAAATAAGTTCAGACAATAACTGCAAGCAAGCAGAAGGAAAGAACAGCAAAGAAGGAGAAGCTGAATGCTGGGAAGTTATGATGCCCAAGCTTGGCCCCAGTAGAAGTTATGAGATGGCATATGGCCCACTCTCTGCTCTGCAAAAGTCCATGAATGTGGAATACTGAGGACAATGTAAGTTTTTTTTGGATAGAATATATTATGACCTCAAAGATCAATTAGTTCAACCTCCAAGCATTTTACAGAGGGGGAAACCAAGGCCCACAGAGGTTCAGTGACTTGCCCAAGGTCACGCAAGTAGTTAGTAAACAGAAGAGGCAAGGTGTGTGCCTTGGCCATCCGACCCATGCTTTCTCCAGGAACAAAAGTTCTTTTTTTCATTCTCTTTTTTCTTTCTTGTTATAGGATATCTCTCTAGGAGTAAGCTGGGAGATTCAGGAACAATGGGAAATAGAGGCTTGTGTAAAAATAAAAGCAATTTTTTTTTAATTAAGGAAAAAATATAAAGTCAGGTTTATAAAATGTGAAGGTCTAGAATGCCATGTTCAGCTATTAGCATTTTCTGCTTGGGGAGCTACTGAAGTGTTTTCATTCTCTGTTTTTTGTTATTTGGGCGGAGGGTAGGGGGGGGACATAGTCATATTTGTACACTGAGATTACTTTGCCAGCTGGGTGGAAAATGGATGAGAAAAGAGGAGCACATAAAGGCAGGGAAATAATCCTTCCAATTACAAAAATAGGAACTAGCCAATTACCGAAGTCAGTTCTAATAGAGATACTGTGGAATGAAGACAAGTAAAACAAGCAAAAGTTACAATTTACTCATAGTCTCATTGTATAAAAATTCCTTCTCAGAGACTGAACGCTCCTTTCAGGTCAGGTCCCACAGAGCTAACCAGCCAGAATGTGCTCAAAACACATTTGCTCAGACCTGAGTGTGGATCGCTGTGCCTGGCATCGGAGGCTGTGTCTACCAGGAAAGGTCACTGTGGCTGATTAGATCATAAGTAACCTAGTTCTTTTCTGAAAGGGAGGCTTCAATAATGCAAGGTGGCCAAGTTTCGTCGCCCACAAAAGCCCTTCTATATGGCCGTAGTACAGGTGTGAGTCTACAGAGGCTCAGATGCATTCAGTATGCTTACAAAAGCCACCCTGGCTGAACTAGAATTCCCTTCCGGCTTGCAAATTGCACTAAGGTGACTGAAGTGGACAGAATCACAAAACCACAGAGCTTAAAGCACCCCAGTACAATTAGGTCCTGACCAAGAATCTCCTCCAATATCATTGGATCGCTGACCTTTGTTTTATGACCTCCCAGGGAGGTCTTAAGTATCAGAGAATTAGGAAATTGTTTTCTTAAATCGTGCCTCAGTTTGCCTACTTGTTACTGAAGAGACGGCAAACTCTGATAGAGGGATGGAAGGTCTTTGTCACACATTGGCTGATGACAACACACACACCACTTAGCTTCTCATTGCCCCAAGCTATGTGCTAAGATTGTAAGATACAGAAAAGGTCAGTCTGTGGACAAGCATTTATTTACTAAGTGCTGGGTATACAATGCTAAGTGCTGAAAAAGAAGCTGACCTACAGCGGGCAGAGAGTCCTCCCAGGGACCTCCCTGCACAGGACCAAACAGACCAACAAAATGTCTACTCATACATCCACCCTCTGGAATCAAGCAGACCAAGCTGGAGTTCTCTTCCACTGGAAAGCTGCCTTCCCTGCCTCCTTCCATACTAAATATTACTTCTTCCTGAGAAAAGTCATTATTTTCCTGGGTATTAAAATAAAACTGCCGTATCCAGGAAGAGGAACATGGTGGACTTGGAGTCTAAAGACACAGGTTCAAATTCTGCCTCCAATACTTATTACCAATGGGAACACAGGTTATTCACTTTTTAGCTTGCTAAGGCTGAGTTTTCCTCCTCTCTGAAAGGAGACTAACCATACTTGTACTGCCTAGCTCCCTGTGGGGCCAGGCGAGGGGGGTGTTAAAATGACAAGGCATGATGTAAATGTGAGTTATTAATGTTGTCAGCATGAGCACTGATTGAATTCAACGCTTCTCCAGCTGAGGAGATGGTCTTCAGGAATTCTGCTGGCCAACAAACTCAAGACCCGTCAGCCAAACTGGAGACAAAATTGCTGTGAACTTGGGCTGTGTCTCAGACAATGACGAATCAGTCCTTCATCAATGGGAAAGTCCTAGAAACCTTTCCAGTTTCTTTGGACCTGCCACAGATTATCCTCACCTGCCAGCATGTTTGAGAACCTGTGCCCTAGCCTAGACCTTTAAAGCTTTTCCTGTAGACTTTTGGACAGCCTCTTTCTCCAATACACATGTTTCACAACTGCCAAAATGATCCTCCTGAAGAACAGCAATAATAGCTTACATTTATACAGCGCTTACTATGTGCCAAGCCCTGTGCTAAGCACATTCCAGCTATCTTCTCCTTCGGTCCTCACAACAACCTACCTGGGAGGTAGGCGCTATTGTTATCATTCCCATTTTACAGATGA
This sequence comes from Pseudocheirus occidentalis, assembly GCA_028646575.1. Taxonomy (NCBI): domain Eukaryota; kingdom Metazoa; phylum Chordata; class Mammalia; order Diprotodontia; family Pseudocheiridae; genus Pseudocheirus; species Pseudocheirus occidentalis. The sequence goes on from CM053598.1 coordinate 17,745,794, forward strand.
GGTTAGGCAAATAGAGGTGAAATGACTTGCTCAGGGTCAACACTTGCTAAGTGTTTAAAGTCAGATTTCAACTCAGTTTTCCCTGACTCCAAGTCCAGCTCTCTGTCCACTGTGCCATCTAGAAGGCAACTGCACAAGTCCTTCCATGTCCGAAAATTGCCAGTAACCACCCATCAAATCTAGAATAAAGTCTCAGTTCCTGTTTTTCTTAAAGTTCTGCATTTAAACTTTACAGCCAAACTTTCTAGGGTTACAAACAAACTACAGCAAACTACCATCAAAATCAGAGTGGACAACCAGCTTTTAATTTCCCTTATATGATATTGCATCTCCCACCTCCATATCTTTCTTCACACAGGCTGCGTGTCCTCATGCCTGGCATTCACTCCCTATTAATCTTTGCCTTTTAGGATCCCCAGCTCTCTTCAGTACTTAGCACAGGTATTACAGCCTCTAACAAGATAACCCAGTTATTAATGGGAAGTTATTCTCCCTACAGAAATGTCTTTGAATTTATCTATTTACATGTTGCATTCTGGCCCCTGTCTCCAGTTAAATATAAGCTCCTTGGGAACAGGAACTAGTTTGCTATCATCTTTGTAGTCCTGGTACTCTGCACATAGTAGGCACTTAGTAAAGTACAAAGTATGGCAGAATTAACCTGAATTGAACCATTTAGTAAGCAAACACTGTGCCTGGTGGATACACTGAATAAATGGCTTTTTTACTTTCAATTTCCAATAAGTCAGCCCAGCACTTACAATGCTCCTTGCAAACTGCTGTGATGTTATTAAAGGTAAAGGAGAAATGTTTGAAAACTGCCAAAGCAGTTTCTTCCTACCATAGCAAAAAAAAGCAGACAGACATCTCCTGTGTGTATTTCCGAGGACTCTGAAATGCACCATCCACCTCCCACTAATACTACTGTACCACATGCACCTCGAGGAGTCCCCTTTATAATGCATTACTGTGCACATTTATGGAACAAATATTTATTTTCTCCCTTGCCAAGAGAACAGATAGAAACCTTATAAAGAAAAAGCACTATAGACATAGAATGACAATCCCTATTTCCATCCTGCCCTGGGCAGTAGAGCCTCTTAAACACAGAAGGAAGCATGGTGAACTGGAAAGAATATTCAATTGTGAGTCACAGGTGCTGGGTTCAAATTCTGACTCCAAGGCTGCAACTGATAATTTGGAGACCTGGGAAATGATTCCCATGCAAATACCACCAAAAACAAAAAAGTCCTCCTGTAAAAAAAAAAAAAAAGTCATGGGGGGGGTGGGTAGGGAGAAGAGCTCCAGGACAAAAGGTAATATTCAAGGACAGACCTTAGGCCAATCTTGTACTAGAAGACAGTAAAGTCCATGGAGGCCTCAAGAAGGGAAAGAAGTAGGGGGCAGGGCGGGGCAGGGCAGGGTCGGACCAAAAGAAGAGCTCACCTGGGGAGCTGCTGGGAGGAGAAAGCTTCCATCTGGTAGCTTTCTATCTTAACTAATTACTCTTGCTAACTAGGTGCCAAACTCAGTTGTTTCTCCACTGCTGAAATAACGTTAGTGCTGTCAGCACCCTCCACATTTCAGTCCCCTGGGATGGAACCCTGGTTGCCCTGTCCTAATTAATGCGTTGCCTGGCTCTATTTACCAACTTTTTGACCTGAGGAAAGTAACTTCCTTCTTATGGGCCTCAGTTCCCTCATTAGTTAAAATGAGAAGGCTAGACTAAGTAGCATTACTGATCCAGGGTGTGAAGGGATCTCAGAGGCCATCCAAATTCACCCACTCATTAAAAGATAAGAAAGTTATAGTTCAGAGAAATTAAGTGATTTTCCCAAGGTCACACGGGGAGGAAAGAGCAGAGGGAGATTTGAACCTATGTTCTCTGACTGTCTACCAGACCGTGCTGTCTCCAGACTTGGTGAGGTACAGAGTTCCTTCATGTTAGAAGAAAGCTTTTTTCTTAAGATAGTTTAATAAAGTGAGATTTGGCAATTCTTCCAAGCACATCCTGTGGGCCTTACTGCTTAGGAAGAGATTTCAAGAATAGAGTAAAGCACCTCTCCTTATGTGTGGTCGGCATGTTTCCCACTGTAGCACAGACATCTGCAAGACCCAGAAGTAGCTGGAGACTAATTAAATGTGATAAATGAGCAGTGTCGACATACTTTGCCTGGACAAATTTGGTGCTTGTGTAGCATGCTACGATTCTGCCCAGCCGCAGACTTTTACTCTTGCTTGTTCTTTGTGACCCATAAAACAAGAATCTCACCAAGAGAGTGCCAAAAGACAAAGTTTCTAGCAAACAGAAGCGTTATCAGCCCTTGCAACTGGGAAAGATACCCACAGGAGCCCCAGACTCCAGGCATTCAGGAATTACTTGGAGATATTCACATTGCCTATGGGTCCTTATTTATTTTTATCTCTTCTGAGTTGTTGCTTATTTTTTCTTTTCTTTGGCTACCCTTACTGTATATCCATTCATGCTTATTACTGAAAATCCGCTTCCTTAGGGACAGGATCATAACTAGGTGGGGTAGCATTTGCTGACATTACTCAGCGTCTTTTATTGAAACAACTGAGCTAAGCATCTAGTTAACAAAACTAATGAGTTCAAATAGAAAGCGTTCACTTTCCCCCCACAGGCCACACCCCAGGGGCAGATCTTCCTTCCATCAGCTCTGCCCAGTTGCCCCACAACCATCAGCACTACATCCCAAACCTCAACAGCAGTTTGGTTTGTCCCATCTGCCCTGATAACTATGCTATGTGTGATTCTCTCTAAAAGTAAGAGGCACAGGTCTTTCCTGAGTCCAGGCCAATGATCTCTAAAACCCACTAATAAACATTCTTCCACTTACTTAACTCTGCTCTCCCCTCACACCTGACCAGGTAACTGCCACTGTAAAAGATACTTGCTACCTTCTCACACAGACTTATTTGTATTCCTGTATACCTTTTGAGGGGAAAAAACATCACTTCTTTCAAAATAAGTCAGCACATGCCTAGGTCTCAACAAGAGAGGCCAAGAGTCAAAATCAGAGGGCAAGGTGTGTGTATACACATATCAAACTGACTTGACAGTAAAGACCAATCTCTATCTTCTATTGACAAAGTCAGTTCTTCCTTCTTACCAGTTTCTACTGCAAGGATAAGTCTCTACATCATCCATCAGTAACTGCTTTAAAAAGCAAACTTGCTCCATACTCGAAGTCTAAGGTAAATTAAATGAGTTTCCAAAGGCCATTGGACCTCCCCGGACTATGGTGCTTTCAAAGAAGACTGGCAGGTACCGGTTTTTAAAACTCATGTCACTTGTTCATGGAGCAGAAGGAAGCCGCTAGTTCATTTTCCAAAACTGCACAGGTAAACTTCCTAAGCCTCGAGATTTCCCTTCTGTTTGCTTTACTCTCCCTCTTCCCCGCAGCCCCTGAAGTGCAGCTTGCTATGTGCCCTTAGGAAGGGCGAAATCTGGCCCCACGGGAAAGGAGGAAAACGTAGAAGAATGCCAAGGGACGGTGAAGGATTCAGATCCACCCTGGGCCATGTTTTCTTCACTTCTCGGGAACGCCGGGATGGAGCGAAGAGGAAAGAAAGGGACACTTAAATCCATCCATCTTCTCCAGATGTAATAGACTAGGGAAGCAGAGGGTCTGGGTTCGAGTTCCAGCTCGGCTAGCTTTGCGATCTTGGGTAAAGCGTTTAACACGCAGGGGCCGTGGCCGTTTCTGCCCAGTCCAGTAGTGGACAGGGGTCTCTAAGGTGACTTCTAGCTCTAACGCCTCTCTTTGCTCCCGGCGCTCATTAAGTCCAAAGGGATTCAGTTTGGCACCTCTACCCCCCCCCCCCCGCACCTATCCCATAGCGCAGTCCCGGGAGTGCAGAAGATGCCCCTCCGCAGGCTGGCACGGAGGGCAGCCCCGTGCCACTGTGGCTGCTAAGTCCCTCTCACCCTGCTCTCGGAAAGCATGGGAAGCGGTTGGCACTTGATGGTGCCTGAGGATCCCTCCTGGTCCGTCCAACCCGCGCCCCGCAGCCCCTGCCCCCACCCAAGCTCGGCTTGCCCCCTCCCTGCCCTCTTCTAGAAGCAACAGGTAGACGGGGGTGGGGGGTGGGGGGACGGCCGGAGACAAAGTGGCTGCGAGAGGGTGGACAGCTCACCTGGGCTCCCGGGGCTGTGGTGGCGGCGGAGGCCATGTTGGGGGGGCACGGGCTCAGCCTGGGCGCTCGGAGGCAAAGTTGGCCGCGGGCTCTTCCTTCTTGGCAGCACCCCGCTCCTCTCGTTTCCCCTTCTTCCTGCCTCCCGTTTGTCTGTCAGTCCCGCTGTCTGGCTGTCCTGCTGCGCGCCCGCCTCTCGCTCGGGCTGAGCGGCTCCCGCCTGGCAGTGCCTAGGTGGGTGAGGAGGTGTGCCTGCAGAGGTCGCCAGGTGCCAGGTGCCCGGTGCCCTGCCAGTCCTGCAGCGGCGGCGAGGGCAGCGCGTGCCTGGCCGGGGGTTGAGGTGATGGGGAGTAGGCCAGGGGCGGGGAGGGGGAACGCAGGTAGAGCCGTGGTGGGGGG
>CM053598.1:17750850-17769521 GCA_028646575.1 Pseudocheirus occidentalis
GAGAGAGAATTAATGAATTCATAAATCAATAAGCATTTCTTCAGTGTTTAGCATGTGTCAGGCCTTATGGGAGGTATAGGTAACACAAAGACAAAAAATACCCACACAGTGTGTACCCTCAAGGAGTTTATACTCTATCTGGATAGACAACATATACACATATAGGAAAATACATACAAAGTGATTGAGGAAGAAGGATTTAATTTGCTTGAAGGTATTTTTTGTCTTTTGATCTCCAGCACTTAGGACAGCGCATGGTTAGAGCCAAATCAAACACGTATTGAGTTTAATTGGATTCCTTTTTCATGTTTTGTTGTCTCTTTCTGATCTAAATGCAGTCTTCATTATCAAAAGTGGCCTTTCAACATGGGCCCCTCCACTTTCTTGCTCTATGATTTCTGGTACATTTCTTAACCTTGTTAGGTCTCAGCTTCTTCATCAGTAAATTTTAATATTGCCCTGTCTCACAAGTATAGACTAATTCAGTGAAGTGATGGCAAAATATAATGAGAAAATGCCAGACAACATTATTGAAGGATGTAGTCCCATGTTGACTCAATTCTTAATTGGTTCATGTGGTGAACAGAATGAAATTGGAATTTTATTTCAAATAATTTACTTTGTTAAGTACCACTTGACAGCTAAAACATCTAGAATCATACTTCGTGGCTCTGTTATAAGAAACAGTGTTTAACTAAGGACCAGTCTTTCCCTAAATTATCCGAACCCCTAAGTAAGGTGCCTATTTGTCACGTCAGTGAAAGTGTTTTAAGGATACTTGTAATCTCTAATAATGTCAACCAAACTCATCCATGGCTGTTCATCCTACATAATTTTTAACCACCATGTCCTCTCATAAGTCTTTCATGGGGATCTACCCAACATGAGGGGACATTTTTCACTTTCTCTTAACACCACAAGATTACTAATGGAGAAGTCATACTAATTATCCTTCCCTCTTACTACTGATCAGTCCATCTTCTTTTATGGTCAAACATTTTTCTGGTGGCAACACTTTAGTTTGTGAGTTCCTTAATGGCAGGGACTGTCTTCTTACCTTTGTGGGGTTATTCCCAGCACTTAGAACGGTACCTGGCTTTATAGACACTTAATAAATGTTTATTGATTAAATGACTCGCTGAAACAACAGTTTCTGAAGAACTGAAGTTGAGGGTCATGCCAAAGGCAATAAAAGGTACATGGTGAGTACAAGCAGAGTGCAATATGTTGTGAATATTACACGGACTCCCCTATAAGATTCTTGGGTTGTGTAGGTCAACTGCTGCCTTGCTTAAGCCTACATGAAAACAGTATGCCCCTGTATTAATTATCCAGCAATCAAGTTTTGTTAGCTTAGTGCAATATCTGAATTGTCCACCAGGTGATACTATACTTCAAACACAGCCCAAGCCTTGTTAGCTGCTCTTCCCTGCATGCAGAACCTCTATCCCTTTTCTAATGTTTCATAATCCTTTCATGTTATCATATCCCTGCTGGTCATAAGATAGTATTAGATCTGCAGTACCTAGGCTGTTTGACAACTACCACCACTACCACCACTGTTACAGAGCCTACACAGTTGAAGTGCTGGAAGAACTGAGAGCAATATGTAGAAGTTAAAAAGAGGCAAATTTAAGCTTAGAAAAAGCCTGCTAATCAAGTGGAATGGGCAGCCTTGGAATGTAGTAGGTGCTCCCTTACTCAAAGTCTTCAAGAAAAAGCTGTATAACCGTTTGTAAGGATGCACAGGGAATTGTGGAGGGAATTCTTGCTCAGATACAGTTTGGACTCAGTGGCCTGTGAGGTCCATTCCAAATCTGAGACTGTAATTTCATGAAGACTTCAAAAAAGACCTAGTGATCCCAACTCACGGGATCACAGTCTGTCTTAGAAGAGACTACAATGGGCATATAATCAACTTATACCAGACCAAGAATCTCTGCTCCAATCAATAAAAATAGTAATAATGCTAGAATTTATGTAGCGCTTTAAGTATTCTATTTTATCTTTAAAACAACCCTTGGAGGTAGGATCCATTATTATCCATATTTTACAGATGAGGATACTGAGGCAGGTAGAGCTTAAGTGACTTGCCAAGATCACACAGCTAATATGTGCCTCCGGCTGAATTTGAACTCAAGTCCTCCTGATTCCAGGTCCAGCCTTCTTTTCACTATGCCCCCTAGGTGTCATCCCTAACAAATGGGCATCAATCAAGTCTTTACTTGAAAACTCCATCAGCCACCATTGTACCATCCATACATAGAACTGTGAATGGAGAAGTTTTGAATGCTGTGGACAAATTCACTTATGTTGGTGGTTTACTTTCCAGGGATGTATATAATGATAATGAGGTTGATGCACCCATTGTCAGAGCTAGCTCAGTGTTTTGGAGGCTCCAAAGGAAAGTATGGGACAAAAGAGGTATTAGACTGACTACCAAACTGAAGATCTACAGTGCTGTTGTGCTGGCCTCATTGCTATATGCCTGTGAAACCTGGACAGTCTACCAACACCATGCCAGGAAACTGAATCACTTCCATCTGAATTGTCTTAGGAAGATTCTGAAGATCACCTGGCAGGATAAGGTACCAGACACTGAGGTCCTTATTTGAACTGAACTGCCAAGCCTTCAAACTCTGCTTCAGAGAGCACAACTCTGATGGGCTGGCCACATTGTTCAAATGCAAAATGTTTCCTTGTCAAAAAGACTGATTTATGGAGAACTCACAAAGGGCAAGTGTTCACACAGCAATCGAAAGAAGCAATGCGAGGAGGCTCTCCCAGTCTCTCTGAAGAATGTTGGGATTGATTGTGTGACATAGAAGACACTGGCGCAGGACTGCCCAGGTTGGAGTGCCCACATCAGAAAAGGTGCTGTGCTCCATGAGCAAAGCAGAATAGAGACAGCTCCAGGGTATGCAGATTTGGAGTATCCACCCCAAATGTGCACATGGACTATTTGTGCCTGACCTGTGGCAGAACATTCTAAGCTTGCAGCGATCAGTCTGATCAGCCACATTGAAACTTGACTCTAGCATGATGATGTCATTTTGGTCCTCTTCAAGAACGAAGGACAACAACCAACCAACTTGAAAACCCCTAGTGACAAAGACTAATTACCTCCTGAGACAGCTCAGGCTCCTTTTAGATGATTCTGTTAAGAAGTTTTTAATTACATCTAACCTAAATCTGCCCCTCCACAACTTCCACATTTTGCTCCTAGTTCAGGGGAGGGGTAGAGGAAGGGGAGAGAAGGCAAGTAAAACAAATTGAATCCTTGTCCACATGACAATTTTTCAGATATTGAAGCTGATATTTTAGAGCTGGAAGAGACCTCAGAAATGATCTACTCTACCCTGGTCACTTACAGAGGAGGAAACTTGGGGGGGGAGGGGCATTCAGATAATGTAATTTTTTTCAAGGCCACAAAGTCAGCATAAAGAACTCAGACTCTGGGGGTGGCTAGGTGGCTCAGTGAATAGAGCACCAGCCCTGGAGTCAGGAGGACCTGAGTTGAAATTTGACACTTAACACAAAAACTAGCCATGTGACCTTGGGCAAGTCACTTAACCCCAATTGCCCTACCTTCTCCCCTCCAAAAAGAAAAAAAAATAACTCAAACTCTGAAGCCAGATCTTCAGACTTTAACCCCAGGCCTCTTTTAGCCCCTACGATACAGCTAACTGTCTCCATTATACCAAAACTGACTCAAAGAATTCTCATATTCCCCTTCCCCAATATCTCTCCAGTCTTCTCTTCTCCAAGATAAACATCCCCAAATCATTCCTTGTATGGAATGTTTCCTATGCCTCTGACCATCCTGGTCAGTGTGAATTTCAAATAATGTCTTCATCATGCAAGGGTTCCACAGAAGGAAGAAGGCTTAAGGGAACAGGAAAAATCCAGAAAGCAGGTAATAGGAGGAGCTAGATTGTCCATCCTGCCTTAGTACATGGTCTTTATTAGTTACTGAGGTTGAAAATTCATAATCCTGGGACAAATGTGGTGATGAGTTTTCTATATTTAATGAGATTAGACCACTAGACCCATACTCAAAGCTTTTCTTGCTTGGTAGGACTTAATGAGAACTTGAGATACAGAATTCAGTTGACTACTCACCCCCTTCCGCTCCCCCACCATTTTCTTTACCTTTTGTGATTTGGGGGAGAGGCTATCAAGAACACATTTAAAGAGAGCAGGTTGGAGCTTTTAAAAAATTATATACCTTCTGCAAGGCATCCTAAAGGGTTTACTGCAGTTATAAGCTTTAATAACTTAAAGCTAAGTTATTAGCTAAGACTTTTGAGACATTTTCTTTCTTTCTTTTAGTTTGGCAAAAATTTTAACTTTTATTCTTTCACATTTTTTTCTAGTTTGACATTGATTTTAATCTTTAATATAACAGTTCAATGGTATAAGGATAGATGATTTAGATAAAGATTTTCACATTGACAACTAAATCATTTCCCATCAATATAATGTAATTGATATCATCTTTTTCATGATATTATTGGAGATTTATCATATTTATTCCCTCTTGACTTTCTCCATGAAGAGAACATTCATGATATATAGGCATGGAGCTTCTGTATAACCTGGAACAGAGGTGACAGACTCTCCATGAGTAGGCTGCAAGCTGCTAGCAAAACTCTCAAGTAACACTGAAATGTAATTTGGAGAAAATAGTGGAGCAGAAACATCAACTCAGCTGAACTCTCCCAACATTCCCCTCAAATGAACTTTAAAATAACATGTCAAATCAAATTCTAGAGTGGCAGAGCCAATAAAAGGCCAAGATGAGACATTTTTCTAGCCTAAGACATACTCAAGAGGTCAACAAGAGAGGTTTGTGACATTGAGGAGGCCAGCATGGTTCACACATAGTAGCACCAGAAGGAGGCCTTGGAGGAGGTTGCATCAGTGGCAGAAGTAGCTTTGGGTGGTCTCAGCTCAGAGACAGGAAGTGGATTGGACAACTAGTTAGAAAGAGATTATAAGGGACCCTTTGTGGAACTAGGTGCAGGACCAGATGCTGGTTGGCATCACTATTGCCCCTGTGTAATTCTAGGTTACAGTTCCAGAGAGAAGAGAATCTCTTGTGGTAATTTTCAAGAGAGCAAGACTTCCCTGGTCACAGTTCCAGGGCCAGAGGATCACTAGCACTTGCAGTTGAAGGGAACCAGAGGCTCTTCCTTGGTAAAGACCAGAACACAGAGCAGGGACTATACCTCTGCCAGGATCACATCACCCAAGAAGCACTAAGAACTTAACAGATCCCCAGAACTAGCTCTGAAAAAAGCAGCATGTAAATGTCTAAAGGTTATCTCTAGGTGAGCAGAGCCCAATGGTATACATAATGTTCAAAGCCAAGAAATAATCTGGAAAAATGAGCAAACAATGAAAAATGAACCTGACCACAAAAAGTTACTATGGTGACAAGGAAGATCAAGACACAAAATTAGAAGACAACAACATGAAAACAGCTATAAACAAAGCCTCAAACAGGAAAAAAAAATGCAAATCAGACATGAACTCAACAAGAATTCCTGGAAGGCCTAAAGAAAGAGATGAAAGTGGTAGAAGAGAAATTAGGAAAAAGAAATAAGTGATGCAAGAAAATTATGAAAAGAGAATCAGTGACTTGATGAGGCACAAAAAATGCTGAAGAAAATAACACCTTAAAGAATAAAATTGATAAAATGGGAAAGAATCACAAAAATTCAGTGAAGAAAAGAAAACTTTCAAAAGTAGAATTAACCAAGTGAAAAAAAAGGTCAAAAGCTACTGAAGGAAATAATTCCTTAAAAAATAGAATTGGCAAGTGGAAGCTAATGGTTCCACGAGACATCAAGAAACAATAAAAACAAGTCAAAAGAATTTAAAAATAGAAGAAAATGTGAAATATCTCATTGGAAAAACAGGACACCTGGAAAACAGATTGAGAGTAGATAATATTAGAATTATTAAGAATTATATTTCAAGGAATTATATAGGAAAACTTCTGATATCATAGGAGCAGAAGGTAAAACAGAATTTTTTTTAAATCCTCTTATCTCCTGAAAGAGATCTCAGAATGAACTCTCAGGAATATTATAGCTAAATTCCAGAGCTTCTGGGTCAAGGATGAAATATTGTAAGCAGCCAGAAAGAAAGCATTCAAAATTGTGGAACCAATCAGGATCACATAAGATTTAGCAACTTCCACATTGAAGAAGCAGACAGATTGGAATAAGATATTCTAGAAGGCAAAGGGGAAACTAGGATTACAAACAAGAATAACCTATCCAGCAAACTGAATATTATCCTTCAAGGGAAGAAGTCAATATTTAATGAAATAGAGGACTTGCAAGCATTCCTGATGAAAAGACTAGAGCTAAATGGAAAATCTGACATTTTAACACAAGACTCAAGAGAAGCATAAACATGAAAGAGAATTCATAAGAGATTCATAAAATTAAAGTGTTTAAATTACTCTGTGAGTAGATGATACATTTAACTCCTAAGAAATGTATCTTTATTTGGGCAGTTACAAGGAGTATGCATAGACGGAGAGCGTGGTTGTAAATGAATTATGTTGCATGGGATGATCTAAAAAAATTAAGGTGTGAGAAAGTGGAATTCAAAGGGAGACAGGAGAAGGGAGAGGAAGAGTGGGGGAAATTATCTCAAGAAAGAGCTTTTACAATTAAGGGGAAAGAAGGTGGTGATAGGCAATGCTTGAACATCACTATAATCAGAATTGGTTCAAAAACCGGAAGAACATATATGCACACACAGTCCGGTATAGAAATGTATCTTACCCAACAGGGAAGTAGGAGGGAAGTGGGATAAGAGAAAGTGGGTGGGGGTTTCCTGATAAAAGGAAAGACAGATTAAACCCTGGTCAAAAGCAAAATAGCTCTTGAGAAGGGATGGGAGGGGGGAGAGAGAGAGATACAGACAGTGAGAGTGAGAGCTAGAGTGAGAGCAAAAGAGAGAGTGAGAGCAAGAGTGAGAGAGAGGAAGAAGAAGAAGAAGAAGAAGAAGAAGAAGAAGAAGAAGAAGAAGGAGAAGAAGAAGAAGAAGAAGAAGGAGAAGGAGAAGGAGAAGGAGAAGGAGAAGGAGAATGAAGAGAAGAAAATGGAGGGGGGAAGGAGGGAAATACACAGTTGGTAATCATAACTGTGAGTGTGAATGGGATAAACTCATCCATAAAACAAAAGCAGATAGCAGATGGATTAGAAACCAGAATCCAATATTAAGTTCCTTGTAATAAACACCCTTGAAACTGATATTAAAGTGATGTTAAACAGAGTTAAAATAAGGGGCTGGATCAGAGTCTATTATGTTTTACTTTAAACTTTTTTTAAAAAGCAGAGGTAGCATTCATGATCTCAAACAAAGCAAAATTTTAAAAAGCTCTAATTAAAAGAGATAATCAGGAAAACTACACTTTGCTAAAAGGTACCATAAACAATGAAGTAATATTTATACTAAGCATATATGCACCAAATGACAGAGCATTCAAATACTTAAAGGCACAAACAAAATCAATACAGTCAAAATTAAAAGAAAAGCAGGAAACTGGTGGAAAATTATAGCCAATTTCTTTGATAAAGGCCTTGTTTCTCAAATATATAGGGAACTGAGTCAAATTTATAAAAAAGAACTATTCCCCAATTGATAAATGGTAAAAAAAGATATGAACAGGCAGTTTCAGAAGAAGAAATCAAAGCTATTTATACTGATAAGAAAAAAATGCTTTAAATCACTATTGATTACAGAAATGCAAATTAAAGCAATTTTAAGATGCCACCTCACACCTATCAGATTGGCTAATGTGACAGGAAAAGAAAATAATAAATATTGGAGGGGGATGTAGGAAAACTGAGATACCAATGCATTCTTAGTAGAGTTGTGAACTCATCCAACCATTCTGAAGAATAATTTGGAACTATGTCCAAAGGGCTATAAAATTTTGCATGCCCTTTGGCTCAGAAATATACTAGGTCTGTATTCCAAAGAGATAAAAGGAAAAGGACCTCTATGTAGTAAAATGTTTATAGTAGCTCTTTTTGTGGTTACAAAGAATTGGAAATCATGGAGATAGATGCCCATCAATTGAGGAATGGCTGAAAAAGTTTTTGGTATATGTGATTGTGATGGAATATTATTGTACTATAAGAAAAAATAAGCAGAATGGTTTCAGAAAAACCTGGGAAGATTTATGTGAACTCAAGCAAAGTGAAGTTGAATAGAACCAAGAGATCATTGTAAACAGTAACATCAATATTCCAGTGAGCATCAACTGTGAAAGACTTCAATACTCTCATCAAGACAATGATTCAAGACGATTCCAATTTATGATGAAAGAATCTATTCACTTCCAGAAAGAGAACCAATGGAATCTGAGTGCAAATTAAAACATAATTGTTTTTACTTTCTTTATTTTTCTTGCTTTTTTGCAACATGGCTAACATAGAAATGTTTTCCATGACTTCACATGTATACTTCATACCACATTGATTGTCTTCTCAATGACTGAGGGCCTAGCTGGAGGGAGGGAGAGAATTTGGAACTCAAAACCTTCTAAAAATGAATGCTAAAAATAAACAAGCAATAAATTTCTTTAAAGAGATGTAATTGGGAAATGTTGGACAAAATAAACAAAAGCACGACATTGATAATGTAAATTAGTGGTTTTTCTAAGTCAGCATGAGTCCCACAGCTGTTTCTGTTAGAACTGGATGCCCTTTGTCTTCCCTCATTTCTTACTCCTGAAATGATTTATGATAGTTATTTTTTTACTCCCTTCTTTACTCTAACCTTTACAATGAAATCCTGAATCAGTCAATGAATCAACAAGCATTTATTAAGTGCCCATTATATACCAGGCATTGTGCTAAGCTCCGGAGATACAAAGAAAGTAAAAAACAATCCCTGCTCTCTAGGAGCTCATGGTCTAATGTGGGAGACAATGTACAAATGACTATGTCTGAACAAGATCCAGATGGGATAAATAAGAAATAATAAACAGAGGGAAAGCATTAGCAGTAAGGAAGGCTGGGAAAGGCTTCTTGTAGAAGGCCAGACATGAGCTGAGACTTGCAGGAAGCCAAGGGGCAGAGCTGAGGAAGGAGACAGTTCTGGGCATGAAGGGCAGTAGTGAAAACTCTCTGATTTGGGAGACGGAATATCTCTTGTTAGGAGAATCCAGGAGGTCAGTAGGGCTGAATGGGATAGAACATGGGAGGGAGGAATGTAGAAGAACCAGAGAGAAGAAGGGGTTTGACCTTGAGGGTTAAACAGTATAGTAAGTTATTAAGGAATGTTTTACTAGGTTATTTGGAAATTTTCTCCTCCCTTCCCTGTTCTTCAGCAGATGTTGGTAAGCATTTGATGCTGGTCTTTTTGCAAGTTTTCATCTCAGGTATTGCAAAATGAGCTATTTATTATATACAAATGTGTGTGCACCAGGGATGGACTGATGGATGAGGCACATCCTATGGAGCTAAATGTTCACTCCAGCTTCTTTTGTTGGCACAAATGCAATGACCCTTTGCTAAAGGACATGCTCAACACAGAAACTCTTGATTTCAGGAAAACCAAGAGAGAAAATGCCCTGAAAGAGTTTGACAGGGAGCAGCAGTTCTCAGATTCTCTTCCATTTTCCACACTACTGAGCTGTGGTCTACTGTGAGGATAGAAAAGAAATCCTCTCTCTCTCCCTTGTGGAAAGTTTAAGGGAGAGGTAGCAGTGGAAGAGTGAGGTGTGTGTGTGTGGGGGGGGGGGTGTGATGGCGGTGGTATTGGTGGTGGTTGGAGATTGATTCACTTCAACTCCTCTTCTCACTCTCTAGGTGTTTCTTCCTAACTCTGACTGATCATCCATGATACAACACTCCCACCCCATCCCCACTATGCTTTGAAAACCAAAGAACAAGTCGGGAATTTCTGGGTTGAGCATGTCCTCCCATAAGAGACCTAAGTACATGCCCAGCTCCATTGGAAATGCTCCTTCTAGAAGGCTTCCAAGCCTCTCCCCACCAAGGTGATCCCCTATGCATGTGGTAAAATCACATGAGATTCCTCAAAAAAGTGACATAATTTTCTGTATAACTTTCAGATTATTAACATCAGGCAAAACATCAAACACTAAGACCTACACTCATTAATAATATTTGTCAATGACCAAATCACAGGATTCTTGTAGATGGTGAGGCTCTTCAGATGATCCTCTTCTTGATTAAAATAATGATGATTTTTAAGTCTCAAGATATTGAAGAGCCTCCTAAGTAAGATTTATATCACAGAGAAGGTGAAGAATATTGAGGGAAATTTTGATGATAAAAAAGACACAACAAAATACATAATTAAAATCAATTTTTAAAAAGATCTATAATTACTCATAAGGTTTTGGTCAATCCACACAAGAAAAACTCAAGTGGATAAAGAATCCATATTGGGAAGACCATAATATGCTATTGAATGAACAACCCTAGAGCTGTTCCATCAGCATATGTATTTTTGCATATACACATATACATATATTGAACTGATCCTGTAAAACAGGGGTTCTTAACCTAGAGTTCATAAACGTGTGTGTGTGTGTTTAATTTGGATAATTGCATTTCAACATAATTGGTTTCCTTTGTAATCTTATATGTTTAATGTTATTCATTTAAAACATTCTTTTGAGAAGAGGTCCATAGACTTCCCCAGATTGTCCAAGGAGTCCAAGACACAGAACTCTTTCTTTAGGTGGGCAATGAGCGAGGTTTAAGCACTGTCTAGGTAGGAGGATGAGAACAGGCTAGATAGCATTTTATGAACAGCTCAGTGTATTTAATTTTTTAAGTCTATCCTTGAACAATGGCCCATCTTTTAAAAATCAATATTCTTCCTGCAATGTTTATGACTGTAAATAAACTCTGGAAGACCAGTCTTTGAGGAGTTAAGGTTCTAGGTCATCCAAAGATGAATGGAGAGATATATGGGGTATAAACTTAAGTGTATACCTAGTGAAGGAATTTATAGGTGGAGAATTTAGGATATCATCAGAGAAGTGCATGGCCAGAAAAGGAGCTGACCAATCACAGAGTAAGGAATAGCCACTGAATGACCCTCATAAATCCATTGGTATTCATGCAATGTCAAGCATGTAGTTTAAGCCCCTTATTTCACAAGAGATCTGGAGGAAATTCCCCAGGACATTGGCTAGGGCTCCTGTGGAGAATTTACTAGACCATGGACATGATTTACTCATACAAAATGAGAAGATTTGGAAGGACATTTAGGATTATTTGGGACCTATGTGTTTGAGGGGTGTAGGCACATCAATGAAATGACAGATCTGTTGAAGAATGGGGAGAAAGATCATAGGATGATTCATTTGGCAATAGAAGGAAACTTAGAGGCCACCTAGTTCAACACCTTCATTTTACAAATGGGGAAACTGAGGCTCAAAGAGGTGATATGCCTTTCCCAAGATAATATAGTAGTAAGTGGCATAGTTGGGATTTGAACCCAGCATATCTGATTCCAAAAGCAGAACTCTTTTCATACCAACAGAGAAACAGTATACAAGTGCATGATCACTGTTTTAATGTTTTTATCCCCCTCTTCCCAATGCAGAAAAAAGAGGTCCTCCCAATAAATCAATTCCACTCTCTTCTTAGAATTCAAAACACTTTAAACAGCAGGGGTGCAACATGGCCCCATTAGTTTCCTTGAGAGCCAAAGTATCACTATTTTGATCTGAGGGAGGTGGGACACATTAAGAAGCATAATTCTGTTATGGATCCTAGAAATACTTATGAAGAAAAAGGAGAGGAAGAAAGTAGAGGAGAAGGAGGAGAAAAAGGAAAAAAAGGAGGGAGAAGAAGAGAAAGAGAAGAAAGAAGAGGAAGAAGAAAAGGAGAAAGAGGAGAGAGGAGGAAAAATGAGAGTGTGGGGGACTATGGGCATCATGTCTCAAATGCATCAGATTTTGTTGATGTATTATTTAGTCTGATGAACTATTTTCTTCTCTCTTTTTATTCTCTGGCAGAGGAATATATATATGGAAATAAAAATGATACAAAAATCACTATATGTTTAAAAATCAATTTTATGCTTATTACAGTAACCAGGTGAAAAGCTAGCAGAATAATCTCAAAGTAAAACCAATTAAGATTGGTCCTGATATTCCTATCTACAGATTTCACTCAGTCATCTTCATTGTCACTAGCCAAGTAGCCACTATCATAATTCAGTGTGGATTAGTTTGGAAGGAAAGGGACAAAAGATGAAAGGAAGGAAACAAACATTAGGTGCCCATTCACTGTGTGTGAGGCGCTGTGCTTAGCATGTTACAAATATTATCTCATTTGATTCTTATAATCCTGGGATGTACGTACCCCATTTTACAGTTGAGGAAGCTGAGGCTGACAGAGGGTAACTCAGCCAGTAAGTATCTGAGGCTGGATTTGGACTCGAGTCGTCCTGACTCCAAGCTCAGCAATGGATGCTGAGGAATAGCAAATGTGTTTTATTTTATTTTGGTTTTTTTCCCCGTGTCTCAGGCCAGAAGATCTTTACTACAACTTTTTTAAAAGGCCATCTGGAGAAATAAACATTAGACTTGGAGCCAAGGGAACTGAATTTGAATCCAGGCTTTCTTAGCATCATTGGAAGGATAGGAAAGGACCTGAGAGAGTGTAGTCTAAAAAGTCTCAGGTTTACAGATGAAGAAATTGAACCGGAGAGTTGAGTGTTCTGTCAAAGGCTACAGAGCTTATATAGACAGAAGGGTCAGAATTTGAACCCAGTCTGAAATTACTTTGTTTTTACTAAGTATCTCTATCTACATTACATTGCCTCAACAAAACATGAATTCCTCAAAGGCAAGGACAGATTTCATTTTGAATCTCCACCAGCCAGCACAGTGCCGAGAACATTAATAAACACTTCTGAAGTTTAATCTTCTGAATGCAAATCCAGTGTTCTCTCCACTATGGCAAGCTATGTAGCTCTATAACTTACTGGCTGTATGAACTTGGTCTCAGTATCCTAATCTGTAAAATGGGAGTATTATTAACTTCCCCATCCCCTTCACAGGGTTGTTTTGTGTAAAACTCCATAAATATTAATTCCTGTTATAAATGATGAAATTGGACAGCTCAGAACTAGGGTTAAAGTTGGAATTAGGGTTAGAGTCAATTAGAGTAAGGAATGGGAAGCAGATTGATCTGAATATTTCATTTATTATGCAGTGAACTCCTGGCACACATGAAATGTAAAATAAAAATCATGTGACAGTCTCTGAGATACTCAAGGATCCCTTGTTCCACAAGGTCAAGTCGACATTCATTACAGGATTTCTTCTTTAATAAAAGGGTGTTGCTTTTACTAGTTAGGTGATGGTGACTCAGGCTGGGTGTAATTTGTGTTGGATATGCCCAAGGGGTGGGAGAAATTGCACATTTCTCATCCCAAAGCTATATGCATCCAGGGCTGCCGCTTCCCTCCTGCCTGCTCTGTCCTCTCCCACACACAACCCAAGCACCCAAGGCAGGAACAAGATGAGGTACAGGCATGAAGACACTAATGTATTGTATGCATGCTCTTTTGAGGAACCAGGGTGAGGAGCCAAATTTATAGGGAACCAGTGTGGGAGCAAGGGAATCAGGAAATGAATTTTTTTTTACTCCCCTCACCTCCAGTCTACCTCACTCCCACTAGCTCAACTGCTACTATTCACTTGGCCAGGGTTTTCAAGAACTTGGTACTGATGGCATCTAAAAGGTAATAATGAGGATTCTAATAAGAAATAATTAGTCTGTGGTGTGGGGAGCTTGAAGGTATTTCAGCAGGACCCCAGGTATCCTCAAATACTAGATATTTTTTTAAGTTTTCCCCTTACAATAGCTAATGTTGCTGGATCCTAAAGGGTCATAAAGTGTAAGATGCCTGAGAATGTAAGAAATGGGCCAGGTTGATGTTGGATGGACTGATTTCTGAGAGGCCTCTCCCCTCAATCCAGCAAATTCTCACTGGGAATATTTCACCTAAAGTGGGATTTAAGGTCAAATTATCCATTATCTAATTTAAGCTCCTTATGAGCAAAGTTTTTTTTTCATTCTTTGTATTTGTACCCATAACCTGGAACTGAACTTGGCAGATAGTGGGCTTTTAATAAACACTTGTTGATTGGTTGACTGATCAAAGAGAGGCAAAGAAAGATGGCAAGGTGGCCCAGTGGATAAAACCAAGTGGGGAATCAGCAAGACCCGAATTAAAGCATTCTTTAAGCCCTTTCTATGTACTAAGCTTGGTACTAAGTCCTAAAAATATAGTTCCTGCTCTCAAAGAGCTCACTTTCTAATTAGGGAGGATAACAGGAAATCCAGTTGAAGGGTAGATCAATCAATAAATCAATCAATGAACATTTACAAAGCACCTGCTATGTGCCAGGCAGACAGCACACTCAATTTTTAAAATATTTCCTTTGATTTTCAGGATTTCCATTTTGGTATTTAGTTGAGATTTTTAATTTGTTCTATTTCTATTTAAGCTAGAAGGTAAATTGTAAATAATATGAAATTAGTC
This sequence comes from Pseudocheirus occidentalis, assembly GCA_028646575.1. Taxonomy (NCBI): domain Eukaryota; kingdom Metazoa; phylum Chordata; class Mammalia; order Diprotodontia; family Pseudocheiridae; genus Pseudocheirus; species Pseudocheirus occidentalis. Next base: position 17,765,422 of record CM053598.1, read on the forward strand.
TAGAAATCTAGATGGAAGTCCAGTCATGAAAGGCCTTTAATGCCAAACAGCAGGAATATACATTTTACCTTAGAGTCACTCTGGAGCCACAGGAGTTTCTTGAGAAGGGGTGTTCTTGAGGCACATGCTTCAGAAATATCAATTTGGCAGATGTTTGAAGGATGGTTTGGGGAAGAGAGAGATTAAAGGAAAGAAGGACAATTAAGAGATGATGGCAGCAGTCCAGGTGAAAAAAGATGAGGGCAGTGGCTGAGTGAGTGGAGAGAAGGGGATGGATACCTGAGATGCTGAGGAGGCAGAATTATAGGACTTGGCAACTGCTCATATATACAGGGTGACGGAAGGAAGAATCAAAGAAGACTTTGAGTGATGGGAGGATAAAAACAGAGAATGTAAGAAGCAGATTAGGCTCTTTGGGGGAGGAGCAGGTTTCCTTTTTAGGGATGTTGGGTTTTGTATGCCTATGAGGCATCACAAGCATTCAGCAATCTGGTATCAGTGCTCATGAGAGAATTAAAAACTAGATATGGGGTGGCACAGTGGCCAGAGCTTGGGACTTGGAGTTCAAATCTTGCTTCCGACACTTACTTGCTGTGTGATCCTTGACAAGTCACTTGACCTCCTTGTATGTTTTGCTTCATCTGTAAAATGGGAATAATATAAAACCTACCACATAGGTTTATTTTAAAGTTTTATTCATTTTAAACTTAAATGTTAAAAGAGAAAAAAGGAACATTTCCACAAATACAGATCATAAAGAGAGAATTCAATATAAAACCATGAATTTCCATTTAAGATTGCTTATTTTAAAAAAACCTATGTAATAATTTGAAACTATGCATAAAGGGATATAATACTATGCATACCCTTTGATCTAGCAATACTACTTCTAGGTCAGTATCCAAAAGAGATCGTAAAAAAGGGGAAAGGACATACATGTAAAAAATATTTATAGCAACTCTTTTTGTGGTGGCAAAGAGTTGGAAATTCAGGGAATACTCATCAGTTGGCAAATGGCTGGACAAGTTGTGGTACATTAATGTGATGGAATACAATTGTTCCATAAGAACTAGTGAACAGGCAGATTTCAGAAAAAAACTGAAAAGACCTACATGAACTGATGCTGAGTGAAGTGAGCAGAACCAAGAGAGAATTATACACAGTAACAGCAACATTGTACGATGACCACCTTTGATAAACTTAGCTCTTCTCAGCAATACAATGATCTAAGACAATTCCAAAAGACTCATGATAGAAAATGCCATCCACATCCAGAAAAAGAACTATGGAGTCTGAATGCATATTGAAGCATACGATTTTCTTTTTTGTGTATTTTTTCTTTCTTGGGGTTTTTCCCTTTTGTTCTGATTCTTCTTCCATGACATGTGGAAATATGTTTAACATTATTATACGTGTATAGCTTATATCAGATTGCAAGTTATCTTGGGTATGGGGCAGGGGAAGGAGGAAAAATTTAGAACTCAAAATCTTATAAAAGTGAATGTTGAAAACTAAAAATAAATAAACTAATAAAAAAAAGAAAATCTATGTAACAAATACTACTCATTGCTTTCAACGCTATTCAACTTTTCTGTTCTTCCTTCTAAGTTTTCTTTTGTTCTCTTTGTACTTTTTATTTTTTTCTCTCTCCCTCCCCAACCTACCCTAGAGAAGGTTACAATTAAACACAAATACACACACATATGTATTTATATGTGTATACACACATATGTAAAACCATACACAAGTTTTTTAAAGATCAAATGGGATGCCATATGTAAAGTGCTTTAAAAACCATAAATGCTACAAAATGCTATTATGACATTGCTATTACCATTATCATTCTTATATGATAATTGAGCTCATTAGAGTTAATGAGATTTGGGGCAGGTAGGTGGTGCAGTGAATCAAGCACCTACCCTGGAGTCAGGAGGACCTGAGTTCAAAGGCAGCCTCAGACACTTAACACTGGCTAGCTGTGACTTACCTTGGGCAAGTCACTTAACCCCAACTGCCCTGCCTTCCTCCTCAAAAAAAAAGAAAAGAGTTAATGATATTTTCAAGAGATTTAGTGGAGAAAGGGGAAGAAGAGGACCTATTATATAGCTTTGTCATGAATTAACTGGGACATAGGGCCATTCTTTCCTTCAGCCTCCATTTCCTCATTTGTAGAATGAGGGGTTTGCTCCAGATGGCAGCATAGTATAATGGGGAAAAAGGGATCTGGAGTGAGAGGTGCAGAGTTTGAAACCCTTTCTTCAGTTTATCACTCTGTGAGCTTGGAGAAGTTACTTTTTCTCTCTCAGATTTCCTAACCTACAAAAAGGGATGAGAGAGTAGACTTGATGGCTTGTAAGATTAATTCTAAATCTATGAAAATGGGATCTTTTCTAAATCTAAAAGCCCATGATTATCTGCCACACTTTTCATTGGCCAAGTGTGCCTCAGTTTCCTGAGCTGTAAAATGAAGAGGCAGGAGTAAGGGGCTTCTGCGGTTCCTTCCAGTTCTCCACTGATAGTCCTCTCTTGCCTTGAGTGGAGATTCCTGGCGGGAGTGGGGAATGGGGGGATGGGGGGATGGGGGGATGAGGGAATGGGGTGTGGGGAGGGGGACGAGGAGGGGGGACGGGGAGAGGTCCAATGCTCAGCTATTTGAGGCCATGTTCTTCATTTTATTTCTGCCTCAGTTTTCTCTGGAGCTAACAATTTTGGTGTTCCAAGAATAATGAACAAATAATCTATTCTAAACACTCTAGTATTAGTCAATGAGTCAACCCTGTTTTACTGCCTCATTATTTAAGGAAAATAATATACTTGCTTAGCTCTTGGTAAAAGCATCATTACTGTGCAAAGCACAAGGCTGTTGGATTTTGTCATTCCTAATCAATTAAAAATTATTATGTTAGATTGTTGTAAAATTAATATATCATGTAGAAGTGCATACATATTAATAATATAAGTGTTGTTTTTATTAAATTACTGGTCAATCTGGAACCATAGAGACAGTGAGTAGGGCAGTGATTGACACACCCCACTCCATACTGATGGCAGGTCTGATTTGATTATGGTTCTCAGAATAAGAACAAGAAATCAGGACCGGGTATACTCAGCAACAAACCAGATGCCAAGATGTCCCCCACTGGATAGGTCTGGTTTTCCTGATGTTATGATTAGAAGCATCATAATAGAGTTACGGATTAGCACATTGGCTAAGTACACAGCTGGCTTCTGAGTCAGGGAGACCTGGCTTCAAGTCTTGCTTTTGACACCTACAGGCTGTGTGACCCTGAGCAAGCTGCCTAACCTCTCTGTGCCCTGAGTACTTCTCTAAGATTTTAAGTGGCAGAGCATGTGCTAAGTAAACTTCACTGGTAGAGAGAATTTCTAATGCCAATGAAATCATAGGACTGTTCCAAGAAAAGATGACATTCCATGATTTTTCTCTTAAGATCATTCTCTAAAGTGGGAAGGACAGGGGGCTTCAGAGACAAAGATCCATGGCTTATTTCTGACAGCCTCCTTGTTGGCAGTCTGCATTTCATTCATGGTTCCTTATCCTCCCTCAGTGCCTTGGGGTGTACTCCTTCCACATCTCACTTGGCTGAAAATAGGCAGTGTGGTGGTACAGGATGTGGAATGTCCTGTCAGGAGAGCCCTGGACTGGAGTCCTGTGTTGGATATTGTCAGATGCGATTATTACTGAAAAACTTTAAAAAAAATGTTTTATTTTGTGCTCTGAAAACTATCTCCACCATATCCCCTTCCCCCTCATAGAGAATGCAAGAAAATAAAAACCCATTATAACATATATAGTCATGAAATCCTGTATTAATTAAGTCCAAGAAAAATGCCTCAGTTGGTGAGTAAGGAAGATTTTACAGTGGAGGAGAAAATGGGGGGGTGGGGCAACACAAACCTCACTCTCCTACAGCTTGTTCAAAGAGGGAAGAATATATATTGTTACCTTATTACCTTTTCTGCCTTGCTCTTAGCCTCTTCCCCTCCTACTACTTCCTTGTTGGGTGAGATAGATTTCCCTACCCAACTGACAGAGAGTAGTGGATCAATGGAATAGATTGGGTACAAAAGACTCAGTAGTC
>CM053598.1:17770021-17822872 GCA_028646575.1 Pseudocheirus occidentalis
GATTGAAAAGATGTAAGAATAAAATGGTCTGTTGTACAGTTGTAATTAAAAATGAAAATTAAAAAAAAAAAAGAACCCTGGACATAGAGTCAGAGGACATGAGTTCAAATTCTGCCTTCCCGTCAAGTTTTGAATCCAGTAATGTTAAGAGAAATCCTAGATCTTATCACCCACTGTTTCACTAGCTGCTGTAATGAAAAGAGAACATCTTGTTCATTTAAAAACAAAACAAAACAAAAAAAACCCTTTAAAACTGGATAAACTGGAAAGTGAAGTCCTACAGCTCTTTTCACGTCTCTTAAAATAGAAATTTCAAAATGTCCTGCTTCCTACATATTGGAGAGCACTAGAGATCTACAAGTTAATGGCTGTTTCTAAGGTCTCTTCCCCATTGAAACTTATAAAGTTTGAGAACTGAGATGTGGCTGGGGGAAGGCCTTCTCTCTTGGTCAAAGATAAGACTTTTGTTTCATCCTTACTATGTCAAAAGGTATTAAATTCCAACTTGCATATATTAGACTGGTTGAAGTCCCACTGAATTCTGAGAACCCTAATAAACATTCTGGGGGTGCTGCTGGTCATTGTGCTGGGACAAAGAAGAATCATTCTTTGTGGTTTTGGAATATCCTTCATGCCCATTTCCAGTGAGATTATACATCATAGGATTTAGAGCTAGAAGGGACCTTTGTCAGATTAGACCAAAACCTTCATTTTACAGGTGAGGAAACTGAGGTCCAAGAGAGAGAAAATGACTTTTACAAGGTCCTACAAGTAGTGAATGCCAAATGTGACATTCAAACCTGGGTCTTCTGACTTTAAATCCAATTTGTCCTTTCAGGAAATCATCAAGGAAAACTGCCTTGAGGTCCCAGAACCAGATAGTAAAGTAGTCATTGAAAGAATCCACCGACCACCTCCTGAAGGAGATCCCAAACTGAAAACACCAAGGAATATTGTAACCAAATCTCCAAATTATCAGGTCCAAGAGAAAATACTGCAAACATTAGTAAGGGCAAACTTACATTCCTACAAGGAAAGATGATACTTGTAACTCTTGAGAACTGTATTATTATTATAATATTTAAAAGGGGTATATGTAGACAAAAGACATGGGTGTGAAGATAAAAAGTCTAATTAAGTGGTGAAAAGAGATTGTATTGGGGGAAGAGGAAAGGAAGAGGCAGATCAGGGTAAATTACATTGCATGAAAAGGCACAAAAACCTGTTACAGTAGAGGGAAAGAAGTTAGAGATGAGCATTATTTGAAGTTTATTCTCATCAGATTTGGCTCAGAGAGAACAACAAAATCAGTTAGGTATGGAAATCTAACCCTGTAGGAAGTAGGAGAGGAAAGTGGAAAGAAAAGGGAGGGAGTGGATAGAAGAGAAGGAAGAAGCAGTAAGGGAAGAAAGGGAAAGAAAAGGGAGGGGGCTGATAGAAGGAAGACTGAGGGAGGTGGTGGTAGAAAGAAAATCTTTAGTGAGGAGAGAAAGGGAGAAAGGAGAGAAAAAAGCATAAACAGGGAGAAAAATAGAATGGAGAGAAAAACACAGATAGTAATTATAATTATGAATGTAAATGGGATGAACTCTCCCATAAAATGGAAGGGAGTAGCAGAGTGGAATAAGAATCATAATCCTACAATATGTTGTTTACAAGAAACACATCTGAAGCAGAGGGATACACACAGAGTACAGGTAAAAAGTTGTAGCAGAATATATTATGCTTCAGTTGAAGCAAAAAAAAAATGAAGAAGAAGGGATAGTAATCCTGATCTCAGACAAAGCAAAAGCAAAAATGGATCTAATGAAAATAGATAAGGAAGGAAACTACATCCTGCTAAAAGGTACCATAGACAATGAAGTAATATCATTACTAAGCATATATGTACTAAGTGGTAGAACATCCACATTCTTAGAGGAGAAGTTAAGGGAGTTACAGGAAGAAGTAGATAACAAAAGCATACTAGTGGGAGATTTCAACCTTTCCCTCTCAGAACAAGATAAATCTAACCACAAAATAAACATGAAATAAGTTAAGGAGATGCATAGGATTTTAGAAAAGTTAGATATGGTTGACCTCTGAAGAAAACTGAATGGGGATACAAAGGAATATACCTTTTTCTCAGTAGTAATGGTAGCTACACAAAAACTGACCACATATTAGAGCAAGAAAACCTTACAATCCAATAAAGAATGGCAGAAATATTATATGCATCCTTTTCAGATGATGATGAAATTGAGAGAATGTCCATCAATTAGGGAATGGCTGAACAAGTTGCACTATACAAATGTAATGGAATACTATTGTGCTACAAGAAATGACGGGTAGGCAGACTTTAGAAAAACCAGGAAAGACTTATATAAACTGATGCTGAGTGAAATAAGCAGAACCAGGAGAATATTGTACACAATAACAGCCACAGTGTGCAATGACTGACTTTGCTAGACTTAGCTCTTCTCAGCAATGCAAGGATGAGTCCAAAAGACTTATGATGGAAAATGCAACCCACATCCAGAGAAAGAACTTTGGAGTCTGAATGCTGATGGAAGCAGAGTATTTGCTCGTCTTTTCTTTTGTTTTTTCTTATTTCTTGTGGTTCCTCCCATTAGTTCTAATTCTTCTTTACATCATGACTAATGTGAAAACATGTTTAATATGAATGTATAAGTAGAGCCTATATCAGATTGCGCACCATCCTGGGGAGGAGAAAGGGGAGGGAGGAGAAAATTTAAAACTCAAAATCTTATGGGAGGGTTGAAAACTAAAAAGAAATTATGTATTTAAAAAATAAATTACAGTAAAGCAAAAAATAAATAAATCCAACATACCATGATACCTGCCTTAGTCTGTTCTTAAAGATAAGTGAATTATTTTTCAAATATGCTCTTCTCTTAAGAAGGCGGTAGAAGGAGTAGAAGGGAGAATCTATTTAACTCAGTGTTTTAATTAGTACAGAGGAAAATGGGTCAATACTAGAGTATCAGGAAGAATTTGGAGGACTGGACAATGACTGGAGAAAGCTGGGACTCCTCAGAGAAGGAAGGAGAGATAGATTTACACGTATATACATAGTGCGTACATTTGGGGAGTCCTGGGACTCCTTTTTTGTTTACTTGTCTTCTTGTTATGTAGCTGAAATGGTTAGCTAGAGTGCTTGCACAAGACCTGAGGACACTTTTACCCATGTTCGAAGAGACATCAGAATGGGACAGAGTCTAATAAGCCCAGGTGAACATAGAATGATAGATTTGGACCCCGGAGAGCCCTGAGGCCAACCTTCTATCTTAAGGATAAGAAAACTGAGGCCCAGAGACACTGGGTATCTTATCCAAGACCCCACAGACCATACTTCATAGAATCAGGAATCAGGACCTGCAGGCCTTACCATTCATCCACCCTGCCTCTGCCCTGTGGATGCCTAGTCCTGTAATCTGGCCTTCAGTTGTAACCTAAGGACCACTGGACCTTGCCTGCCCCACTTCTGCTGCCTTGGAACTCTGGGGCCTTTCCATACACTTTGCAACTAGATTTTTCTTTTAAACATACAATTTGAGTATGGGCTCCCTGAGAGCCAGGACTGAGCTCATTTTTGTATTTGTACCTTTTCAGTGTTTAGTATTTAGTAAGCCCTTAATAAATGCTTAATAAATCCAATGACTGAATAAGATAAATTAAATTCTGAGGCTCCTGGGGGAAACCGAATAGGGACATGAAACAGAGATTTTTCGGAAGTTTTTAACAAAATGATATCATTTCCAAGGACTACCCCTCCTCCTACAGAAGCTTCATTTGTCCTTCAGTAGGCTTTTAGCTGTGTCTAACTTTTCATGACTGTATTTGGGATTTTCTTGGCAAAGATACTAGAGTGGTTTGCCATTTCCTTCTCTAGCTTGTTTTGTAGATGAGGAAACTGAGGCAGACACAGTAAAATGACTCGTCCAGGGTCACATGGTAAGTATCTGAGGCCAGATTTGAACTCAGGAAGATGAGTCATCCTCACTCCAGGTCCAGAGCTCTCTGTACTATGGCGTCACCTAGCGGTCCCATAACCAAGAAATACATTTAAGCAAAACAAATTGATAGACCTGGTCTGATAGTTTATGCTGAATTCTGCTGTACTGTGCTATTTCCTCTATTAATAGAATGTGAGCTTCTTGAGAGCAAGGTCTGTTTTACTTTCTCTTTGTGTCTGTCTCCTTTATACATTCTGTGAACATAGTAAGCACTTAGCAAATTCATTCCTTCACTTGCAGCCCCTCCACTTCTCTGTCAGTTCTTGGAGGCAAGATAGGAATTTACATTGTTCTGACATTTTCTAGAGTTGTTTTCTTTTAAGTTGCATTCTGTAAAGCATTCTTTTTGTTCTGTTTATTTTTTTGAGCATCAGTTGAAATGTCTTCATCAAGTTTTCTGGATTACTTTGTTGTTGATGGTGTATAGTCCCTGGAAAGATAATGTGATGCAGAGAGCAGGGAGTCAGCTTCAGAGTCAAGGAGAGACCTTATTCTATTCCTTCCTACAACACAGGTTGGTGTTTCCCTGAGCAAGCCACTGGACTTCTCTTTCATGCCCCCACATAGCTCTCTTAAGACTTGGAGCTGTAGAGTAGTTAGCAACCTGAATTACTAGCAGAGGAAGGAGAAGGAATGAGCATATATTAAAGTACCTACTATGTGCCGGTCCCCATGCTAAGTACTTTTTAAAATTAAATGATTTGTTTTTACTTTTCAACATTACTTCCATAAGTCTTAAAATTCCTCCTCCCGCCAAGACAGTTTGCTATCTGATATGGGCTCTACACATTCATTCCTCTATTAAACACATTTTCACATTAGTTATGTTGCATAGAAGAATTAGAATGAATGGAAAATACTATGAGAAAGAAAAAAAAGAGCCACAAAATAAAACAAAAAAGAAAGTAGTCTGCTTCATTCTGCATTCCGACTCCATAGTACTTTCTCTGGATATGACTGACATTTTCCATCACGTGTCCTTTGGAATTGTTTTAGGTCCTTGCATTGCTGAGAAGGGCTATGTCTGTCAAAATCAATGCTCTCACACTGTGGCTGTTATTGTGTACAATGTTCTCCTGGTTCTGCTCCCCTTACTCAGCATCAGTTCATATAAGTCTTTCCAGGTTTCTCTGAAGTCTGCCTGCTTGTCTTTTCTCATAGCACAATAATATTCCATTACATTCATGGGCTGCAACTTGTTCAGCCATTCCCCAATTGATGGGCCGTCCCCTTGATTTCTAATTCTTGGCCACCACAAAAAGGGCTGCCATAAATATTTTTCTACATGTGGATCCCTTAAAAAAAGTTACCTCATTTGATCCTCACAACAACTTTAGGAAGTAGGTGTTATAATTATCTAAATTTTACAACTGAAGAAACTGAGGCAAAGGTTAAGTAATGCCCAGGGTGATACAGTCAGTAAGTCTCTGAGGTCAGATTTCTATGGTCAACCTGAATTAAGGCAGCAATATAGCAAAAATTAGGATCTTTTGTCAGGGCAAGGGGTTACAACTGGGATTCCACGCAGTAACAAGTGCTGGGAAACCTGAAAAGGGACATGGGGTTCTAATAAAGTATTTGGACAAAGGGAACAGGACTGCAGGAGCAAAAGGGTGGTTCACCTAGATTTCACCAGGTAAGTTGTTTTTCAAAACAACTGAAAGTCCATAGAGAAGGTTTGGGAATCACAGAAGGGACATGTTGGTCAGGGCATTTACAAAAAGGTCAGAGGCTGGGAGGGATGCTGTCTGGTAAGCCTCAAGCATTGTATGAGTCTGGGAAGGGAGACTAGGTCTGCTCTAGTCAAGAACGTTTGCCTGTACTCAGGTCTTCCTGATTCTAGGCCCAGAACACTATTTACTGAACCACCACCTTTGTCATTAACTGAAGAAGTTTCTTTTCAAGAATTCCCTACCTAGATGAGCTCGTAGATCTGGACAATCTGTATGTGTATGTGTATGTAACTTCAGACACTCACTAGGTGTGTGACCCTGGGCAAGTCATTGCATAGTTTGCCTCAGTTTCCTTATTTATAAAGTGGGGGTTAATAATAGCACCTACCTCCCAGGCTGGTTGTGAGAAAGAAATGAGAAATGAGGAGGCTCCCTTTCTTAACCTCCTCACCACACCTAGTGCTTGACAGGGTCCTGGGTAAATCAATTGAATCAATCAATCAATCAATTGAATCAATTAATCAATAAATGTTTATTTAGCTAAGAGGAGCTAGGGACTCAAAAAGAGACAATACCGTCCTGGTCCTCAAGGAGCTCCAAATCTAATTGGGGGAGACAACAGGATGACAAATATATACAAAGCAAGGGCTGTGTAGAAGACAAACAGGAAGTTATTAAAAAAGGGAAGGCCCTGGAATGATGAGGGGCTGGGGAACTGAGCAACGTAGAGAAGGTAACCTAACCTGCCCTCCAGGTCTTATGTGATTGAATCACACCAGGGAGGTCACATAGGTTGGATGTGGAGCTAGGGAACCTATGTTTTAAACTTGATTCTGCTACTTACCATACCAGTCACCCTGTTCAAGTCATTTCTACTCCCTTGAACTATGTCCCTCTTTTGAAAAATGAGAGGTTTTGACTCAGATCTCCAAAGCAGGCATGGGACACTGGCTCCAGAGGCTGAGGATCTGGGTTTAAATTCACTCTGCACTGTGGGCCTTAGGGCCTACTTCCTCCAGTCCTTCATCTGTAAAATTCGGGGTGTGTGTGTGTGTGTGTGTGTGTGTGTGTGTGTGTGTGTGTGTGTGTGTGTGTGTGTGTGTGAAGAATCCCTCTTGGGGGAGGGATTGGACTTCATGGCCTCAGGAAGGAATGCTAACATTGGAGGCTCCAGACTGGGTTCAGAGGCTGCCTCTGATCCTACCTAAGGGACCTTGACCAAATTACTGAACTTCCCTGGACCTGAGCTGTCTCATCTGGAAGACGAGGGACTTGGCTTAGCTGGCCTCTGAGGTCTCTGCCAGCTCTAATAATAAAATAACCCGAGTTTATAAAGTGCTTCATGTGTGTTAGAGGCAGACAGAGGGCATGATGAGTGGAGGGCTGGACTTGGAGCCAGGAAGACCTGAAGTCCAATGTTGCAGAAGCCACTTACTGGCTGTGTGATCGGGGCAACTTACATAAACTCTGCTTACCTTACTTTTCTCACCCTCAAAGTGGGGACTAGAATAGTGTCTACCTTAGAGGGCCATTGTGAGGATCTTATCAGATAATAAGTGTAAAGCCCTTACACACACACGAAATAAATGTTCACTTGCTATTAATGTGTAAAGTGCTTTGCAAACCTTTTTCTTAAACGCTACATCAGTATTAACTTATTATTAATATGTGGATGCTTTGTAACCCTGGAAGGCCTTATAAAGGTTACTTTGTAATTCACAGGGGCGGTGCTTCCTCACTTAAATGGTACAGAACTCCTAGCGGTTCTGTCCCCAGGACTGTGGTCTGGGTCAGGGGCTCATGTCATGGACCCTGGAGCGCTGGGGAAGCCCACGGGCTCCTCAATGCACTACGTGAAACAGAATCGCAAAGAAACTATATTGAAATAAACAACAGGAATCTGTGGTCCCCAGGCTACAATCCTTGCTCTCGAGCCCGTGATCCTTTCCCGACACAGGTGGCTCTGGATCCAAATCCTGCCTCAGATATTAATCAGCTGGGTGACCCCAACATCTGCCTCCGTTTCCTCAATGGGTGTAATAGTAGTGTACCTCTTAGAGTTGCTTAAGAATCCAAGAGTTAATGTTTGTAAAGCGTTCTACGAACCTTAAAGAGCTACCTATGATCCTGTGTCCCTCGGCTCCACCGCGCGTAGACTCTAACATAATTCCGCCCTACCGCGCAGTTTGTTTCCGACGAGAACCTAAGGGCCTAGGTCGGTGGGCGGGGCGGAGGAGAGCTCGAGGACGCTTGCGCCGGGGCTCAGTCGGCGCCCGCCCCGCTGCTTTCTGCGCACCGCCTTTTCGCCGCTGTTTCGCGCCGCCGCCCCCCCGGAAGGCGAGCGGCGGAGAGAGCGGGCTCTAATTGGCCGCTTTGAAAGTCTACGGGCGCGCTGATTGGCGGAGTGGAGACACTTTAGCGCGCTGAGTTTGAAACTGGCCTCAGTCGGCGTCCCGGGAGCTGAGGCGGATTAGACGGTCCTGCTGTCGCTGCAGCCGCTGCCCCTTCGGCCTCGGCCTCCTCAGGTAAGCGGGCCCGGGGCGAGAGGAGGGAGGCGCGGCCCGCGGAGGCGGGGGGAGGAGGGAAACGGAATCCCCGGCCTCAGTTTCCCGTCTTGTAAACGGATGGCGTGGCGGCTCCTCCCCTTCCTGTGCCCCCTCTGAAGGACCCCTGCCCGGCCGGGGGAAGAATCCCCCCGCGCCTTCCCCCGGAGAGCCCGGAGCCCTCGCCCCACGCGGCCGCGCGCCCCCGAGGCGGGGGCAGGGCTGCCGGGGACTCTGCTGAAGCCCGGGCCGGCGGGACTCGCACCCAGGGCTCCGGGCGTCCTGCGCGGTTCTTTGTTCCCGAGCCCCTGGGGGCGGGCCTGGTCTTGGACCCGGGGCCCGCGCGTAGCAGGAGCTTCGCGGGGGAGCGGTCGGGGTCCTCTCCAGCTCCCCTAAGGCTCCGGAAGAGCCTGCCCCCACTCCCACACGTGACCGCGACCCCGCGTGGGTGCCGCCGCCGCGCTGGAACTGTCACTGGGCACGTCGCGACCGGCTCCCGGGCCCTGCCTGGCACGCGGGGCTCCTTCGTGGGCCGCGCTTCTCACTTTTACACCGGAGGCGGGCAGCCCGTGGGCACGAGCCCGGCAGTGTGAGCCGCGCCTCTCCCGGGCTTGGATGGATGCTGAGCCCCCGGAGGGAGCGCGGGGTGGTCCCGGGGAGGGCGAGGTTCCCCGCGGAGCAGCCCCTCCCCCACCGCGGGGTACCAAGAAGAGCTCAAAGCGTTTCCGTGCAGCCCCGCTTTCCTGTTCTTGGGGTACACGTCAGGCCGGCCCGGGGTTGGCTTAGTGACCCCGAGGTCTGTGTGTCTGTTTTCCTGCAGCCCCTCCCGCGTCTGTCCTTCCCTTCTTGTCCCTTTTCCGCTATGTGGATCTGCAGCGGGCTTTTTCTGTTCCTATGTCCTGCGGATTCCTTCCAGCTTAAGGTGCCGTCATGCCCGTTGCACAGGGCGTGGAGGCTAAAGGCTTGTGAGTTGTAAAGGTTCGGTGGCTTGGTGCAGGGTAATAATACGGTTAAAGGAATCTGGTGAGGTAACTTTATGGATGAGGGAGCCGAGTACAGGGACTTGGTCCAAGGGCATACTTAGACAGCAAGAAAATCAGTACTTAACTGCAGTATTCATGCTCTTAACGGCGCTACACGGGGCACTGGAAAAGGAGCCTTGGCACGCGCCAGAGGAGGGTGTGAAATGCAGGAAGGTAGGGGCTGCCCCCTGACCACTCTGACCCCAGTGCTAGAGGAAGAGACCAAGCCTCAAGTCACCGGGAAATGTCTGAAAGAGCATTTGAACGTTATCTGGGCTCGTAGAACCTCCTGGATCCCTTTCCTAGACAACCAAGGTTGCAAAAAGTGGAAAGCACAGGGCAGAGGTGGCCCTGCCATCTGTCCCCCTGAGAAGTGGCTGGAGGAAGGTGGCCAGCTGGTGCCTGTGCGGAGATAGCCGCAGACTTTCCGGCTAAAAGGAAGACAGATGAACAGACTGGTCTAACATAAGATTGGTAGGAGAATTTTTAGCTATTTTTTCAAATTGAACTAATTTATGCGGTTCCTGGCTTCTTACTGTCTCTTACAGTCTGGCTTCTGACCTCGTCTTTCTCCCTGAACAGCTCTCTCCAAAGTTACCAGTCATCTCTTAATCACCAGGTCCAGTGGCCTTTTCTCAGCCCTCCTCTTACTCAGTAAACTGTTCCCTGTCACCTCCATGATCAAATACAAAATCATCTGTTTGGTCTTCAAAGCCCTTCATCATTTAGCTCCCTCCTTCCTTTCCAGTCTTTTTACTCCACTTGGAGTAAATTGGAATAAAGGTATAGTGTGTCTGACCGGTGGGACCCAGGTGAGCTTGGAGTCTTGGAGGCTCTACCACAACCGTCCATAATCCTGCCATACTCTTCAGGCCGGTGACACCGACCTCCTGGCTGTTCTTTGAACAAGACTGTCCATCAAAATTTTGGCTTAGTATTTTCTCTGGCTGTCTTCATGTTTACTTCCTGGCTTTCCTGGTTTCCTTTTAAATTCCCACTAAAACCCCATCTTCTACAGGAAGCCTTTCCCATCCCTTCTTAATTCTAGCGCCTTCCCTCTCAATGTTCCTGATAATCTTGCATATAGTTTCTGTATTTATTAACTGCCTGAATTCTGTTCATTTTGGGCTTGCTGATTATTGGGTGAGTGTAGTGGAAAAAGGGCTATCTATAGTTCTTTACAAAGTGTACAAATTAAAATTGGTGTCCAGCCATTCATGATCCAAGTCCGCCATCATAGAACTGGCTCTAAAACTGGAAGGGACAGAGACAGCCCAGGACTTGGCTACCTGAGAGTCCACCTTCAGTCCTCTTTCACACGCATTTAGCATGAAGTGATGCCTTAGTTTTTGTCTTCTTTCATAGTGGAAAGCATAAGTAAAAGTTTTCTCCATCAAAATAACTGAGAGGCCTCATGCTGTCAGTGGGTAGTTGGCTTGGAAGTTCCTGTCTGCCCCTTGGCTTGAGCTGGCTGTAGTCATTTAATCTCTTAGTGCTGTAGGCCAGAGGTGTCAAACATGCTGCCCATAGATTAAAATATAATTGGGAAATATTTATTTTTTTAATTGATTTGTTTGTTTACTTTTAGTTTACAAAATTCAATTCCACAGTCCCTTGAGTTTCAAATTTTCTCCCCGCCTCCCATGGCAGCATGCAGTCAAGTATAGGATCTGGAAATACTTCCACATTGGACCTTAGTCTGGTTGTAATGGATGAAGGGAACAATGGGAAAAAAGAAAGAAAAAATAAACATGGGAAAGAGAGCATGTAGTTTGTTTCAATCTGCATTTAGACTCTTTTCTTTCTAGATCTTTCTCTGAATGTAGACATCTCCTTCCATCCTGAGTCTTTTAGAGTTGTTTTATAACCTTGCGTTGCTGAGAGGAGGCCAGATCATCACAGTTGGTCGTCACACATACGTTTTGTCTGTGATTGTGTACAAATTTCTCCTGGTTCTGCTCTTTTCACTTAGCATCAATTTGTATAAGCCTCTCCAGGTAAATATGAAGTTTGTCTGCTCCTCGTTTCTTAAAGCACAATAGTATTCCATTACGTTCATACACCACAGCTTGTTCAGCCATTCCCCAATTGATGGGCATCCCCTTAATTTCCAGTTTTTTGCCACCACAAAGAGAGCTGCAATAAACATTTTTGTACATATGGGTCTTCCTCCCACTTCTGTGATCTCTTTGGGATACAACCTTATAAGTGGTATTACTGGGTCAAAGGGTATGCAGTTATTTATAGCCCTTTGGGCATAGTGTCCGGTTGTTTTCCAGAATGGTTGAGTCAGCTCACAGCTCCACCAACAATACATTAATGTTCCAATTTTTCTACGTCCTCTCCAGCATTTGTCATTTTCCTGTTTTGTCATCTTAGCCAATCTGACTGGTGAGATGTGGTACCTCAAAGTTGTTTTGATTTGCATTTCTCAAATCAATACTGATTTAGAGCAATTTCTCATATGCTTATAGATATCTTTAATTTCCACCTCTGAAAATTGCATGTTCCTATCCTTTGACCATTTATCAATTGGGGAATGACTTGTATTCTTATAGATTTGACTCAGTTCCCTGTATGTTTTAGAAATGAGGCCTTTATCAGAGACACGATTGGGAAATATTTAACAAAATAAACAAAATGTAATAAAACATAGGCAAGCCTTGGACATATTGTGTGTTGAGTTCCAGTTCACTACAGTAAAGTGACTATTACAGTAAATTGAGTCACATAAATATTTTTGTTTCCCAGGGCATATAAAAATTATGTTTACACTGTTGTCTATTAAAGAGTGCAATAAAATGTCCTAAAAAAAAACCCTACATACCTTAATTTAAAAAATGTTGACCATCATCTGAGCCTTCAGCAAGTCATAATCTTTTTACTGGTAGAGTCTTGCCTCAGGTGACTGCTGACTGCCCAGTACAGTGATTGCTGAAGGCTGGGCTGGCTGGGGCAGTTTCTTAACAACAATGAAGTTTTCTGTGTCAGCACTTCTTAGAAGACTTGGAGGTCTTTTGGGGTTATTAACTGGCTCAATTGCAATATTATTGTGTCTCACAGAATAGAAGCGAAATGGGGAACTGTGGGCAGAGCAGTCAGAACACACTCAACATTGGTTAAGTTCAGCTGTCTTATGTGGGTGAGGTTTGCAGCGCCCCAAGACAGTTATGGTAAGGAGCATCGAGGATTGCTGACCACAGGTCACCTTAAGTTTGAAATGTGAGAATTACCAAGAGTGACACAAGACAGCACGTGAGCACTTGCTGCTCGAGAAATGGCACCAATAGATGTGTTTGAGCCACGATTGCCACACAGCTTGAGTTTGTAGGAAATGCCCCGTGTGCAGAGTGCAGCCAGACCAGGTGTGCTGTGGATTGGAGTTTGTCACCTCTGCTTTAGGCAGCCTGCTTGGCAATCCTTTGGAAGTTCCCTATACCGGTGAAAATACAGTGACATCTTGATTTGTCATTACTTCATCAACAAGTCATTGAATAAAGTGCCATCTTGCAAGGAGGATGCAGATGTACTGGGGTTGCAGATGGAATTGCTCCCTGCCCTAAATGAGCTTGCATTCTACTTGAGGGGTAAACTATATACACAGATGGGCAAATAGAGAGTATTTCCAGAATCCGGGGAATACTAATAGGACTCCGGTACAAGCTGACCAGTAAAACAAGAGTTACTTTTAGAGCCGGAGGTGCCTTGGAGAGAACAGTAGAACAGTATTCCAGGCACAGAGATGAGAGATGGCGTGTGGAATGTGGGACACTCTGGAGGTCATGAAAATGGTAGTTTAAGTTTTTCTTTCATGTGCCAGTTCCACATTCCACCCTGTGCCAGACTCCCTTCTCCTGCCTCGATTGTATGGAGTTTAGAAATGCTGACCATTACAGTAGTCTGTGGTTCTGTGTTTAATAAAATATTGATAGTTGTACTTGAAGCAATTTAGACTGCCAGTTTATCACTGAAGTTTTGTTTGTTTTTTAGTAAAAATTTCAGCTATGTTTTAAAACTTGATATATTGTTTGAAAGCAATTTCTTTTTTTTTTTTTTGACAATATCATTTGTTTCTGGATGTATATCTTCTCTTTCCCTGCCCAGAAAGCCGTATCTCATTATAGCTATATAGAGTGGTGGTGTTTGCGTTAACATAATTGTCATTGGGTGCATTATTTTTCTGGTTCTGCTGTCTTTTTGCATTAAGTAATGTTTTCTATTGCTCCTTTGAATTCTTGTTTTTGCAACACCATAATTTAATTTTGTTTCTTAATCTATATTTGGCAGAATACCAGAACGTCAGAGCTTTATAATAAAGATGAGAAAATTAGGCCCAAATATTTTGTCCAAAGTCATGAAGTGTAGAGATGCACTTAGCTCTTCTGACTCTTAGCGTTCTGAACAGCGTATCAGTACGTGATAGTGTTAGACAAGGGTATCCCCAGGAATTTTATTATAAATTTCTCCTTTATTGATTTAACAAGCTCTTGCCACTGTTCTAGGCTCTGCTCTGGCTGTAATGAAAAGATAACCATCCCTGCCCTCAAGAACCTTATATTCTAATGGGGAAAAGTCAACTCGTGTGTGAATCTTACTTTTTTAGTTCTTTGGGAAATGCTAAGCAATTCATCTTTAGTATCCATGAGTTTTTATTATCTGAACAGGGAGCAAGAAGAGGTAGCCTGAGCCTGGCTGTTTGACCAAAGTTGTTCATAGGAATAGAGACTGGCTTGGGACTTGGTATAAGGAATTCTCAGAAAGTCCTACTTTCTCCTTCATCTGAGTTCTTTCTAGCTCCCGCTCAGAAGAGTTAAAAGCTTTTCCTTGTACAGAGAGGAGCACAGGGATAAACCATGTGAAAATAGATTAGTCTTAAAGAGATAACTGAATCTCAGGGTCACATGGCTGATAAGTGTCAGATGTAGGATTTGAATCCAGGTTTTGCTTCCCAAAAAATGAGCAATTCTTCTAGTAAGGAGTCACTTTAATTTTTTTTTTCTTTTCCCATTTCAGAGTCTCCAGCATATTGAATAGCTATGGAGAACTACACAAAAATTGAGAAAATTGGGGAAGGTGAGTGGTTTATAAAATCTTCAAGTGATAAGATTGAAAAACCAAAAAAAACCTTTTCAAATTTATCTTAGTCTTCGCCGCCCTCCTTTCCCCCTTCCCCCCCACCCTGTAGTGTGGAGAGCTACATGATTTTCCTCTTCTCAATACACAGGTCCTTTTATCTCTACCCATATATGAACACGTGCTTATTACATTGCCCCCCTCGGTCAGTTATCACCAAGTGCTTGTTAGACACTTGTGTGCATTGCTGAGTATACAGAGAAGAGACGCAGGTCTGTCTTGAAGGGAGGAGGGGAACAGTGTATAAAAAATAGATATACTGTCATTTTTAGAGGAGAGGACACGAGCAGTCAGTGGCTGAGCATGTTGGGCTGCTTGTAGAAAGTCACCTTCAAAGCTCATTTCTGTGAGCTGAGACAGCAGGCCAGCCATTGGGAAAAGTCATGGGGATGAGGAGGGCGATGTTATGGAGGGAAAAGAACAAGGCCAGCTTGACCAGGACCTAGGACTGAGGAGTCCTGTAAAGTAGACCTGGGAAAGGACAGCTGAGGGCCAGAGCCAAGCAGGGGTGATGGAAGGGAGCCACCGCTGGAAAGGCAGGGGAGGGCGTCACTTGGTCTGATTGGTGCTTGAGGATATCATTTTGGCATGTCTGTGAGGTTCAACCCATTACGTGGAGATGGGGAACCCAGTTAGGAGGTTATTGAAGGGTCCTGGCACTAGGGGTGAGAGCCTGAACCTTGTCGGGACTCCAGGAGTTAGGGGAAAGGAACAGACACAGGATGTTTTGAGGCCCCAGTTAGCAATCATTTAAGTGCCTGCCCTGTTCCAGCATTAAGTCCTGCAAAGAGACAAAAATCAAACCAGTCCCTCCTCTCAAAGAACTCAGTCTGATTGGGGAGACAAATGTATAGAACTAAGTAGAAGCAAGATATAAACAGAATAAATTGGGAGGAAATCTCAGGGCAGTCCTTAGTATTAAAATAAGGGGGTTCAGAAAATGTTTCTTCCAGGCAGTAGGATTTTAACTTAGACCTGAAGGAAGTTGGGGGATCTGGAAGGGGAAATGAGGAGGGAGAGGATTTCAGGCACTGGGGCAGCCAATGAAAACATACTAATGCAAGGAGCAGCAAGCAGTTGGGTTAATTGAATGAGGTAGGGTGGGGAGGGACATGGTTAGGCCTCCACTTTAAAGAAGATGTTTTGGACAGCTGAGTGGAGAGGGTCACTTGCCAGTAGCCTCCTAGAATGCTCCTGAGGTGATTAGGGTCCAGGTGGTAGAGAGAGAGGTCAGGAGAGAAGGGGCTGAGTATGAAAGATGCTACAAGGGTAGAGTCAATTAGACTTGAAACAGTGGGATGGAGGGGTTGAATGTGAGTGAGCAGTTACCACCTAAGTAGTATGCCTGGGAGGTGTGGTGTCCTGAGCAGTAATAGGTAAATTAGAAAAAGGGGAGAGTTGGGGATGATGATGAATTCAGTTTGGGACACTGAGTTTCAGGTGTCCATGAGACATTCGGTTTGGGATTCCTGGATGCATTTGGAAATAGAAGAAATAATATAGAGGGAGAAGAGAGAGGGCCAAGGAGAGAATCTTGGGGGGGGGGGCATTCCTCGCCCAGTTATCAGGTGTGGTAAAGATTCCACAAAGAAGATTGTAGACAGTGTGGAGGTAGATGGGATCAGTAAGACTTGGCAACCCATTTGATGTAAGAAAGGGTTACGATTGGACTCTGGGCAGATGAGCAGTGGGGTGTGATGGAGGCTTGGGGGACAAGAAGGATAGTGCTGCTGGTGCCGGTAGAAATAAAGAAGTTTGGAAGAGAAGTGAGTTTGGAGGCCTAAGATTGAGCTGCTGGGGACTGTCCTGGTCAGAATACCCAGTAGGAAGTCAGGAATATGACTGGAGAGGAAGGAAAGTAGGGATAGGTATGGGAGTTATCTGATGGAGAAAGAGAGATAATACTTCTGGGAGTTAATGAAGTCTCTGAGAGAGAGGATGTGGAAAAAGAGAAGAGGACACAGTTTACGGCTGTGCAGTGGGGGGTGGGAGACAGGGAATCTAGGATCAGGTACAATTTTTAAAAATAATTATACTGTTGTTGAAAGAAATCAGTCCCTGATGGGAACCAGGGTGGCAAAAGGGCTTGAATCGACATCTTCTGGGGACAGTTGAAGGTTAGGAGGCCAGGCTGCCTGAGGGCTGTCCAAAGGGTCTGAAGGCCCCTCATTTGGAAGAAGGGGTTGTCTAGTTCTGCTTGTCCTAGCTGGTCAAACCAGGAGCAATGGATAAAGATTCTAAAGAGGTACATTGAGGCCTGATGGAAATGAAAAGGTCTAATAGTGCATACAGGAAAAAATGAGCACCCCCGGTTCTCAAAGTTTCTGATGAAGTTTTGGGGTACTAGGATCCCCAAGAATGCTAAGGCAGAATTGCCTGGAATGAATTCATATACTCAGGCCTTCTCTTAGTCAAGTGGCAAAAAGTTCATTGTAAGACTTTAGTGAAAGCGGGCAAGGGTCCTTGGAACCTGCAAGCTAGTGAGGATGGCACTGAGGCTTATATGGAAAAGGGGCATGGGAAAGGAATGCCAGAGGTGTTCATTTAGTAATCTGAGGGTACAGGTGTCTTTGGTAACTATGGATGGGAAAGTGTAGAGTAGACCAAACATTGAGGGAGTGGTCACAGGCATGGACCTTGGAAATCTGGCAGGAGGAAGAGCCCTTGGGCCAGGCACCCTCTGTGTTTTGCAGCAAGAGAACACTTTGTCCCACGACAAGGGCCTACTGAGAAATTGGGGGGGCTTCCAGAGACACGATCTCAGGGCTGGGGCCTGAGCCCCCATCACATCATCTTCCAGATAATGGACTCCCCCTTGCTAGGCTTCTCTGGTCTCCAGCTACTGGTGCCTTTCAACTCAAGCTCTGTAATGCTAATACATTAGACTTTACATTTTGGTGAGAAAACACTTTCCCAGATTTGAAATCATCTTTGACTTTTGCCCCTTTTCATCTGTCACCAAGTCTTCGCTTCTTCATGATGTCTCCTTTTTGTTTCTTTTCTCTGTCTCCAGTGCCTTCACCTTGGTCCAAGTTGTGATTGACCTGATAGTAGGTTATCACCGTCCATCATTGGGATCTTCTGACCTTTCCTTACCCCGATCCCTCAGCCACTTGAAACTATTGTTCATTTGCTTGCCAGAGCAGAGTTCATAATGACTTTGACTGCATAGCTCGACTCATGAAGGTGCAGTGGTTTGCCCAGATCTCGGCCCTTCTGCTGGCTTTTCCAGGCCATCAGGCCAGACTTGGCCTTCTTCATAGCTTTACTATTCTATAACACAGATGATTCTCTTTGGCCTCCTTGCATACACTGGTCTCACTCCTTTCTCCTGTGTTTGTGTTGTTTGTCTTATTCAAATTCCCTCTTCCTGCTCTAGATCTCATTTTTGAAGCCCAGCTTAAGTCTTACTCATGTCTTCACTGATGACTTGTTCTGTCCTTGTGATTTCATTTGTATTCCCGGTACTTATCACAGTGCCTGGCACACACAACACCTGTGAGCTTAAATGTCATGCTTGTTGTCTTGTTTTCTTCTATACTATTCTTTAATTTAAAACTTCCTACCTAAAAGTTTGATTCAATCATAGGAATAAAATTTTGGTCACCCCAGATTAGCTAGATAATACCCTACTTTCTAGGTAGCTGAAGAGCAAGCTTAAGTCACATCATAGACTCTGAGCTACAAGGACCCTTGGAGAGCACTTGTAGGGAAGTACAATGACCTTCCTGAGGTCATACCGCCCTGCTCTGGGGTCTGAAGCCAGCTCTTCTGACGTCACTTGACAGTTTGAAGGGTTTTATTTTTGGTGGAAATCTCTTTAATTGATTTAAATGTTGCCACCTTCCTAATAAGCCCAGAATATCTATGTTAGCAATATAACCTTTTTTGGTTTCTCATTCTCATTATGAAAATTGGTTGTTATAGTGTGCTGCAGAAGTAGGGGATACAGATTCATGCAGTGAATGCCAGCCCTCTCCTCTAACGGAATAGATGTTGTGTTCTACATTTGCTTTCTTGTTTTCCACCTTCTAGCATTTCCTTAGTAGAGAATAAAAGCACAATTATCTAAGCAAAGCTATTGGATAGAATTATTTTGATGTCTTAGAATACCTTTTTTTTTAAGCAGGAGCAGTGTTTTTGTTTTGTCTTTTTGGTGAAAGTTTTTGTTTGTTTTGTTAGTGAACTTTGGCCTTGCCTCCTCTTTTTGTGTTTTAGGTACCTATGGTGTTGTATATAAGGGTCGACATAAAACCACAGGTCAGGTGGTAGCCATGAAGAAAATCCGATTAGAGAGTGAGGAGGAGGGCGTTCCAAGCACTGCAATTCGAGAAATTTCTCTATTGAAAGAACTTCGTCATCCTAACATTGTCAGGTATGGATAAAATTGTGGTTTGGAAGTACTTAAATTTTTAGTACCATTTTATTTTATTTTTTTATTTTTTGCAGTTGTCCAAATATTTTTATTTTTTAAAAATTAATTAATTTTCTTGTTTATCTCACTCATTTCCACATGATTTTGAGTTACAAATTTTCTCGACATCTTTCCTCCACCCACCGCCTCAAAACAGTCATCCCACTGTATAGCCCTTCCCCCAATCTGCACTCTCCTATGGCCTCCCCCATCGCCACTCTGACTTTCTGGTAGGGCAGGATGGGTCTCCCTGCCCCAGTGCCTGTATATCTTAATTCCCCATTGCATGTAGTTAATAATAATAATTATACACACACATATTTTTAACATTTAATCATAGAACTTTAAATTCTAGATTCTTTTCCCTTCCCTTGTCACCCACCTCCACTGGAAAGACAAGCAATTCAGTACAGGCTGTATATGTGTAGTTACAAAGAACATCTCTACAGTGGACATATTGGGAGAGACTGATTATATGTCCCTCCTTCCTATCCCGCCCCCTGCCCTTGTTCTGTTCTCTACCCTGTCCCTTTACAGAAGTGTGTGCTTCCAGCAACCCTCCCCCCCCAACCTGCCCTCCCCTCCATCATCCCACCTCTCATCCCCATTCCCCCTACTCTCCTATGTGGCAAGATACCCAGTTTAGAGTTTGTCATTCCTTCCCTAAGACAAATTCAATGAGAGTAAGGTTGACCCTTTCCCTTTTGCCTTCCAGATCTTCCCCTCCATTGTAACAATTATTCCTTGCCTCTTCTATATAAGATGATTAACCCCATTCTGTCTCTCTCTCATTCTAATCTTCTCCCACCTCAGAATTTCACCTTTTAAAGTATTCCCTTCCTATTCAGTTGATCTTGTGCCCTCTATGTACATTTAACACCGTTTTAAAGCTAACTTTTATGTGTTGGGCATTTCCAACTTTATAATTTTTTGAAATGATTTTATTTCAACAAAGCTCATTTAGCATTTTATGAATAAGAGCTCTGTAGAAGGGCTGGTTATAGTTTGAGCATGTCTGTGTTTGGACAAGGAGCTTTTTATTAGAAGAATAAGAGAAGTGACATGCCCTGCCAGTGTCTCTGAAGTAGAGACCTAGAGAACTCCTAGGCCTGCTTACTTCGTACCACTGGAGCTAGTCAACTGTCTGCTTGTGAACCACTTGATTTAGAAATGGTTACTGCCTGGGCCATTGTAATCAGGGCAAAACAAGTGCTGTGGAGGCCTGTCTAGGGGCTAGTAGCTTCCGCCTGCTCTTTGCCTTGTCTCTCATCAACATTTAAAATAACCCCTTCAGAAGCTGAAACAGCCCTTCCTCCCCTGCTCTGCAGACAGAACACCTTGGCATTTGATCTTGATGGTGTTGGATTCTTTCTTTTGGAAACCCTTAGTGCGCCAGAGCAGCACAGGAACATGGCAATTCAGAACTCGAGTGACCATAAAAGTTGGAATTACCTGTAGTCTACTTTTTAAAACAGCTTTGGAAGTTAATGGTTTCTTCTGTAAACTACCCTTAACCACTAGTTTCATGTTTGATCCTTTTTATAGGTTAGTCTCCATCTTATTCATAGGCATATTTCACAGTCAATATCTTGCTTTCCCTTTTGACAGCCTTGATGAAACTTTTTTTGGAAGTGGGAGACTAGAAACATTTGTAAGATGTGAATTTACAAAATTGCTTTTTATTCTTAGCCTTCAAGATGTGCTCATGCAGGATGCTAGACTCTACCTCATTTTTGAATTTCTCTCTATGGACCTCAAGAAATATTTGGATTCTATTCCTCCTGGCCAGTATATGGATTCTTCACTTGTTAAAGTAAGGCTTTTCCTACCAGTTAGTTGATAGACCTTGGCCTTTGTTTGAAAACATTAGGTCGCTTTGGGTAAGATGTTGACAAGCTGGAGAGTTTCCAGAAGAGGGCAATGATGGTGGGCCTTCAGGAGGGCAGTGATGGTGGACCTTCAGGATCACACCATAGGAGGACTGGTTAAAAAAGCTGGGGTACTTTAGGATGTAGGGGGACAGAACAGCTCTTTT
Source organism: Pseudocheirus occidentalis (assembly GCA_028646575.1). Taxonomy (NCBI): domain Eukaryota; kingdom Metazoa; phylum Chordata; class Mammalia; order Diprotodontia; family Pseudocheiridae; genus Pseudocheirus; species Pseudocheirus occidentalis. The sequence continues at coordinate 17,790,858 of CM053598.1, forward strand.
TAAGTGTTTGAAGGTCTGCCTTGTGAAGGAGAGGGATTAGACCTGTTTGGCTTGGCCCCAGAGGGTAGAGCTGGGGGCTGAGGGCAGGACAAACGTCTGTTCTGTCCCAAGCTGTTCCAGTGTGGAAGGGGTTGCTCAGGGAGATGGCTGGAGTATCATCTTTCCATTATGGTGTAGTGGGCGTTTTGCAATTGTTATTTGAATTGAGCTGGCTTCTATGGACCCTTCCAGTTCTGATTCTATAATTGGAAATTGGACTTAATTCAAGAATTTACTAGTTCATATTCCTTACCTATTTTAATTCTTTTCAAGCTCTTGCTTAAGATGAATGTTTCCCCGTCCATAATAATACTTAGAATTTACTTCCTTATGCCTTTGAAATTTGGGAAGTGTGAATACTCATTCAAGCATTTTTTAGGCAACTGTTATGTATCAGGCACCATGCTAGGCACTCAGGATAAAAAAGAGAAAAAAATCCTGCTCTCTAGGACCTCCCAATTCTATTGAGGGAGAGAGTATGATGGTGTGGAGAGTATATAGAGCAAGCATTTGTCCCTCCAAACCTCAACCCTGTGAAGATAGGTAGATTCTAGATAGATTCTGTAGAAGCTATTAGAAAGCAGAATGGCACACTGAGGTTGTTTCCCCTGGGTGCCATGGAATAAACACCAATATGTCTTAATGGGATATTGTAAAATGATGACTTAGATCCTCACAGGACACAGTAAATTCCTGATGAGCAGTTGTATCCTTTGTCTTTTAATATTGGAATTTTGGCCTTTACGGGTATAAGTAATCTTGTCTTCATGTTTCCCTGTGTTGGAAAAATTAGTTGTAACATGAAATGCCTGTTAGTCTTCTGTTTATATATATATATTTATTAGTATACTCTTAATTTATATGTGACAACTTATTTGCAATGAGAATTTATTATGTTTTTTATTTATGTCTTTTAATTTTTACATTTCTGGTGCTTTGAGCGGCTTCATGTATAGCCTACTGGTAAAATTCCCAAAACACGTTTATGATGAAGAACTTTGGATATGGATTAGTCTTTAGCAAGAAGGGTTTTGCCCCTATTAAACTGTACTTAAAATTGAACCTTCGTTGACAAGGCCCTTTGATTAACCAGGCACTTCAGAGGGCTGCCAGCACTCCTTTAATAATGATTTTTATAATAGATGTCAACACAAAACTGTTTTCTCCCAAAAGATTCTGCTGGAGAAAACAGTGAAGTGATGAAAATATAGAGTGGGCCTGTATTTGCAGTGGCAGTGAAGACAAAGGTCACTGATTTAGCTCTACAAACAGGTTTTATAATGAACAAAGTGCAAAAAATGTGGCTATGAGAGAGCCCAGGTGGGCTGATCTTTTATGGTCATTATCACGTGATTTCTTTGCTCTGTATTAGGAGCAAAAGGACTAAAATGTATCTGAGTCCCTAACTGGTTTTCCATTTCTCATCAGAGTTATTTGTACCAGATCTTACAAGGCATTGTCTTCTGTCATTCACGAAGAGTTCTTCACAGAGATCTGAAACCTCAGAATCTGCTAATAGATGATAAAGGTGTAATCAAGCTTGCTGACTTTGGGCTTGCGCGGGCCTTTGGGATTCCTATCAGGGTCTACACACATGAGGTAAGGAGAGCTTCCTAATTATCCTACGAAATAGCTTCATATTTCCTTTTTAAAAAAATTCTTCACTTACAGTGGAGAAGGACTCCATCCTAAAACTCTGCTTTTTCCTTGTTTAGTGGAGTGTTTGTTGATCAGGAGTCAGGAGACAAGGTTCTATCCAGAACCCTGCTTATTAGCTATTGATCAAGAAAACATTTATTAAGCACCTATGGAATGCCAGGCCCTATGATAAGGGGTGGGGATCCAAATAAGAAAAAAAAAAAAAAGATAGTCCCTGCTCTCAAAGAAGGAAGACAAGACCCAAAAGGAGGCTGACAGGGTGTAATAATAATGAAATTTGAAGATCCTTTTATATTGCTAAGGTAAGAAGTACTTAGCACCTAGTTTCAAATTAAGCCTCTGTTAAAGGAACAGAAGGCATGAACTCCTTTTGCTGACCTAACAGGAAGGGGCTGAATAGGGAGGAGCAATCCTATATACAAGGGAATACCATAGCTGGGAAAGACAGATCTTCTTGGAACCAGGTTCTGGAGACTGAGGAAGAGAGGCCCAGGCTGGAGAGAATGATTTTTGAGAATCTGGATGAAGTGATTTTAATTCTGGGAACCAGTTGAATCTTCTGCTGAGTCTGATGGCCAGCCAAGCTGCTAAGGATTTCCAAGGACCCCGCTGGAGCTGCAGAAGACTTGAGGAAGCATGACTGTGGTGCCAGTATTTTGTCTGTCTGACTTTGTTAAGCCTTGACTTCCGGGAACAGAGATTGTGAAGGATTTAAGGTGAACTGGACATTGTGTGAGCTTCAGCGTGAAACAGGAACAGAGCAGAGAACTGGACAAGTTGCTGGGAGCTGTCTGCCTTTGAACCTGGGTGACAGTTTTGGTGAATCCAGGTAGGGGATCCAGGGAACCTGAGAGCCTACCCCAATCAAGCTTGAAGAAGATTTTACTTGGATACTGTGTACTGACTGAGAAGACTGTGATTTACTTGTGACTGAGGGGTGGATGGTTTGTGTATTTTCTGATGATTGAATAGTCAATGATGACTGAATAGTGAACTGATTTGTAACAGTGTGCCCCATGAGTGGAGAACTTTGACTTTTGTATTTTGCTTTGTGTTGTTTTTAAATTAATTCATTTAGTTTGTTTTCAACATTCATTTTCACAGAATTTTGAGTTTTTTCCCCTACTCCCCACCCCCAAAATAGCAAGCCTGCTGAAGACCTCTCCCCCAGTCTGTTGTCTCTTGTATCTTTCCCCATCACTCCCTAACTTTCTAGTAGGGCAAGATGGATTTCTATACCCCAGTACCTATCTTATTTCTCAGTTGCATGTAAGAAACAATTTCTTTTTTAAACATTTGTTTTTAAAACTTTAGAGTTTCAGATTTTTTTCCCTTCTTCCCTCCTCACCTGAGCCCACTGGGAAGATAAGCAATTCAATATGATTGTACATGTGTAGTTTCCCAAATCATTTCCATAATTGTTATATTGTGAAAGACTATTTCCCTCCATCCTGTCCCACCCCCCACTTATCTATTACTGTCTTCCTCTCAATGTATTCCTCCCTCACCTCTTAATTTTATTTTTTAGATATTATCCCTCCATATTCAACTCATCCTGTGGCCTCGATATGTACAAGTACACACATATACACACACATATTTATATATACATACACCCTCCTACATATATATACAAGTACACACATATACACATACATATTTGTATATACATACACCCTCCTACATATATATATACAAATACACACATATACACACACATTTATATATACATACACCCTCCTACATATATTCCCTTCATCTATTCTTATTACTGAGAAAAGTCTTATGAATTACAATGACTGTTTTTCCATGTAGGAATGTGAATAGTTCAACTTTAATAAGTTCCTTATGATTTCTTTTTCCTATTTACCTTCTCCTGCTTCTCTTGCTTCTTGTATTTGAGAGTCAAACTTTCTGTTCAGCTCTGATTTTTTCATCAAGATTGTGTTTCCACAATACTCAAATTGTTTCTTCCTGACTGCTTGCAGATTTTTTCCTCGACCTGGGAACTCTGGAATTTGGCTATGATATTCCTAGGACTTTTCTTTTTCAGATCTTTTTCCAGAGAAGGGGTGAATTCTTTCAATTTCTGTTTTGCCCTCTGGGCAGTTTTGCTTGATAATTTCTTGAAAGATGATGTCTAGGCTCTTTTTTTTTTTGATCGTGGCTTTCAGGTAGTTCACTAATATTTAAATTATTTCTCCTGGATCTGTTTTCCAGATCAGTGGTTTTTCTTTTTCTTTTTTTTATTTTGCAGTGATTTTCCCAATGAGATTTCACATTGCCTTCTATTTTTTCATTTGTTTGGATCTGTTTTATAGTACCTTGATTTCTAAAAGTCATTAGCTTCCATTTGCTCCAGTCTGATTTTGAAGGAGTTATTCCCTTGAGTGAATTTTTGAAATTCCTTTTCCTTCTGACAAATTTGGCTTTTTAAGGCATTCTTCTCCTCATTGGTTTTTTTGGGATTCTTTTGCCATTTGAGTTAGTCTATTTTTTTTAAGGTGTTATTTTCTTCAGTCAGGTTGTTGACTCTTCTTGCATCGTTTCTCATTTCTCTTCCCAATTGTTCCTTCACTTCTCTTATTTGATTTTCAAAATCCTTCTTGAGCTCCAGGATGGCCTGTAATCAGTTCATAATTTTTCTTGGAAGCTTTTTGGTGTATTGTCTTCCTTCCTTTCCATGCCTTGATCCTTTTTGTCCCCAAAAAAGGATTCTATCATCTGTGCTTCCTCTGCTTGCTCATCTTGCCAGCCAATTAACTTGACCCTTGAGCCCTTTGCCATGGTAGAACTCTGCTTCCAGAGGGGAGAGCTTTTTTCCAAATTGTTGGGGTTTTCACAGCTGCTGGAGGCATTAGGAGGGCGCTGTCTCTACAGCCCCCCACAAGCTCTGGCTCACTGGCCACACACCCCAGGACCACCACCCGAGACCACAATCCAGATCCAAGCAGGTTAAAGCAAGAGTGATTACCCTCTGAATGGTCGCTTGGTCCCCCTATAATCTGCAGGCCAGGAGCTCCTGAGGCAGCCACACAGTGCAGCCCATGTGCCTCCATAGCTTCTCGCCCTGGGGGCAGCAGCTAGACTGGGTTCTTCTGTGCCCCCTCCTCCCCCTGCCCCCCCCAACAAACTGATCTTCCACACTGACCTTACTCTGGTGGTTATGGGTTGAAGCCTGGAAGCTGTCACAGCTGCTGGTTATTCACTCTCCTGAAGTCTGCTTTGGCTGCTGCTGGTGGGGGCCTCCCTGGGGCTGGAACCGCGTAGCTCTTGCAGGACTGCACTCACCTCCCAGCTCACTTTGACAGACCTTTCCTCTTTGCCTGCTGTATTTTGATTTTCTGTGAATGCTTTGCTCTGATTTGTTATTGAATAGTGTTCACTATACTATGTAATCAGAACTTTGAAAGCTGTTGACAGTAGCATTCTTCTGGAGCATTCACTGGAGCATTCTGAGCCCTCTCTGAAGGAGTGGCCAATGTTCTTGGAGCAGAGCAGCTGTCAGGCAATGAAGGGGTCCCATAAGTCACCCAAACACTTGAAGCCCTTGTTCTTATCAGAGGGGGTGTTCCAGGGCATCAGCAGAAAGATGGGCGCTGAAGAGTGGAACCCAATAGGGTCCTTCTCCTGTTTGTATGAAGCCTTCGGGGGCTTCTGAGGGCCTCAGTGAGGCTCTGATTAAATATCACTTAACAAGCATTTATGAAGCACTGTGCTATGATAAGGCAAGCACATTCCTTGCCCTCAAAGAACTCACTTCCTAATGAGGCTGATGGCATATATGAGATAAATATGGGGTAGATGACCGATAATCATGGGGAAACTGTCAGCAGCTGAGGGAGCAAGGGATGCTGCACAGGATGGCCTGGGAGCTGAGTCTTGAAAAATGCAGGGTGCTCTAAGTATGGGAGAGCATCAGGGCAAGGCGGGGGTGTGTGTGGCAGGGTGGTAACTGGGAAAGTGGTGTGGCGGAAGGAGCATGGAAAGGTGGGCAGGAGCCAGGTTGTGAAGAGCTTCAGAAGCCAAGCTGAGGTCTTGTGGTTTGGGGCCCCGCCTGGTGCTTACCAGCCCTGTACTTGGGCAGCTGTGTGGAGAATGGATGAGAGGCATCGAGCAGGATCCCAGTTCCTCCAGAGATGATGTGGGATTGTGAGACATAGAGGGAAGTGAGGGGGCCAGTGTTGGACAGCAGAATGGGAGCAGGGCTTTCAGGAAGAAGCTCCCATGGGAGCACTGTCCACTAAGCCATCCTACCCTGTGAGTCACGGAAGCCCTGAGTCTCAGTTCTGTTTTATGGAATGATGGGCTTGGCCTGATGATCTCTCGAGGTCCCTTCCAATTCCAGAAGGATGGTGTGATTATATTTTAAAGTAATAGTCACCCTTTTATCCCCAATTGTCACATGCCCTTTATGTGCTATGGATGATCTGCGGCAGAACATGCGTGGCTAAATCCCCTTCCTTGAGTACCTAGTCCTGGTAGGGCAGAAGAGCATGGTTTAGGAGGCCTCGAAGAGTGGTCTGAACAGGACAGTGGGTGCTCAGAGAGAGGGTGGGAGTGCTTGGCATTGCAGATGCTCCTTGAAGAGAAGGTAGGATGGATAGGTGCACCAGAAGATGCCAGACAGATGTGAAAGCACCCATCTGACTTGGGGCATGCAGGGGGACATGGCTTCCTTCTGTTGGGCAGCAACTACTGTGACCGTTCTGGAAAGCTCTGTGTGGCTTCTGTGGAGGTGTCAGTCCTCTAGTGGCAAGTAAGAGCTTTAGTGGGGAATTTCTGGTTTTGGATTGTTAATGTGCTTGTCTGCATTTCTGTTTTGGCATGTAAACAGGGACTGCCTTGTTTGTGTATAGTCTGTATTGTAGAAATAACTTGGGGAGCATTCTTGTGTCATATTTCATCCCTTTTTAATTTCTACACAAAAGATAAGTACTGGTGTAATCTATATATGTCTCTGACCTAAGGAGATTTTTTTTAGGTGTCTCCATTTATATTGTAATAGTTAATATACATACAATTCTTTAGGAGGAATTTTTATATAAAGCAGGAATTGAGGCCAAATCCTGCCTGCTGCCTGTTTTTGTATGGCCTTGAGCTAAAGAATGGTTTTTACATATTTAAATACATTAAGATACTATTTAAAAATATGAAAGCTATCGTTAACTCCTTGGTCCTGCAGAAACAGGAGGTGGGCTGAAAGTGGTAGACCTCTGTGATAAAGCAGAGTTTGTTCTTAACTGCTTAAAAAAGAGGGAATTATTTCTAGCTTTGCATTTTGCTTTTCCTTTTGAGGGTCCTCCAAATGAAACAAAGTCACAGGTTTCGACAGATGTCTTATTTCCAACAACTATACATTTGGTTTAATTGTATACGCCATTTTAAATTCATGTGTTTTAGGTGGTAACACTGTGGTACCGGTCTCCAGAGGTGTTGCTGGGGTCTGCCAGATATTCTACTCCCGTAGACATTTGGAGCATAGGCACAATATTTGCTGAATTAGCAACCAAGAAGCCCCTTTTCCACGGGGATTCTGAAATCGACCAGCTCTTCCGAATCTTCAGGTATCATCACGCGCATTTCCGCTTTGTTCCCATAATACAAAAATCTCAGATGCACATATAGTGTGTGTCCCTCCCAGAGTAAGGAAGGTGTACGTGGATCTTTTGTGTTGCAGGGCTTTGGGGACTCCTAATAATGAAGTATGGCCAGAAGTTGAGTCGCTGCAGGATTATAAGAATACCTTCCCCAAGTGGAAACCAGGAAGCTTGACGTCACATGTCAAGAACCTTGATGAAAATGGCATCGATCTGCTGTCTGTGAGTAGTCTACCCTGAAAGCTCTGGTGGGGCTTTAGCAGTTGTTGAGAATGTGGAAGCTTCAGCTCACTTTGGGTAGTTTGTTGTTTTGTTACATATGACATGCATTTTAGAAGGGTATAATATAAATTAAAAATATGTAGAGATAGAGCTGATTTCTGTATTAAAATAGTTTATTTAGGGCTTTCTTTACTCATGTTTTGAAGGGGGGAGAGGCTGGGTTTCTTGTTTTCGTTTTTTGGTCCAAGAAATCTCAACCGTTTTTGCCAGAGACCAACTACAGTAAAAAGGATATTGTTTTTTTGGCAGTTGAACCTAGGAGGGTTTAATTTATACTTTAAGTACTTGGAAGAATTAAATAGAAAAAGTAAAGTAAGCTTTGGAGCACAGGAATGCTGGGTAATAAGAAAAGAAAGATGTGGATTGCCCTGGGCTAGAAGGAGGCAAATAAGTGGAACTAACAGGTAATTAATCTAGCTAGGAGGCCAAAGATCTGGGAGGGGTTCAGCAAAATAACTGTTGCATAACTTGGAGTAAAGAAATTTTTTTCCTTCTTACCTCAAGTTTTCCTTTTCCTTTTTGACATTTGTGCTATATATTATCTTCCTTTAACTCATCAAATTTTTATTTAAAAAATTTAAATTTATTCATTGTTCAAAATGTAAATGATAAATTTTAGAGTTCAGTTTCTCTCCCTCCATAATTGGTTACATTCTGGGCTATTTATTTCAAGAGACTTTGCATTGCTCCTACTTATCTTTTTATTTTGAAATACTGAAATTTATGGTTCCTCTTAAGATTTGAAAAGGAAGGGAAAAAAGATAAACTATTGGTGGGCCATACTTTTAAAAATTGATATTCCTGTTTTCGGAGTATACTCTTCCTTTCTCCCTTTTGGGGTCAGCATTTATTCCTTTAAGGTGTTTATTCTGTACCCACTCAGTTTCTCATCTTGCTGATGCCCTGAATTCTCACTTCAGCACTATGACTTGTGATCTTTCCCTCTAATTCATTAGAAAAGCAGGTATTTATTATAAACTCTTCTCTCTATCCTTGCCACTCCTTTTCCCACATATCCAATAAGGAAATATTCTGTAGTCCCTTAGTCATTTGGAACAGCTTTCTCTCCCTCACAAAATAAATTTCTTAGTCTTATGAAGTCCTCAAAAATGTTGATTCTCTTATTTTTACAGCACTTTGTCCCCATGTCTCTCCTCTTGCCCATGCAGTCAGCTGTTCTTATTTTTAAAAATGAAATGCTGTGTATTTATACATGTATTTAGAATCTGTTCCTTCCACTGGGTCCCCATTCCCACCCCAACAAAAGAAAGAAAAATAAAATTCACCAAAGACACTCAAATTCCTACATTGTTCCTGCATGAAAATTGGTGTCTGCGTTTTACGTTCATTACCTGTGACAGAAGGTGAGGGTCTTTTGTTATATCTTTAGTTTTCTGGACCCAGGCCTGATCTCTGCGTTGATCATTATCAGTGTTATTTTCAGTTTTTTTCTCTGTATCATTGTTGTTTAAATTGTTTTTAAGCCATTCCTGAATGCCGCCAAGACGCCGCCATCCTGGCGGTTGGTCAGATCAAAGGGTGAATGTTCCCGTAATCTTCCAGCCCCAGACAAGGAAGGAAGCTGCACCCATTTTTATTCAGCTTGATCACTACGTTTACATCGCATTAGGTTTGGGGTTTCTGCTGCCTTGCTTGTGCAGTTTTCCTCTGTTCGCATAGAATTCCTTAGCCTCTGTGTTTTTCACATTCATTGTTTCCTATGGCACAGCAGCAACATTTGTTACACTGTTTAAGTGTGTGTGCAGGCGTGCGCTGGCTTGTTTAGCTAGTCCCGGTCAGTGGTCATCTGTTTTATTTCCAGTTGTTTGATTTGATGGCCTTGGCAATAAATACTTTGGTGTCTTGTCTTCTTTCTTTCATGTAAGACCAGAGGTGGCTTCTATCTCCAGGTCCCAGGCTATGGATTCCTCAAGTTTTACAGTGATGTTCATCAGGAAGGAGGTGGCTGCTCTTGCCTTTGGTTGGAAGGAAATTCTAAGTGAACAGAATTTCTTTGATTCTGTAATGCAGTGTCCCTCGCCCCTGCCCCCCACTTGCGTGTGTGTGTGTGTGTGTGTGTGTGTGTGTGTGTTTTCCTTTTTTAAATCTTAGGAGCTCTTTGGGTGTGTTTAGAACTTTCCCTCTTTCCATCTTCAGTGCATGGTCAGACCTAGTTTCTGTTTTGGGCATACACATAATGAATTTGGAATATAAGATTCATTCAAACTCGTGTATTCTAACCAACATTCTTTAGTAATTTGTATTGTTTGTCATTCACTGCTTGTGGACTCTACTCTGTGTTTTTGCTTTCAAACACAAAGTGCAAATTACTATTGTATCTGGTGTGCATTTGTGAGGGTTAGTTTATAGGATTATAAATCTAGAGCCAGGAGAAGCATCAGAGGCCACAGTGCCATAGGTGAAAAGACTGAGGCCCAGGGTCCCAAGGTAGCAAGCACTAGAGGTGAGCTGTGAGCCCAGGGCTTGGGACACTGGAGCTTAATGCTCAGGGGCTGCTGCCTACCTCTGGTCTCGGGGAGCTTGTCTTGTCAGCAGACAGCATCTGAGAGAGGGTTTGAGCCCCTTCCTCTTGGCTCTTTCTCTGCCTCATGGACCAACTGCCCCTTTATTGGGTTGGTGCTTGTTGGTGCTATCTGCTCCTCTGTAACCAGCCTCTCTACCCGGAAACTCCCTCAGGTCTGGTGTTTTGTTTTGGCCCTTTGGACTTGGCATCCTCTGACCTAATGCCCTGGATATGGTTGAAGTGGAGCCATTTCTAGTTTCAGGGACCAAGATTAATTATAATTACTAAGTCCGGCTGCTTTGAAGCATTTCAAGATTTTCTTGATTTTTATTTATTTTTTTAAGACACCATAGTCATTTTTGTAGGTATATACACCCACCCCTCAGCCTTCCTTGTCACAAATTAAAACAGCCACTCAAAGGCTGTTTTAATCAAATCCTGTGATCTTGGTGGAAGATGCCTATCACCTGCTGTACACCCCCACTACCCTCCTTCCCTTCTCCAGACGTAGACGCCCCTCTCTAAGGAAGGAAAGAAAGTGGTCTTATAGTCACCGTGGATGTTGTTCTTCTGGTCCTGCTTCTTTCAAGCAGTAGCATTTATAAACATAAGTATATTTTCTCAGTCATTTCTTAATGATTCAGTAATGCTCCATTTACTTAATATGCATCAGTTGGTTGGTTTAGCAACTCCCTAACTGAAGAGGCTCTGCTTTGTGGAAGCCTCTGCTTTAAATGCCTGTGAGAGCAACGGTGGGGCCAAGAAACATTGCAAAGGAGAAGCCCAGCTCGACCTTCGTTCCTCTTAGTGGTGGTGTGGTTTGCTGGGCCTTGTGTTTTTCTGTTCATCTACATATCTCCTCTGCTATGTTATGATTTCAAGGATATTTGGGATGCCCTTGTCAGCCTAATGTCATTTTCTAGTCAGTCTAGCACTACTTCAATTTGAACTAAAAAGGTTCCTTAACTTTTTCAAGTGTGTACGTTAATTTTTGCCCATTATCAAGTCACCTCACTGGATTATACAAGCTCTGATTCAATCCCCACTCTGACTCCTTTTGCTTAAGACATGCTGAAAGCAGGATTGAAACAAGTGCAGTTAAGTGCCTTGATTCCTGCAAAAACGTCTTAAATTGCTCTTGCAAATGACTTTCTCTTAGCCAAAAAAGATAATGGTTTTTATTTTTCCTGGCCTACTTTTTATATTCCTACTTGTAAACTGAACCTGAAACGCGTTTGTGTTTGAACATGGAATTAAGAACAACCAGAAGTGGCCAACCAGTATTGGCACTTTGAGTTTCTTGGTGCTCATGGTTTTTGAGTGGGGGGGGAGAGGGGCGGCGCAGAAGTGTATTTCTATTAGTGTTCTTGGTGAAAGCTGGCAAGGATGGCATTTAAAATGTTTTGAAGCGAGTGAGACAGTTGTGCTGTGTATTTAAAAGGTTTATACTTAAATCTTACAAAAGCTTTCTGACATTAACTTTTTTCCTGGTGATTGACATTAATTTAATTAGAAAATGTACATAGAAAATCTGCTCAATTTCATTGGTACAATTTCTTCAACGAGGTTTCCATTTCTTTCTTTTTCAGAAAATGTTGGTCTATGATCCTGCCAAACGAATTTCTGGCAAAATGGCCTTGAACCATCCATATTTTAATGACCTGGACAGTCAGATTAAGAAGCTCTAGTTGTCCAGCCCCGTGATTCCTGGGGCTTTGTATCCAGAACGGATAGTCCTCTTGTGATGTTAAGCTCTGTCAACATTTGTCTTTCTACGTGTGTTTCCTATCTCTGTTGTAAAATTGAAGCTGTCCTCTTTTTCCAAGGTGTTGCATAAAACTGTAAATATCATATAATGAATAATGCTCTATGTAGATCTCATCAGTACAGCTGTTTTGTTTTCTATAAATAAAACTGTAAATCCAGCATTGATGTGCAGGGCTTGGGGGAAGTTGGAGCTAATTTTAAAACAATATTCTCCTAGAGTTTTTGCATGTTTGAGATGTTATTTAGGAGCATAAATCAGACTCAAACTTTATTATGTTGTAAAATATCTTAAGACCCTTCCCTGGGTGTTTCTATGTTCAAATTGAATTCTGATTGCCTTACAACAATGTGAAATTTAAATTTGTCTTAGCATCAAAACCAACCACAGTGAAGGGGAATTAAGGACTTCAAATAATTTACTCAATTAAAAGCCTAAAATCACTAAGTTTAGATTCTTCATGTGGTAGGATATAACTTGCATGCATAGATGTCTTTCCCATGGTTTTCTACTTTTTTGTAACTCAGAGTAAGACAGATGATATGAATTTGGCAGTCTGCTACCTCATTGCCTTCTAAAACTAAGCATGAGGGCATAGGAAGGGCTCCCCATATTAGAAGAGCAAAAAGCAAATTCACCAACTATCCTGTTGGCGATTTTAGTTATGAAATTGTTTGAATAGATTCCCAGACTTTGCATAGACAGAGGTCTCAACTGTGGGAAGGAGTTGGCTGAGCATATATGCAGTAAATATATATTTACTTAGGTCTGATTCAAGCGCTTACAGAACATAATGTCCATTTCATTTATCAGTCACTTTTAATGAAACATACCGTATCTTAACGATAACAACTATTTTTTGAAAATGAAATGTTTATATAAGTAGAATGATGCCCAATAATGATGATTGGTAACTTTACTATAATTGATAATGGTACTCAAAGTGACTTTCTCATAGTTTTTGGTTATAGCTACGAATGAGCTCTTTCTGAAAGTGTTGATGGATTTTGGGGGGGGGGGAGGGCACTTTGAGGGAGACTTGTTGATATCATATTTATGTTAGACCCTAGAGCTGTTTTTCCCCAAACACTTGGCTTCTTTTTCACTCTGCCCTGTACTCTTTGGGCTACCAACAATTTGTCATGATCAAAAACATCAATTTTGGTTATCTTTACCTGCACATAAGCAGGCTCCATGGCATTCTTTGGGCTGCTTCTGGACACTCTTTTTTCTGCCATGTGTACAGTTATCCTAAAAGGGGCTGTGAGTGTTACGTGGCTGCTTTTGGCCCTTCCCCTTAAGAAGTCAAAGTAAATTGACCCTGTTTGCTTTTTGATCCTGGGACATAGACAGTTCATTTTTAAGCTGCTCTGGGAACCTTCATGGATTCATTCCTTTGCTAATAATTTGATTGTGGAGCTGTTCTGAAATTCATTTGTCTGATATATAGGTAGCAAGACCACAAACATTTGGGAAGAGGGAAGAAGACTGGTCAGTTTTTCTGTTCTTTAGAAAATGACCTTTTGGAACATACTTAACCTTATCTATATGAAACAGATAATTTGTGCATAATTCAGTACAAATCAGGAAAATGTTCTGCAGTAATCTAAATTCTGAGTTATGAAAGTTAATATTAAATGAAAGTGGTAGTTAGAAAATTTTTAGCTCCATGTTGATAAAAGGATTTCACTACGTGAAATTTAGTCTTTGTTTTTAGTCTGTATGAATGATTCTAATGAGCACTTGGGGTTTTTTGGAGCAAGCCGATTTCATCTAGGTTGGCTTTGCCATGACTGATGCCAGAGGGATCTCTACTGGGTTCTTTGGTCAGGTGGAAGGCATTTACTGAGAGCCACTGTTTTCAGGTTAATACATAAAATTTTAGCAACTATTGGGTGAATACAGAAAGATTAGAGGCACCCTCTACTTTTACAGCATTTGTTTTAAAAATAAAGAAAGCAGGCATAGCACGTGTTTTGGAAAGTATTACTAACTGGCACTTTACATGACATTTCAGTCTTTAAGGGATGGATAATAAAATTGCAGTTTACAATTCTACTGATGTTACTTTCTTGAAATAACTTGTTATGATTTATTTTCCACATAAAACCAAATTATTTAGGTCCATATATTTTTACACGCTCATCTTGCGTGGTCTTAAATTCCAACTTCCTGCCTAAGGATTCTGACCTTTAGTACCATTGAGTTACCTAAATAACTCACTCAAGGAATTAAAAATAATTGAATTGGCTGTATCCTAAGGACCTGGATATTTATTGTTCTCTGTATAAAAGAACAGTTTATACAAAGGAAACTTGTTATAAACAAGTTTATACAACAGGAAAATATAGGTTCTGTTGGACTTTAAATGGAATTTGTTAATTAGCACAAAGTGATTTCTTGCAAAAATAAATTTTTCATCTTTAATCAGGATAGGTACAACAGACTGATAGCTACAACCCTCAACCCTATGTCTAGAACTTTGGGATTGTAAGCAGCTTGACTGAGAGGTATCCAGTTTTAGTAATTCATGTTGTCTGAATAAGTACATTTGGAGGCAGCTTTTGCAAAATCCCTCTGGCCAAATGTATTGAAATAGCTGCGGTTTTGAGAAAGAGGTTCTGAACTGGAAATACAATTTGGGGAGCCCACAAGGATTCATTCTTAAACAGGAATGGGGGCTTTTAATAGGACCATTTGATCCACGGAAAAAGTAAACCACACCCAAATAGTGACAATGGAGAACTGTTTAAAAGATGTTAAAATGAGTCACTGCATTTGAACAAATGATAGCTTATTTAAGTTGTTATGAAGGATGGTTAAAAAATGCTGCTGTGAAGCTAGAAATATTCTTAGAAATTGTCATAGAATAACAAAAAGCCAGTTCTGGTCTTTGACACCACAGAACTATTGGTTTCCCAAACTCTTAATTTACCCGTTGGGAATTTAAGGTTGAAAGGGATTTCATGGACCCTCTACTTTAACCCATGCACAGACTTGATCACCCAAACAACTCTTGACGAATCCAGTGAACCGGAGTCCACTGCCTTCCAGGATTAGCCCTTTCATCGAGGATTGGTTCCATTTGTTTTTCCTTTAAGACTACATTTGCCTCTCTAACTTTGACCTGTTGATCTTTGTACTGACTCTTAGAACCAAGAAGCACAAGTAATCTATCTTTCAAATGTTTCAAGATAGTCACTGCACCCTTGTAGTCAAAGCTATATCAAGGGACCTTTGGTGGGCAGGATTCTAGAAACTAGATGCATGCATTCTCACAGCATAATACTATTTGGGCAGGAAATGTTTCCATTGCTTTGTTTGCATAATAGTGAAACATAACTTTTTAAGTGATGCATTTTAAAAATTGATCTAGAAAAGGCAAAAAAATCTTCCAAAATCTTCCTCCACTTCTGCCTTTCTCAATCGCCTGTTTCTTCTGAAGGAGGCTTTTAACTCAGAATCCTAGGAGAGTGAGTGACCTCTAAAAACAATTTGTGCAACAGGAATCCCCTCTGATATTCCAAAAAAGTCATTATTTTGAACAGTTGTAATTGTTGGGAGATGTGATACAAAGTCACTGGATTTGGATTCTAAGAGGACCTGGGTTTAAATCTTAAGTGCCACTTGTTAGATGCTGCCCAAGTTCTTTGTTCTCTCCGGCTTTCAGTTTCTTATTTGTGGAGAAAAAAGGTTAGACTGCACCATATCTAAGCTCCTTTCAAGCTTTTGGTCTGATCCTATGACATCCTAATTCTGACTAATGTCCACAAATTATTCTCTTTGGGGCCCAACAACAAATACTGCTTGAAGGGTCTTGGTCCAGTCTAAAGACCTCCATTTCCTTTAACCAAGCCTTGAATAGTACGGTCTCCAGTATTCAACCTGTCTAGCTGTCCACTCCCACTGGCCATTGATTTTCCTAAAATGTGATGGCCTGAATTGGGCCCAATCGTCCAACGAATAGAGCACAGCAATGGACAACAGGGGAATTACTACCTCTCTCGTTCCAGGCAGTATGCCTCCTGATGAAACCTCGGCTCATACCAGCTTTTAAAGCTACCCTGTCATTGCTTTTTGTTTTGTTGTCCTCTCCCAGAACATTGCCTTTATTTCTGTTTGATTCATTCCATTCCGTTTAAGGTCATACAGTTAGTGAGTGGCAGACCTGTGGTTGAAACCTCAGTTTTCTGACTCCCCGTTTTAAGTGCTCTTTCCACTGGGCCACATTGCTTTCCTAACCACTCATTTGGAACTATAGTCCTGGTCTTTGGTCACACTTAGACTGACCCTGGACTATTGGGCAACTTCCTCTTTTTTTTAATGTCTCAAATTAAAAAAAAATGTATTGAGTATTTTATTTTTCCCCAGTTATGTGTAAAAACAATTTTTAGTATTCATTTTAAAAACTTGAGTTCCAAATTCACTCCTTCCCCTTTCCCCCATCCCACCCCTTTGAGAAGGCAAGCAATTCAATATAGATTATATATGTGTAGTCATGCAAAATATTTCCAGATTAGTCGTGTTGTGGAAGAAAATGCCAAAAAAAAAAAAACCTCGAGAAAAATAAAGTGAAAAAAGTATGCTTTGATCTGCATTCACGTCCCATCAGTTCTTTGGGAATGGGTAGCATTTTTCATGCTAAGTCCTTCAGAATTGTCTTGGATAATTGTGTTGCTGAGAATAGTCCAATCATACAATATGGGTGTTACTTTGTACACAGTACATTCCACTTTGCATCAGCTCTATGTAAGTCCAGGTTTTTCTGGGAGGGTCCTGCTCATTTTTTATAGCACAGTAGTATTCTATCATAATCACACCACAGCTTGTTCAAACATTCCCCAATTGATGGGCATCCTCTCAGTTTCTAATTCTTTGCCCCTAGGAAAGAGTTGCTATAAATATTTTTGTACATATAGGTCCTTTCTTAAATTTCTTGTGGGATCCAGACCTAGGGGTTGCGTATTGCCAGGTCAAAGGCATTCTAGCCCTTTGGGCATCAACTTCCTCTTTACAAAGCTTTTCTTTGCACTTTGAAATGCCTTGTCAGCGGCTTGTTATGGTCTCTATAATGGATGCTGCTATATCCGTGTAATTTAAATAGCAGTGTTTAATGGACCTTTTATGACCATTTTTATTATAGAAGTGTAATGAACATTTGAAGGGAGCGTTTGGATACGGTATTTGTTCTCTATGATTAAAAAAATCTGTAGAACGTTAAGAGCCGAAAGATTGTGGGGATCATTTATGGCAGTTCTTACATATGTAACAAGATCTTGTACCAAGCCATCGTTTTCTATTAAGCTAATAATATGTTCATGGAAACGTAGGATGTTTGAAGATGTTTTACTTACAAGTGTCCCTGGGCATTAATAACATCATTTTTGCAGTGTCAATAGCTATTTTGATGAATCGAGTGAGATAAAGGAAAGATCACAGGACAGACAGGAGAGCGGGGCTCTTTCTCCTTTTGGCTTCGCTAGCAGTGTGTACCATTTCTAGCTCTGGCATCTGGTTCTCTCGTACAGACATAGATGTAGGTATATGTCTGTAAACATTTATATATATATATACGTGTAATTATATCTGTATATATTTGTGATTATATGTATAATTCCCTTCTCTATGATCTATTGTTCACACTAGAAAGACTGTCCTTTTTAATATGAACACAAAATTTAATTTTCTTCAGCACTCTCCAAACAAGCCAATGAACTGAGTCCATAAAAACAATTATATTTATTTCATATTCCATTATCCCTGCTAATGGAGGGAAGCAGTGATATGGTTAATTCAACAGTGAACAGCCCTACAATTACTTATATTCGTGCATCCTACATGTTTCTTCCCCCTGCTCTTTTTGGCTGCAGATTTAATTTTTGTAATTAAAACCATAGGGTGTTGGAGCTTGTGGGAGCTCTAGATATCCTCCCCCAAATCCCTCAGACCAAATATATTTAAGTAAGGTATGGTTTTGAGAAAGAAGGGACCACAGTCTGTATCCTGTAGAAAGGTCGGGTGAATTCTAAAGTCAGAACTAGAATCACAAAAACTCAGCATTTTAGATTTTGAATAATCGAGTATTTGCTGACAGTGGTGGCTTGGCTATAGAAATTCTGGAAGGTTGTTTGTCCTGCCACTGGGAGTCGGGTGGAATGGAGAAGCTGGGGTGGGGTGTCAGGGATTACAAACTGCACTAGCTGGTCAGTGCTCTTGCTGACTTAGCCTAGTACCGAGTGTAGACTTGAGGCTCGCCGCCTTTTCCGGTACAACACATGCTAGGTATGGGGGTGGAGAGAGGAAGGCCTGCTTTTTATGTTAGGTACTTGGAGACAGAACGGGAAATGAGAAATAGCTACTGTCTTCCTTCAGGGAGCTCACAGGCTAAGAGGTCAATGAGAGAAAAGGTGAGCAAAACTAGCATCACCTTTGACATAGCCTCAGACCTGTGCACATAGTAGTCGCTTTGAGACTTTGAAGGGATGAACAGTCGTTTCTGGCTGAGGAGGTAAGTTGACCTTTGATAATATCTTCCAATTCCATAATGCTTTATAGTTCCTGAAAATTCTCACTTGATACTTATGAAATGGGTGGCTTCTTAGGACAGTGGGTGGAGCTGTGGCCCTGGAGTCAGAAGGACTGATCTTCCTGAGTTCTAATATGGCCCCAGATACTTACTAGGTATATGACCCTGGGTAAATCTGTTTAACCCCTTTTGCCTCAGTTTTCCCATCTGTCAAATGAGCTGCGGAAGGAAATAACAAACCCAGTATCTTCCAAGAAAAAGACATGACTGGAAAATGATAACAACCTTTATGAAATAGTATACCCACTTTACCGGTGTTAAAGTCTTGGGCTCAGTTTTAAGTGACTTTCCCAAGAGCCAGAAGAATTCTTTAGGGTCCTTTTACAGATGAGGAAACCAGTCCAGAGCATAGATAGTCCAGGGGGCAAGGCGCAGAGCCAGGATTTGAACCCGGGTCCTTTGATTACAAATCCCTGCTGTTCTGTATACACCACCTCGCCTGTGGAACTGTGAAATCCATGCTTCAGAGTTGAGTTACTGCAATCCACTGTTGATTTCTGCCTTTCGGTCTGATTCTGATTGGCAGCTTGGAAACACTGAACATAGTAATTGGACGGTTTGGGGGTGAAACAAACAATCAAAACCAGCTTGCCTCTTCCTGAGTTTGCAGCTCCATTATTCCTGATTCTTGCTTTGGTCTCCTGCCTTTCCCCTGACAGGCAGGGCTGAGGATCTTTCTCCAGTTAATACAGACACCTTGCGACTGACCCCACAGTCAGTTGAACAGTTAATTTCCCACTCTGGAACTACTTGATGCCACGCATATTATAAAGCTCACTTGACTCCTGTGTTCCTTCCTCCTCCCGCCCATCTGGAACTGTGCACTCTGGACTAAATCTCCAGAGATCACCACCCCTGACACTTCCCAGGCCCCCCCCATAATGGCCCCGTAACACCTGGCATTATATAGATCACAGTCTTTATCATTTGTTAGTGAAATTTGGGGAATGAAGAAACATTCCAATCTATGTTTTTCATTCCTCCAAACAGGAACTATACTCAAAAATCCCCAGGTGTATATCTGGGAGCAAAGGTGAAAAAGAACACTATTCTCCACCCATCATTCTGGATGCCCTGGAAAGGAGAGTATATATGCTACACATGAGAGATGGGACTTGTTCATGTATAAAAAAGGAAAATCTTGGAATCCATTGGAACTCCAATTGGAACAAGACAAACTCCAGTTGCAGTATCTCCCTAGTGCAGGGAACTGCCTGGGTAACCTCTCCAGTCTGGCTGCAGATGGAATCCCACAACACCCAACTCTCATCTCCAGTTGGCTTTGAAAACGTTCCTTAATGTGTCTTTTGGCATCTGTGCCTTGTGTATGGGTTTCCTTTTCCCCGCTCTCCTACAGACACTTGGGTTACTACATAATCACTTATTGGGAGTCATTTGCTACCAATGGAGGAACTGAAACGGGGAAGGTAAATTAATCAGGGAGTGCTCATTGCGATTGCTGCCGAGCGGCCCAGATTTGTACTCCCCTCGGATGTTGTCTTCCTTGAGTTACTGGAGACTAAGGGTTAAAATGGAACAACAACCAAAAAAAAAATAGAAAACCAATGAATTTCATGAATTCTTACATTTGAATTGTTAGCTGAAAGATGGAGAGCGTTTCTCGGCTCCCCTCCTTTTAAATGATAACCTTGTAGTTTTCCTCAGATGCCTCAGATCTTTTTAGGCAGCTGTATTCTAAAACACTAACCGACTACAATTTAATTAAAAGTATGCTACTGTATAATAAAGAGTATACGATTACAGCTGACATCACATATTCTGAATGTCTATGGCATAGAAATGTCAAATCATGTGTAGTGAGTGGGAAAAAAGGAGGAAGGCCAACCCTCACCTCTTATTCCTTCTTGAAGAGAGAGCCCTCGTGTTGTGGCAACGTTTTGGAATATTTTATAGCACAGTAGAAAGGCATAGAGTAAACACACCAATAATTCAGCGTGCCTGATGGCAAAAAATGAAAGGCGTACTCAGAAGCAGAGGAAAAAATTGGACTTTCCTTGCAGATGTTTATTCAAATACAAATAGCAACTCCTACTTTTCCTGTTATCTTCAATTATGTGATGCAACAATTTTTACCAGAAGAAGGGCTTTTAAAAGCAGCTTTCCAGGGAGTGGCTAAACAGTAACTATATTTGGCCAACAGCTGCTTTATGAAAATGAAATGTCAGCAAAGCTGAATGTTGTTTAAGGAAACTTAATTATCCAGCTACCTTTGCTTTGGGATCGGTAGAAATAAGGCATTCTTCTATTTGCACCCAAGTGATTAGTGTGGGATTTAAGTCTTAAACATTAGAGGTAGCACACCTTCTGTCATTTGCCGGGCATGTGGATCACATTGGTTGTAGGGAATTCTCAGTCCCTTTAGAGGACCACCCACACTCAGAGGTAGGCTGAAGCTAGACCTTGGGCTTGTTCCCTGGCTCAGTTTCCACCCCTCACCACTCACTATTGGATAAAAGATCCATGGCTAGGAAGAAGCTCAGGCCATTTAATACAAGCCGCTCAGGCCCAGAGATGACCACTTGTCCGGGGTCACATTGATAGTGATCGAAAGAGCCTAAATTTCAAAGTAGGTCCTCTAGCTTCAGATCTTACAGAGAATCCATTGTATCATGCTGCCCTGTGAAATCAAATTCACTTATATGCATATGTTGTGTATATAATAGCATATGATAAATTGGGAAGCTCTTCAAAATGGAGGGTCGGTGGGGCAGCATGGTATTGAGGAAATGACACCAGATTGGCTCCAGGAGACTAAAAAGAAGGCACTTCCTTTAAGCCTCAGCTTCTTTTTCTGTTCAATGAAATTTTAATCGAATTTTATTCCTGGAAAACAATACTGAAATGGCAGAAAGGAAAAAGAGAAAAAGGAGACAAGAGTCAGGAGATGCGGGCACTAATCAGTTTATAATTAAGGAATTCATGATATAGAGGGTGTCTGAGGAGGGAGAAAGGAGAGATAAGCCCTTAGTTCTAGATAGATCTAGATATGGAAGGGTCCTCAAACCTAGTCCAACTCCCCCATTTTAACTGAGACCCAGGAAGCTTAGATGACCACAAGACAAAGATCAGGCATGGGATTCAACTGAATGCACAGACTGTGTCTATAACACAAAACAGCACATAAGTCAGGCGAGTGCTAATAAATTTTTCACAACCAGCTTTCAGGAGAAAATGTTCTTGTGACACACTTTTAAGTTTAATTTTCATTCTTAACATTTTCTCGATCACTCTTAAATCTAGGCAAGTAACAAAATAATAAATCAAGCTTCCAATTTGTGGCATTCTTGCTTTTTTGGGTATAAATGCTCACATGGAAAATTTAATGGCCACACAGCCTCTATGTTTCAGAGAGAAAATCTGAAATCAAGTCTTCCTGCCTATATGGCCACTGCTCTGCCCATGGACCTACCTTAGACCCAGATTTGTGAGTTGACATCATGTTGATTGCCAGTTTGAGATGTGGTGTAACAACGTATTCATGAACAAAGAAAAATGAGTTTTAAAATTTCATACTTATTTTATACTTACTCTGTATTTATATTTTATCTATCTATCTATCTATCTATCTATCTATCTATCTATCTATCTATCTATCTATCTCTATCACAGGATTCAGTGCTTGGCCCAGTGCCTTGAACATAGGAGCTGCACCACTAATTCCTGTTAATTAACTGATTTGCAAAAAATACACACTATTGATGTTTTTGTTTTTAAATCACCTCCCTTCCTCTTTGTTTGCTTGATGCATAGTCATGCTTTTTGGATAATTGCTGGATCCAGATAAGCAGAAAAGAAAGAAGAATGAATGGGACACAATTCAACCAGCCTGAAAGGTTTTTCTTATTTTGGGGGGGGTCATTGTTGTTAAAGATGAATCAAATTTCCTTTGATTTAGTGAGAAGAGATTCCTCCAAAGGAAGAGTCACTAATTCTCTCTAGCCATGGCAGGAATCAGCCTTTCTCGTAATCGGTGTCTCCTCACAGAATCTACTGCAGAATTTTGCACAGAAAAAAAGAGCTTAATCCGTGTTGTTGTTTGGTTTGATGTTTTCATTACCTACCTTCTGTTCAGAAAGCTATCTTTTGTTGGGAACATGCATCCTTGAATGGAAGGTGTTCAGAGAACATGAATATTAATTTAACACATTTGTGTCTCATCTGGTGCCAAATGTAAGCAATCTGGAGTCATCTGGGACACTGAGTACAGTTCAACAGGTACTTAATTAAGTTGTCCTATGGGGCTAATGTGGTAGGCCCCACAAGAGCTACCAGAGTCTGATCCAGTCCTTGCCTTCACAGAGATTTCAATCTTCTTGAGGAGAAAATAACCAATGCCTCAATAGTTCAAGAATTCATTATTTCTTTGGTGTGGATGATCTCTTCAAGTCCTCTACACTTAAGTAGACAGCTTTGTGATGAGTGGCCACAAAATTCAAGCCCACTGATGAGCCTTTCCACCATCTTTAGAAAGTCACCATCTTTCTCATGTTCATCCCATCATGACTGACCTAGAACTCTGTGAGTCTGATTAAATTATATACACTTAAAATCTCATCTGCTTGGTAGTTGATTGTAAACAAATCCATTATCATGGAAAAAAAAGAAAGGCACCATCTATGGATCCTGGACATGCAATCATTCTGTGACTGGGGCTAGACTCAAGACCTTTCTAGGAGCTGCTAGAATTTGAGTGCCCAGGGTCACTTCCACCTCTTGGGTTAAGGGATCCGAAGGCATCTTTAGAGGAAAAAATAGTATTAATTTACTGAGAGCCACTGATGGGCCACATTACAAAGATAAAAAGAATGACATGTACTTTTGTATACATGTATACTCTTATTAAAATGAATGGAGGTGCGGGTGGGTCACAAAAAAAGAGAATTAAAATATGAGGGAGAGTACTCTATGATATGAGAAAGGCAGCATTGAATAGGAGATAAAAAGCCAGCTTTGGAGTCAGTAAAATGTGGGTTCAAGTCTTACTGTTGACATACACAGGCTGTGTGACCTTGGGCCAGTCACTCCCCTCTCAGTGTTCTAGAAACTTGCTGCAATGACAAAGTTGCTTAGCAGTTGTTAACCCAAAGTAGGAAAGGGATTGTATCATGTAGTTCCTCCTTGGAACCTTGTTGGGCAGGGAGATGGCTCTTCTGAAACATGTCCTCACGCTATGCTCTCATGATCTCATATCATTTGCAAATTGGGGGCAGGTGACTATTCCTGTAGAATGTGCTTATCCAGATGTTTCACAGGCAGGGGTCATCATCAAGTCTTGGCCTGGTGGGAAGAAAGGCATCTGTAGCATATTGGAAACAGTATTGAAAAGGCTCAGGAAGTCTGGAAGTTAATACTATGCCCACAACTAATTCTCTGTGTAACCTAGGAAAAGTCTGTTTGTTTCTGTGGTCCTTATCTTCTTCATCTGCAAACGGATCCATCAAATGATCCCTGAAGTTCTTCATAAAACAGAGCATCTATGAATTTAGAAGTGATTCTACAAGTCCAGATTTCTGGGTAATAATAAAAGCTGATCTTTATATAACACTTGGAAGTTTACAAAGCCCTTCCTACATTTCAATGATCAGTGGTGCTTAAAGGTTTACAAAGCACTGACGATTTGTAACTGAGTATTTGGATGGGTCTTGAATGACCCCGTGCCATTGGGAAAGGGTCTGCTGAGCCCTCACAAGGTAATCTGGGCTGTGTAGTACCACAGAGAAGGTATTCTCTTCTTTCCCTGAGAGAGACTGCGCTTTTGTTGGTTCTGAGCCTGAGGGGTGGAGTCCAGACTGGGGGTTTTGGAATTACCTGTCCTGGACTGAGCAAGAGTTGGGGCAAAATTCCAGTCTCCTGTGGGAAGGTACAGTGGGGACGACTACGTTAACTTGTTTTAAGTTTCCATTTTGTGTGTAAGTCATTGTTATGTCATTTTTCTTTAACAAGAAAAGTTCTTGAATGGCACCGTTTAGCAAATTATTCCTCTGGACTCGGATGACTCTGGAACGGAGAGTGAGGATCTGTCTCAACTTTGTGCAACTCTGCCTCACTTAAACCTGATTCACGTACACGTCAAGACATCACTTTGTGAGGTTAATGGTCCTCTTTGAGAATGAAGGATGAACAACAATTCCTCACATGTGCTAAGGACTACTATCGACACATCCCCTTATATCTGGTAAATAACTGATCATTTGCTAATGACATTAGGAAACCACAGTTTTGATTGGATGTTAATTTCCTTTCATCCTATACTTAGGTAATTGTTCACTGATCAGAACCCGGATATAACTTGTAACCATCCTTATCCAGAATCATAAAAACCCACCTGAGGCCCCAATCGTCAGTCTACCCTTTGGTCTTGACTAGAATAGACTCTTTTGTGTGACATACTTAGAAATATAAGCATAAACATCCTGTGCTCAAAGACAAAGACTTACCAGAATGCCACCTTGGAGAGGAGACACAAGACTTCACTTGGACAAGGAGGAAACTATATCATAAACACCAGTGAACGACCTACTTAGTGATACCTTTAGGAATCAGGTTGCTGGTTGGTTCCTAGAGGGTTTGATGTTTGTATTCTTGAATAATCAGTAAAGTTTGATTGGCAGTTAGGTGGCATAGTGCAGAGAGCTGGCACTGATGTCAGGAAGACTCCTGAGTTCAAATCTGCCCACTGTGCAGTTGCGTGACTCTGGGCAAGTCACTTAACCCTATTTGCCTCAGTTTCCTCATCTGTCAAATGAATTAAAGAAAGAAATGGCAAACCACTCCAGTATCTTCGTCAAGAAAACCCCAAATGGGGACAGCTGACTGAAAAACGGACAACAAAATGAACAGTAACCACAACAATGTTTGATCGCATGTAATGAAGGCTAAGTTATATTAGCACACATACCATCATCTTCGAGAGGTGTATTAAGGGTAGATTTTAAAAGACTTTATTTTTAACATTTAAAAATATTTGATCCCCAATTCTCTCCCTTCCTTCTGTCCCTTTTCCATTGAGAAGGCAAACAATGTAATGTCAATTATACATGTGAAGTTCTGCAAAGCGTATTTCCGTATTAACCATATTGGAAAAAAAAACAAGAAAAATAAAGTGAAAACAGGATAGGCACATGAACGGTCGCTTGGTGTTACTCATGCACCTGGCATCACAGAAGAGGATAAGCTGAGTCAGGGATGGGAAGGAAGATCTCACCCCCTGGGGCTCCCTAATGGGGCGAGAGAAGAATCAGCAACTCTGCGTTTTTCCATTTTGAAGGTGAGAGCAACAATGTGTGTCCAGTCCACTGTGCTCCATGGTGACACCTGCTGGTTACAAGCTATGATATCTCATGTCCATATTTGATAGTCCACAGCCTAGTAGGGTTTGGGACTGCAGGGATTTTAATGTCATTTAAAAGATGTGGAAACTGAGGCTGATGGATGAGGGGATTTGCCCTTAGTCAGAAAGCTTGTGGGTGTCTAAGGTGAGATTTGAACCTTGGTTTTTGCTACCTGGAGTTCAGTGTTCATTCCTCTGAGCCACAGTAATGATCCATCAGCATGGTCCAAGCACAGAGTGCATTTCTCTATTGAATGAAAGATTTTCAGAAGATCAGGCAATGTGCACGCTTGGAAAGCTAGCAAAGGCTCTTATCGGGCACTGGAAACATTCACAGAAATCATTTTTTCTCTGCTTCGTGATCCATTTATTTTCAGTGAATAAATACCTTAAGAATGCCGGTCTACAGTGGATACCCTCCCTTTTAACCTGAAGTCAGGGAATGTGGGTGTTATCTTTGTAAATAAAATGGTTCTTCCTGGCATCACATTCCCTGCTATCTTAGAGGACACAGAGAGCTCCTTTAACCAAGATAAAATCAGCAACCTGTCTCTGATATAAGGCAAGGAACAGCCCGAGCATCAGGGAGAGACTTCAGTGTAATGTGCTGGGGAAGGCCCAGAGTGTATCAGCACGGTGTTTGCTGCAGTGTGACTGAAGTCCCTAAGATAAAACCATTTCATAGTCTATTGCATAAGGACCACATGTTCCAAAGTCTTCCATTTGTAGGGTCTGTCCCTTTGTGAGGAACATGCCGTGATTGAGTTCCAAGAATTGGCTATTAGTCTGCACCAAGCAAGCCAAAAGCAGATACAAATGGTATCAGAGAAGTGTACTGAGTCTCCATTGAGAGTAATGAGGGTGGGCATAGGGAGGGAGCTGGGCAGGGTTTTGAACGCAGCTTTTGCTGTTTCCCAACTCTTGAATTTGACTCCTCTTCTAAGGTTGAGGTCATTTGGACACTGGCCAAAGATACAGCAACCTAAAAGTGGGTTTGGTTCAGAAGGCAGGCTTTGCTTTCAATGTCTTGTTGACATAAAGACTCAGTAATAGTAACCAGCATTTATATGGCGTTTACTCTGTGCCCTGGCTAAGTGCTTCAGAATTACTGTCTCAGTGGATCTTCTCAATAAACCTCAAAGTCAACTGCAAGTCATGTCGTCATCCCCCTGATGCCATGGTCCTCTCTGAGAACGAAGCTGCAACTTGTGATAGGTGCTGTTATGATCTGCATTTTACAGATGAGGAAACTGAGGCAAACGTAGATTAACTGCCTTTCCAGGGTGACACAGCTAGTGAGTGTCTGAGGCGGGGTGTGAGCTCAGGGCTTTCTGACTACAGGCCCAGCTCTGCCCCAACCATTGTTCCTCCTAGCTATTTACACTATGCCATTCTGTTTGCTTATAGCATCCTGGAGGTTAGGGCTGGAAGAGACCTTGGATATCATCTTGTCCAAACTCATTTTGAAGATCACAAGACCATAGGTTTAGGGCTGAAAGGGATCCTGGAACTCAACCAATTAGCACTTTTTAAGCCTTAACTGTGGGATGGAACCAATGACAAACTTGGTCCCTGCCCACAAGGAGTATGCATTCTTTTTGGAAGGAGAGAAATATGTGTTTGAAAAAATATATATAAGGCAGCTAGGTGGCACTGTACTGGGGTTGGGGTCAGGAAGATGCTTTTTTCTTCAAGAGTTCAAATCCAGCTTTAGACACTAGCTGTGTGACCCCGGGCATGTCACTTACCCCCTTTGCCTCAGTTTCCTTATCTGAAAAATGAGCTGGAGAAGGAAATGGCAAACCACTCCCGTATCTTTGACAAGAAAACCCCAAAAGGGGTCACAGAGTCAAATGTGCCTAAAAAATAGCAACAGTAACAAAGAATATACATGATGAATTCAAAATAAGTAAAAGGTGGTTTGGGGAAGAAAGTCGTGGAATTCAATCCCTCATTTTACAAATGAAGAGATGGCAGCTGACAGAGGTTAAGTGACTTGCCCAGATTCACACAGGGAAGGAGCCGACCCACATCCTTGAACTCCAAGTCTAGGTTTCATTTTTTTCCTTCAAAAAGTTTCTGTCTTTTGTTTTTACATTATCTTGATGTCCCAATGTAGCCCTCTCTTGGCCCCATCAAGAAAGTCATCCCTTAAAAAAAGGAAAAGGAAAAACCAAGATGTTCAACAAAACAAAATCACATCTTAACCAAGTACATATATACATATATATATATATATATATATATAACATGTATGAAATTATACTCACATATAATATTCCACACCCATAATTCTTCACTTTGGCAAAAAAGACAGGTTCATTTTTTTCTTCTTAAGGATCATGCTTGGTCATGAGGTCAAGCACTTATTCAGTGGAATGTAAACTCCCTGAAGACTGGAACTCTTCATATTTGCCATTTCTTTTTGTCCTGATAGGCACAGTGCCTGCACAGAGGAGTTTAATAAATTGAATTGTTCCCAGAAGGTTGTGTTCTAGCAGTGCGGCTTTGAATATTTGAACAGATTAAAACATCAGACATTCTCCCAAGACCTTGCCTCCAGTTGGAATGACAATGCCCTGATGTCATCTCAAGGCAAAATTCCAACTTGGCTTCTCATCTCGTTGTTTTGTGGGTTTGGTATTTTTCCCTATTAGGATTTCATTATGATTTGAGAAATCATAATGAAAAATGAGGATAAGGCTTCTTGCTTTCCCACTCTCAGTCATGAGGACACAGATCTCTGATCAGCTGAACTCATGTCCATCAAGAACTTTGTGAACACCAAAGTGCTATAGAAATGTCTGTTATTATTATAATTAGCATTGCTGTGATTATTATTAAAAATGTGATGAGGAAGTCCCAGTGAGCTAACTGCTCTGGACAATGCTGATCATGAATGGTCCCCTGTTTATAGTCTTCCAGAGCTACTTATGGACATTGAGAGGGTATATGACTTGCCCAGGGTCACACAGCCAATATGTATCACAGGCAGATGTTTGAAGGTGGAGCCTCTTGGAGTAAAGTCTGGATTTTTACCCACATTTGCCTTTCATTACCATCGTCATCATCATCAGTGAGTCAAACAACAAACATTTCTTCAACTACCACCATATGCCAGAGGCTGGGGAGGTATAAAAATAAAAAAAAATATTGTTGATCTCAGGGCGGCTAGGTGGTGCAGTGAATAGAGCACCAGCCCTGGAGTCAGGAGGACCTGAGTTCAAATTTGACCTCAGACACTTAACACAAAAACAACCAGCTGTGTGACCTTGAGCAAGTCACTTAACCCCAACTGCCCTCCAAAAAGCAAAAAAAAATTTTTTTTTAATTAAAAATATTGTTGATCTCAAGGAGCTTACATTCTATCTGGAGAGACAACATGGATATTAACAAATACATGTAATCTCGGGGTAAGGACTTGCCCCGTGATTTCATTGCTATGGGGAACTCTTGACTGCAGAAACTATGAGTGCGATCATCCTCGAGGGCTTCATTTGGTGATATCGTCAGCTCCCATGAATTCAATGATGATCTCTGGGCAGACGATTCTCAGATCTAGTTGTCCAGTTCTAACTTTACTCTTCTCCAGTTTTCTATTGGGCATTTCAAACTCAACCTGTCCAGAACTGAACTCATCATCTTTCTTCCCGAGGTGTCCCCTCTTATCTTCTCTTTTACTGTTGAGGGTACCACCCTTCTTCCAGTCACCCAACCTAGTCATCATCCTCAGCCTGTGAACTCTCTTGCACTGTTCTCCCCATTTCCAATCAATTTCCAAGATTTGTTGACTGTCTGTCTTCTTACCATCTCTCAGATTCCACCCTTGCCCACACACACACTTCCCACCAGTCATAGCCACCATCTTGGCACAGGACTTCATCACCTCATGCAATTGTTGGTTAGTCTGCCTGCCTCCCTCAAATTTCTCCCCATTCCAGTCCATCAGTGGGGGGCCAGGATAGACATTGTTATATTTATACAATGATTTAAGATTGCAAAGTATTTTATAAACATTATATAATTATGTAAGCATTATCTAGATAATTGTATAAATATTATCTAACATCTAAGTATAAGCATTATTTAAGTGTATCCTCACAACACAGAAGGGTACTATTATTATTTTTGTACTACAGATGAAAAAAACACACTAAACAGAGTCTAAGTGACTTGCTCAGGGTCATATAGTTAAAAAGTATCAGAGGCCAGCTTTGAACTCAGGTCTTCCTGAATCTGGGTCTAGCACTTTTTCTGCTGCACCTTAGACTAGCAACTGATTTCTGTAGAGTTTCATTCTGGAAAAGAGCCTCCATTATCTAGTGGTACACCTAGACCCCCACTCCTACATTGATATCTTAAGTCTCAAATCTTCCGGAGGCAAAGGTTTTAAATTCTTTTTTGAAAGAAAGAGTTGCAACTAGAAATTCTGATTTCTCGAGTTAGGATGGTAGGAGGTGGGAGAAGGAGACCCCAGGGAGACACCAAGAATCTGCTGTTACAGAGTCACCACCAGAGAAGTGATCAGGGAAGCATGAGAAAGCTTCAGGATCCCACCTTTGGCCTAGGCTATGCTGGTTGTACCCTTGTTGCAGAGCAGGTGGGATGTTCAGCAAGCCATTTGAGAGTTGCATGCTCAGGGAGGGGTGGTCCATCCATCTGACCTTCGTAATCTGCAAGAGAAAGTCAAGATCCTGAAGACAGCCTGGAGAGAGGGTTGGTGGAGGCATAATTGTATTAGTAAACCTTGACCCTGAATGATGAGAGAATGATGATGGTGGTGGGTGCTAGGGGGTGGGGGGAGGACTATGGGACCTTAGGACTGCCTGGAAGGAAGCAGGACTAAATTTTGTTTCAGTAGGACAAAGCTCTAGGTGCTAAGCCCTAGTAATGGCTCTGATGAGCACCGGTTCACATATAAGTACAAAGAGCTTCATTGTTTTTTGAAATCATGAATATGAAAGATTGTCCCCATGTTTGGGTGGTTCAGGGAGGTTGTTAAGAAGAACAGGATTTTGTGATTTAGTTCCTTTCTACTTGAGAGCCTAGAAGAAGAATCAATCAAGAAAAGTTCCCCAATGTTTTCTGAACTCTTTGGGGCTAGTGAGATGCCCAGATGAGTGGGAAATGACCAATTTTCTAAACGTCCCCTCTAGACATGAGGTTTCCATATTTCTCCAAGAGCCGAGGGATTTACTGTTCCAAGTTGTGCAACAATGATGTTTCTAATAGTGGTCGGTCAAACAAACAAGAAAACCAACCGAAAGTCACGTCCTCTGCTTTCTTCCCAGAACACAGCTTCTTTATCATCTGGTGGGTCAGAGTTGAATTTTCTCCCCTAAAACTAAAACAACCTGGAAACCTGGAGTTATTTCCAACTAGTAAACAAAGAGCAAAACGAAGTCAATCTCAAGATATTTGTGGTCCAGTGACTCATCCTCGCCCCATCTCCCCATACCCTCTTGGTATTGCCTTGTGTGGGGTGACTGACCACAAGATGGTGCTGCAGCATCTCTGTTACGGTCACCCCGAGGTGGGGGCTGGGGGAGGAGAACAATCATGCTGTTCTATGCAAAAACCAAGTGGTATTTTTTCTGGCCAGCAGCCAGGCTAATATAAATTTTATTTTTTTAAACCCTATTTGAATTGAAAAGGCTTTCAAGAAACATCTGCACAGTGAAACCGTTAAGCCCAAGAAGTCCAGCATCATATTTATGCTGTCTAAATTGGAGGCAAGAAGGCTTTTAGGTCAATGTGTGCAATCTCCAAAGCTGGAGAAACGCTTTGGAGCTCCAGAGCCCTTGGCAGAATGGGCCCATCAGATGCTGCGGCTGTAACAACTGGAAACATGTTATTCAATCACCAAGCCTCGATTAGACCAAGCCACCTGCAATGGGCAGTCTACTGCCTTCTCTCCCCCCACCCAAGCCCTTTCTCCATTCCTTGCTGGAGTCGGATCAGGAAAACCTAGGTGCGAATCCTGCCTTTGGCCCTTACTGGCTCTGTGGCCCTCAGCAAGCCACTTAATCTCCCTGAAACCCAGTTTCCTTGTGTGGTAAAAGGGGTAATCGTGGCACCTAACACCTAGGCTGCTGTGAGTCTCAAAAGAGGGGAGTTCGAAGGACTTTGTGGCTCTATTTAAATAGGAGTTATACCAGTGATGAGGATGATTACTCTCCCTCCCTCCCTCCCTCCCTCCCTTCCTTCCT
>CM053598.1:17823372-17844116 GCA_028646575.1 Pseudocheirus occidentalis
CTCTCTCTCTCTCTCTCTCTCACTCCAACTCACTTCTTCAGCTCCCAGATGCTGAGACATTCCTGCTTTCTCCAACAGGAAAATTCCAATTCTGTCTCTCTGTCTCTAGAATTCTTATTTATATACAGCACTGGCCTCCTGTCTCAGCCAGTCCCCTTCTTCCACCAACAAAGGAGTTCACGCCTTCTCAGCAGTGGACAGGGCTCACACCTTCCGTACAGAGCTCAGACCTTCCGTACTTAGCCCTAAGTTACTAAGTGCTAAGTATCTGCTAAACTGATCTGATTGCTGTTACACTATGCTAATGAGGAGAAGATTAAAAGTTCACCAGTGTATTGAGTCATAAGTGGAGGGGAGCAGAAAGGAGTTTTCTATGGTGTATTTAAGGAGATATAAATATATTCTAAAAATAAATAAAAAGAATAAATGTATTCTAATATATTTAAGGAGAGGGGACGGATCAACCAAATCAGGGTTGTGTGCATGGCAGAAAAGGATCCCAGAGGCACAGTGGAAACAATAGCAACAACAATCTCTGCCTTTTTCTCATCTGTAAAACGATCGTTAATGAGGTTAAGCATTTTTTCAGGTGATTTTTAATCATCTCTGTTTCCTTCTTTGGAAGCTGTCTGTTCGTGTCCTTTAACCATTGGTCCACCCAGACTGGGAAATGCCTTTGAATGGACGCCTTTTGCCCCTATATTTATCAGGATCTTCTAACATGTCTCTTTTGCATGTCATATTGGCTGCATATTTGCAAAGTTCTATAGTGTTTAGGAAAAATCCTTCTATTCCCATTTTTAGTGTTTTTATCATGGATTAATACTGGGTTTTATCAAAAGATCTTTGCATTTATGTATACGCTCTTATTCCTTTTTGTTTGTTTATATATTGTATTATACTTGGGCTTTTTCTAATGTTAAAGTTGTCTTGCATAACTGGTACAAACCCTGCTTGGTCATGGTGAATTATTTTTAAGTTCATTGCTGCATTGTTAATTAATATTTTATTTGATATTTTTGCAGCTTCAGTTGACCTGAAGTTGAAAAATTCACTAAGAAAACTAATCTTTATTTTTTTTACTATTAGCTTACCCATATTTTAAAATCAACATATTTTTCTTCATAAAAGAAATTGAATAGGGTTCAGTAAGGCATTTAAGAAGCCTTTATTAAATGTTCATTTTGAGTCAGTCACTCTGCTAGGGATAGAAAGAAAGGGAAAAACATGGGTTTTGCCCTCGAAGAGCTCACATTTTAATGGAGAAAGACCATACAAATACCTTTGCACACACTCAATGCATACGGTGTAAATGGAGAGTAATCTCAGTGGGGGCTGGGAGGAGAGGAGCCACTAAAGCCCTCTTGGCAGAAGATGGAATTTTAACTGTCTTTCTTTTTAATTTTATATTTTCTTTTTTTCTCAATTACATGTAAAAACAATTTTAAGCACTTGGTTTTTTTTGAGTTCCAAATTCTCTTTTTCCTTCTCCTCCTCCCTCCTTGAGAAGTCAACAATTTGATACAGTTTATACATATGCACTCATGCAAAATATGTTTCCATAGTAGTCATGTTATGAAGGGAAACACAAAACAAACAAAAAGAAAGAAAAAGAACAAGTAAACCAAAGAAAGTTAAAAAAAAAAAAGGTATGTTTTGATTTGCATTCAGATTCTATCAGTTCGGGTTTTTTCCCTTTGGAGCTAGATGGCATTTCATCATAAATCCTTCAAATTTGGCTTGGATCATTGTCTTGCTGAGAAGAGCTAAGTCATTCACTGTTGACTATCGTTACAATATTGCTGTTGCTGTGTACAATGTTCTCCTGATTCTGCTCACTTCACTTTGAATCAGTTAATATAAGTCTTTACAGGTTTTTCAGAAATCATTCTGTTTGTCATTTCTTATAGCACAATAGTATTCCATAACCCTAAATGCACTCATGCAGCAGTAAGAAAAAAGCAAAACACAGACTCTCAAAGTCTCTCTTAAGAACTTTGGAACTGATTGCACAACATGAGACACACTGGCACAGGACTGCCTAGCATGGTGTGCCCTCATAAAGAAGGTTCTGTGCTCTTTGAGTAGAGTAGAATTGAAATAGCTCAAAAGAAACTTGACATGCACAAGTTTAGAAGATCCACACCAAATGTTTGCATGGACTACTTATGTCCAACCTATAGTAGAGTATCCAAGCTCATATCAGTCTGATCAGTCACAGTGGGACTACACACTGACTTGACTAACATAGTGATGTCATTTTGGTCCTCTTTGAGAATGAAGGACAACAGCCAACCAGCCACAACTCGCTCAGCCATTCCCCAACAGATGGGCTTCCTCTTTGTTTCCAATTCTTTGACATCACTGGAAGAGCTGGTTTAAATATTTTTACTTATACATCCTTTTCCCATTTTTCAAAATCTCTTTGGGATATAACCCTAGTAATCATATTTCTGGGTCAAAGGATATGGATTATTTTATAGCCCTTTGAGCACTGATCCAAATTGATCTGAGCTGAGTCTTAAAGAATCTAGGGAAGCCTGGAGGCAGAGGTGAAGAAGAAGCACATTCCAGATATGAGAGACAGGCCAGTGAAGGACAATCAGGAATTGGAATATGGTGTAGGAGGAAAAACAAGAAGACCAGTGTAGACAGATATTAAATTATGTAGAAGGAAGTAAAATGTAACAAGACCAAAAAAATAGTATAACAAGTTAGGAAGGAGTGAGGTATTGAAAGGCATTAAATATGAAATAAAGGGGCTTTTATTTGATCCTGGAGGCAATAGTGAGCGATTGAAGTTTAGTGAGAAGAGGGAAGACATGGTCAGACTTGTATTTTAGGAAAATCATTTTGGCACCTGAGTAGAGGATGGATTAGAGCAGGGAAAGAAGAAACAGGGAGACTATCTAGCAGACTACCCTCTATTATATTTATGAATAAATTTTGTTATAGAAAGATTATTTTTGCTTGGAAATTAGAACATTTTGCCCATAAATTGATGTGGGTTTGGCATTTTCTATACGTGATTCTTTGAAGATTTGTCTTATTTCTACCTCAAAGATTGGTCATTTAAAATTGTCTTGTTTCGGTTTAGATAAAACATTCCATCTCTATGTCTGTGTATGAGTGGCCCCCATTTGTAGAATGAATCCCCTCCTTGCCTATGCCTCATAGAATCCCTAGGCTTTTTTGAAAGAGAGAGTTCAGCAGTCACTTCATAGACACACATTCCCCGAGCCCCCACTGGAATCCCAGCCCCATGTTC
The DNA here is from genome assembly GCA_028646575.1 of Pseudocheirus occidentalis. Taxonomy (NCBI): domain Eukaryota; kingdom Metazoa; phylum Chordata; class Mammalia; order Diprotodontia; family Pseudocheiridae; genus Pseudocheirus; species Pseudocheirus occidentalis. Next base: position 17,826,641 of record CM053598.1, read on the forward strand.
AAGTTCATTCTCTCTCTTGAGATTCCTTGGTGTATACTTTGCATTTACTTCCTTGTCAACATAGTTAATTTCACCAGTTGGATGTATTTCACCAGGCATTTAATCAGTGTTTATCAATGGAATAAGCCACCCTCTGTGCCCTCTACAAACCCGATGCAGTTCTCAAGCCTCTCGATGCCGTCATGGATCTGTGAACCCACAGAAACAGTCAGGACTACAACAGAGAGGAAGAGTCAGCAGGTTCCACAAGTCCTCGCATTACTTCCGTCTAACTTTTCAGGTAACACAGGGCAGCCTTCTAGGCTTGGATGAACTGGACCAATTGTTAGAAGGAATTTGGTGTCTTCGAAGCTCTGCTTTGCTATTTTGCTAATAGCTCAATTCAAGGCATGCTGGAAGGCCTAGCTACTGCCTCTTGCCACTGGGTTTAGTACCTGGCACATAAGAGGGGCTTGATAAATGTTCCTTGATTGATTAATAGCCAGACGTGAGAAAGTGGCCCTGAGTTATCCGCTCTTCTGATTCAGTAGCCGATTAGGGGAGCCGTCCTCATCAATTATTTCAAGCCCTGAGTCCTACACAGCCAGAATCAGGTTCCCTCCAATTTTCTCCAAAATGAGCCAGAAAGGGAATATTTGTACATATTTCAGGCAATTATCAGTTCATACCAGTTCACTTACATTTTATATTGATGAGTAAATGTGATGAATGCATGAACTGGAGGTGGCTAGGTGGTGCAGTGAATAGAGCACCAGCCCTAAAGTCAGGAGGACCTGAGTTCAAATCCAGCTTCAGACACTTAACACAAAAACTAACTCTGTGACCTTGGGCAACTCACTTAACCCCAATTGCCCAACAAAAAGAAAAAAAATTAACGAACAGACAAATGAGTAAAGGAGGAAGGAATAAAGTGCTAAGTCAGTGAGTGTCTGAGTAAACTACTCCTCATGGTACTTTTACATTTTCAAGGCAATGTCACCTCTGTTACCTTCTTATACAAATCTCTCGTGCTGAATGTTAGAAGCTGGAAATTGAAGAAAGGGCCTTGTAAATACATTCCTGGTCTTGGTTGCAATGCTGGTTCAGGTGAGAAAATAAGGAAATTTTAAAAAGAATCCAAGCATTCTAATAGTATTCCTGGAATTCAATTTGAGACACACCCAGAGAAATCAAATTTATGAAATTCCATAACTGGAAAAGACTGTAAGAAAGATTAAATGAAGACACAGGACAAAACCCAACAACCGATGCCACACAAAATAGTCACAGCTTTGGAAGAGAAAATAAACTACTAGCAATTTCTTAATAAGTTTTACTCCTTCCAAGCTACCACATAATCATTAGCTTTATTCATTCCAGACAACTGCAGCATCCAGGGGGCTTTCGTCCTTTCACCACGGCAGACAGGGAGTTTGGTGCCACTCTCTCTGCTTACGGCCCAGAGCCTTCTTTTGAAAAGATACCATCGGCACTATAAATATTTTAACTTCCAGGAGACTGAAGCCCAAGCCACATGTCACCTCCCAAGGCTGCAAACACAGTTCTTGGTAAAATGGTCACTTCTAAGAACAAGGTAAAAGCTTCAACTTTAACTCTTACCACCAAAAACTTATGCCCACTTACTAGAGAATCAGCAAGAAAAGCCAACAGGCCAGATTTCCAAGAACTGTCTCCTTGTGGTGATATCTCTGACCTTCCCTCTGCTGTGCTACAGACAGATTTAGTATCACAGAATCCATCTTGGGTTTCAATGATGAGAGCTCATCTTACAAACAGCAGCTCAAGAGTAGCACAGGACTCTAGCCCAAGGTCCTGTTTTTAATAAATGAGGAGACTCAGGCCAAGAGAGGGGGATATGACTTGTCCAGTGTCAAAAGAGTAATAAGTAATAAGTAGCCAGCATTTTTCAAACTTTCAAATGATAGTAATAACCAGTGAGCATATGGTGCTTAAAAACATACAAAATACATTACAAAGACCCTTACATTTGATCTTCGTGAAAGCCCCATGAAGCTAAGGGGGAGAAGCTAAGGATCATAGAGGTGAACCTTAGACCTGCCCTGGTTATACAATTAGGTACTAAATGTCAGAGAGGGGCTTCAAACCCTTGTCTTTCTTGACTCCAAGTCCAGTTCTCTTTCCACAAATCCAATAACACAATTAGGTGGTAATAGTTAAAGTACTAGTCCTGGAGTCGAGAATATTTGAGTTCAAATCCCATGCTCCAGACACTTAATGGCTGTATGATCTTGGGCAAGTCACTTAACTTTTGTCCATTCCCTCAACTGTCAAAAAGGGATAGTAAGAGCACCTGCCATGAAGGGTTATAGTGGGGACCAAATGAGATAATACTTGTGAAGTGCCTGGTATGTGGTAGGCGCTATATAAAGACTTAGTTGTTTACCCTTCACCATTCTTCTTTTCCCAAATTATGTTCTTAATATAGAGTGGTAGAAAACAAGGTTGGAATCTGGTTGAGAGCCAGATGATGGAAGGCCTCATTCAGAATCTATGACTGTCCAGCTGTATTGGTCTGAAGTATATTTGTGAATGTGAAAAACCTTTGAAAAATACTCTCATCAGCAAATGAACAGTGCAAACAATATCACACGTGTTTATTTGGTAGAACAAACCATTTAGATGGCTTTTATATGCTCTTTATTTGTCAATGGTGCTAACATGGGCCAAAACAGGGTCAGTCCAATAAAACTTCAGTTGGGTATTCATCATTAGTTCCTGAGTTCAGTTACTCTATTGGTCAGTCAACCATGTGTCAGGTCTTGTACCAAGTGCTGGGGCTGCAAATAAAACAAACATATCCAATGTCTGCTCTGAGCCGCTCATGGTCTAATGGGAGAGACATAAAAACAACTATGAATAAAAAAGCCATGTACAGGAAATCGGTGATAACCAGAAGAGGTAAAGCACCTTGATCTCTTTAAAACTACCTAATTTTGTAATTGAGCCTGGCTTCTCCTCAAATTAGAGAGGTGTGACTAAAAGCCCATGTGAATTAGACACTTATTCCTTTGGTTTTGGTTTTTGAATCTCAATCACCCTATCCTGGATCCTTGTCACTCTTGACTCCCAATGCTAACTTCAGACATTTGTTAAACAGGTTCTATTTGTTTTCAGTGCCCCCAGATTCTCCTCTTTCCTCATTCACTCAATCCTTTGGGATCCCTCACTTTGACACCCTACCTGTCACCAGCAGCTTAAGATCTTTATGCTCTCTCCTTAGTCCACCTCTTCTCAAAATCTGTTGGCTGGAGAATGAATCTGATCGATTGGGTCCCAATAAGGTATTACCTTCGATCTCTCAATCTATCTACTGGCCCTTTCTGGCTGCTTAGAAACATCTCAAGTCTCACCAAACTTAAACAAAATAATCACTATATCCTACCATCCCCTTGGGCTATCTAATATCACTCCTCTCTTTCTCAGTCAACCCCTTAGAAAAAACCCATTGACATTTATTTCTTCTACTTCCTCTTCTCTCATTCTAAACCTTTTACAATCTAATTTTGGAACTCATCATTCGACCGAAACTGTTCTCTCTGAAGTTACCAGTGTCTTCCTAAAATTGATGGCTCTGATGACTTTTTCTCAATCCTTATCCTTCTTGACCTCTCTACCACCGGTGACACTGTTGACTTCCCTCTGCTGGATATTCTGGGCCCTTTAGGTTTTCATGACATTGATGTCTTTCTTGGATCTCCTATCTGTCTGACTGCTTTTTCTGTCTCCTTTGCCAGATCATAAACGAGATCATGTCTCAGGGCTGTGAATATTCCCCAGGGTTCTTTGTAAAGTTTTCTTTCCTCTATAGGTTTTCTGAATAACCTCATCATCTCTCAGGGATTTAATTATCATCTATGCTGATGACTCACAGATCCATACATCCAGACCCATCTTTCTCCTGAGCTTTACTTCCACACTAACAAAGGCCCAGAGGACATTTCCAATTGAATATATCATAGGTATCTCAACTCAATATGTTCAAAATAGAATTCATTCTTTTGTCCCAAAAAGTCATGCCTCTTTAAACTTTCCTATTTCTGTCAAGGACACAACTATCCTTCCCATCTCCAAGGTGAACCACTTTGTCATCATGTTCAACTCCTCAGTCTCACTTACTCTGTGAATCTAAACAATGACAAATCTTGTCATTTCTGTCTCTCCAATGTCTCTCACCTTCATCGCCTTCTCTACACTCACATGGCTATGATTTTTCTTCAAGTCTTCGTCACCTCTTACCTGGAATATTATGTAATTAATTGATTAAACTATTATTAAACAATTTCTCATTGGTTTCTCTGCTTTCTTCATGCCCCTCTCTAATCTATCCTTTACAGAGCTTGCCAAAGGGATTTTCTTAAAGTATGGGTTTGACCATGTCATTCTCTACTCAATAAACTTCAGTGGTGTAATGGTAATCTGAAGATCTTCCCTGCCCCTGTGTCCTTTGATAGGCTTAAGTGGCTCTAAGAACCTTCCCTGACTTGAAAATGTACTCTGCCCCCTAATAGGCTGAATGTGGTCCGGTGGAGCCTGTGGTGGGAGGCTGGTTTTTCAAGAATGCCAGTGCATTTGTTGCTTTGTGTTTGGGCAGTGGGTCAAGAGGGCTGTGACATTCTCCAATCTAGGAGAATTCTATACATATGCCCTGATGTGAGGCTTTGTTTTGGGGATCACTTTGAGAAGAGTTGTGTGATTTGGTCAGATGAGACTCTTGGAAGCTGTTGAGCCCCTGGGCTTTGAAAAACTCAGATGTTGGTGCTTTCCTCTCTGGTAACTGAATAGGTATGGATTTAATGGTCAGATGATTCTACTGGTCTGTTTCTTTGTAAATTCTGCTTGTAACATGTTTGTATTCTCTGAAGTTCAGGGTGCTGACTTTTCCCCCTGAACTAGGTAAATGATATGTGTTTGATTGATTAAAGTGAGACTGTTAACTCATTTTGAGTTGCTTTCCTTTAGAAAAGCAGATCTGAGAACCTGTGCTAGCAGCCGCCCTAGGTATGCTAGGGTGCTTGCTGATACAAGTGGATCCCTTGTACCTCTAAGATCAAACATAAAATACTCTGTTTGACGTTTAAATCTTTTCTCATCTTGATCCCAATCTATCTTTTCAGCTTTACTAAGCATATCTTCCTCTTCATGAATAACAAAGTCCAGCCAAACTGGCCTTTCCAGTTATCTTCCCACATGACACTCTACCTCCCATCTGCATGCCTCTGCACTGGCTATCCCCAGTGCCTGGAATTCACTCCCTCCTCACTTCTGCCTCTTAAGATCTCTAGTTTCCTTCAATACTTAACTCAATAGCTTCAACATGAAACATTTCCTGATCCCCCTACCTGTTAATAGCCACCCCCACCACACCCAACCCCATCCATAGTCTTTGAAGAGAGAGAAACAGTAAGTATAGGGTGGGGGAAAGGGAAGGCATCAATGGTGAGAGAAATTATACCAATGTCCATAGATGTTTTCCCCTTCACCTGATCAGGTAAAGACTAGTCAATCAGCATTAACACCCTTTCCCTCTTTAAAACTGCCAGGGAAACAAAACTTTTGAGAACCAAAAGAAGCTTGTTTCTTCAGTTCAAGTGAGGAAATCTGAATTTAAATTCAGCCTCAGACACTTACTAGTCATGTGACCTTGGTCAAGTCACTTAACTTCTTTCTAACTCAGTTTCCCCTGTTTTAAAATGGGGATAATAATACAACCTGCCTCCCAGGGCTGTTGGGAGGATATATATTTGTAAAGGCATTTAGCATAATGCCTGGAACATAGTAATACCTTAAGAAATGCTTATTTTCTTCTTTCCTTCTCAAAAAGAGGCACCTGAGTTCTCCACCCAGCATTTGGCTTCTAGGCAAGATGGAGCATTAGGGTAGCAGGGATACTACCAAGCCAGCTGGATTTAGGAATAATCCAACAAACATTTATTAAGTGCTTTCTCTGTGCCAGACACTGTGTTGTGTGGTGGGGACATTAAAAAAAACAGTCCCCATCCTCAAAGGACTTACATTTTAGTGAGGTTACACCACATTTGCAGAAAAGGAAATACAGAATAGATGCAAAGTCAATACACAATGATTTTACTTACAGATTAGTAAACACAAAGTATGCACTAAATGAGTATAAAGTGATTTCAAGTGGCAGAGAGCAGGGAGCTCAAGGTATTCATTAGATCGGAATATCCCAACCATCTTCTTGTTGGAGTTTTCGTTTCCCATATTTTTACTGTTTTTTTTTCAATTAACCAAAAAAACTTAATTTTTCCCCTTCCAGTTTCTTCCCTCACTGAAGAGAAGAAAAGAAAAAGAGGAAGAAAAACAAAACCCTTGGAATAAATCTGCATGATCAAGCACACAAATTCCCACATCTGCCACGCCTTTAAAAATAGATGTCTCATCAGCGTTCTGCGTCCGTCACTTCTTTGTCTGGGGGTGGACAGCCTGCCTTATTCCCAGGACCTGAAATCATGCTTGGTCACTGCATCAATCAGTATTCTTGTCTTTCAAAGCTGTTGATCTTTGCAATGTTGTTATAATATAAATTATTTCCCTGGCTTTGTATCAGTTCATACAAGTCTTCTCAGGTTTTTCTAAAACCATCTCCCTATCATTTCTTGTGGCACAACGGTACTCCATTATTCATATACCATTTCCCATTTAATTCAGACATTCACTAATTGATCAGCCCCTCCTTAGTTTACAGATCTTTGCTACTGCATAAAAGACCTGCTTTAAATATTTTTATACTATAAGTCCCTTTTCTCTTTTTTGATCTCTTCAGGGTTTAGGCTTAGTAGCAATATCACTTCATTATATTATTTGGTGGAAAATAAACTTGAATTGTTTATCCTTCATCTGAGGGGCAGTTGAATGAGGTAGAGAGAACCCTTGGTCGTGATTCAGGAGACCTGGGCTCTGCTTCCCAGATCTTGTACCAACTGTCTATGTAAACTTCTGCATGTGGTGTATGTTATCTAGGTCTCCGTGTTTTCATCTGCAAAAATGTTGATGATGCCTCATATCCGGCAAACTATCAAAGATGTCAGAAGGTGAAAGTAGCTAACACTGGAGGAACTGCAGAAAGATAGGCATGCACATATGTTGTTGCTGGAACTATAAATTATTTAATCAATTTGTAAAATAATTTGCAATTATGACTTTTTCAAAAGACTAAAATAGCTATACTCTTTAGCCTAAAGGTCTCACTGCTAAACATCAAGTCCAAGAAAGGCAAAATCAAAAAGAAAGGGTCCGTATATACCGATTCTTTCATAGCAGCACTTTTTTGTGTTAACAATGAACTAGAAGGAAAAAGAAGATGAAGTCGATGTCTATCATTTTGGAATCACTCCACAACTTGTGTTACATGAATGGAATGGAATATTATTACACTAACAGAAACGATGGTTTTGATTAATGTGAGGAAGACTCCTATGAAATGACTCCCGGTGAAGGAAGTACGACTAGAAAAATGACCACAGTCGTGCAAACGGATGAAAACAGCAACATCAATGAGACACGGACGGGGAACGATTTATAATGACCAAATAAGGTCCTGGAAAAATGCGCCTTTCTTTCTTCTATGTATACAAGTCTAGAACTATGCAGAGGAATGCTGATAACATAATGTTGATAACCACCAACTTTTCAGGAAGAAAATGCATATATGACATACTTTTAAATTTAATTTGCATTTTAAATATTTTTTCTATCACTTTCTTAAGTTTAGACAACCAATAAAACAATAAATCAAACAATCCAAAATGGTACAAAATGCATAGCATATCTGGGGTTCAACTGGATTGGAAGGATTACAGGAAGATAGGCACATTAATATGTTGTTGGTGGAGCAAAGACTATAGAAAAGTGCTCCATAAAGAAATAAAGAACTAGGTGGAGGAATACTCAGTGTTCATGACTAGGCCATGCCAACATCATAAAAATGACAGTAATACCAAAATTAATTTGCATTTTTAATGCTATTCCAATCAAATTGACAAGAGGAACGCTTTATAGAGCTTGACTAAAACAATAACAAAATTCATTTAGAAGAACAAAAGATGTAGAATATCAAGGGAAATAATGAAAATAAGTGAAGATAAAGAAAGAATAATGCTTCCAGACCTCAAACTACATTATGAAGTAGCACTCATCAAAATTATCTGGTATTGCTTAAAGAATAGAAAAATAAATCAGTGGAATAGAATAGACAGGGGAGATTCTGAATGAATAGAACTCATTAACTCAGTATTTTATGAAGTAGAAAATAAAAGTTACTTAGGGGAAAACTCACTAATTGATAAAAACTGCTGAAAAAAAACTAGAAAGCAGTTCAGCAGAAATTAGGCTTAGACCAACACTTTGCGCCACACTCCATAATACATTTTAAATATTCTAAATAGATATTTAGTGTTAAATATCATAGCATAAAAAATAAAGTGGAAGAGAAACATACCAGATATTTCTCATAGCTATGGATAAAAGATGTTTTCTTAGCCAAACAAAAGATAGAGGTAATAACAAAAATGAAAGAGATAACCTTGATTACCTGAAACTGAAAAGTTTCTGCACAGATGTGAATGCATCTAGGACAACAAGGAATGTAATCAAATAGTGGGAAAAAAATCTTTATTTGAAATTTATCTGATAAAGGTTTGGTATCTAAGATATACAGGAAATGAATAAATATATAAGTTTAACAGCAATTCCCCAATAGATAAATGACCAAAGGTTGTGAGCAAACAGTTCTCAAAAGAAGTGCAAATCACAATCACATTTTTAAAAATGCTCCGAATCACAAGTGACAAATGAGATATGAATCAAAATAACCCTGAGACTTTACCGCACACTGCAAATGGACAAAAATGACCATCGGTACTGGAGGGATTGCAAAACAATACGCACATTAATGTGTTGTTGGTAGAACAATGAACCGGTACAACGATTTTGGAAAGTGATTTGGAGTCATGGAAATCAAATGACTAAAATGTCAGTACCCTTTGAACCAGAGACTCTTGAACTAATGCCCCAAGGAAGCCGTTGGTAAGAAAAAAGTTCCCATATACTCCTAATTATAGCAAGACTTTTGGTGAAGAATTAGAAACAAAGTAAATGCTCATTAATTGTGCAATGGCTAAAGAAATTATGGTGTGTGAATATCATGGAATTCTACTGTGTTGTAAAAATGATGTATGTGATGGTCACAGAGAAGCACGGAAAGCTCTGTATGAACTGATGCACAGTTAAGTAAGCAGAGTCAAGAAAACAATCTATACAGTAACTTCAAAACTTTAAATGGAAAAAACAATGACATACCAAAAAATAAAAAATAAATGTAACAAAATTATAAAGATCAAATGAGTCTAAAATGAAGAAATATAAGAAGATACCCATAACCCACTCTTCATGGAGGTAAGAGGTCCACAAGTATTACATACTGAACATGTTTTCAGACTTTTAAAAAATTTATTTAAATGTAATTTTTAATGTTTTTAATGTATCAATCGGTGTTTTTTTCTTCTGTAAAAAAATACTGTTACATGAGATGGCTCTTTAGGAGGGAAAATGGAGGGATACATGGGATACTTTGGTGATATAAGATATGGAAATCATCAACAAAAACTTATTTTAAAAAAATAAATCAAGTCCTGATTTGCAATGTTTGTTGATTTCTAAGATGTAAACATATTGAAAATTTAACAATCTGTTCTCATAAACTCATTCAAACTGACTCCAGAACACCCCAACAGATGTGAAAGAATGCCTATCTTGTCAGATTTGGTTAATGTGTTGGTTGGTTTTGTTAGACTGCTTTTTTCACTTTGAGAGAAGAGGAAAAGGTAGACTAGAACATAAAGCTGACTATGAAAACAAATGACTTTAATAAGGAAAAATGATCTTTTAATAGAAAAAATATGTGATGAGGTAGAATTTGAAAGTACTTTTTACATTTAACATTCTGTTATGGAACTTGATGTTGGTCCTAATAGTGATCTGATGAGAGTTTACCTCCTTTCTACTTGACCTTTTAAAAAGCAGGAAATACAGTATAGTGGAAAGAACACTGGCTGCTCCCTCAAAGAGCCTCATTCTATCATTTCTTGCCTGTGGGATCTTGGGCAAATCTTTTCAACAATCTGGGCTTCAATTTCTTCCACTACAAAATGAAGGGGTCACACTAACTGATCTGTAAGCTCTCTTCCAGATCTAAACTTAAAAATCTTTACCAAATGAAGAAATTAGGGAAGACAGAGCCCAAGCTTATTTGTAATAAAGTCAAATATACATTACTAGGCGAGAGTTGGAACCATTTTTTTTGGCAAGATCTCAACAAGTAGAACCCCTGGTGTCTACAAAACCCAAATTGTAATTGCAAAATATCTCCTATTATGGGGCTGGGATTGTTCCCAGATTCTAAAATGTGTAGTTTTAAATTCCCTCTTCTACTAAGAAATTCAAAAAGGGAAAATTAATCTTCTCTTCCGAGAAGCACCTCAGCCAAAGTAGGGTTTGGTGCATAAATGACTACAGGGGGTGGTGTAACAAGGTCCCTATTGAATTCCTTGGGCCCCTTACCCAAAAAGATCCCTTTCTTTCTCTTTTTTAACTTAACTCCTAGCTCCACATGGATTAAAGCATCAGGGCCAAAGCATCAGGGTCATAGAGTGAGGACAAAAAGGAGTGTTGGCAGGCCTTTGTTCCATTAGATTTGTAATTCAAGACTTTGAAAAATCATGATTTCATCTGTGGAGGTACTTCTTCCTTGAGTCTGATCACACCCTGCCACATATACCCAACACCCTAGTAAATGGGTTCAAGCATTGTCATGGCCTAAAAAATTCATTCTCTGATGGCCATCCTTTTCATTTTCTTTTTCATCTAAGAACTTGAAAGCCAGGACATCAGGGAGTCCTTTCCTTCCTTAAAATGGACAAAGGGACTTTCAGAAGTCATGATGTCTGAATAAGGCAGGAGTGCCTGAACTTTCCCAAATCCATCTCCAAACAATTGTAAAATAACACTTCAAAATGAATTCTAGAGTAGCAGAAGCAACAAAACTATGGGGATAAAATAATTTTCTAGCCCAAGACAACTTGGAAGGTCTGTCTCACTTGCATAATGGAGGAGCACAGTATAGTACTGGTGGTGTCCAAGCAAGCCAGCAGCAGGCCATGTCCTAGCAAGTCAGAATGAGGCCCTGAGCCCCACCCATGTCAGAGACTGAGCCTTCCCTCACTTCCGTAGTCCCCACCTTCACAGCAGCAATTGAGCTGCCAGGACCCAGACCTTGGTGCAAGATTTTTCATTAATGTTAAACTGTTTCCATCCCAACATGAGAAGATGATATTTCTAACTCTTAAGAACTATATCACTATTAGAGCAGATGGAGTATACATAAACAGAGGGTGTGGTTATTTTATAGGATGATATCCAAGAAATTGAAAAAATTAAGGGGTGACCAAGATGATTGCACAGGGAGAAGAGGGAAGGGAGAGGTAGAATGGGGTAAATTATTTCACATGAGGAGGCACAAAATACCTATTACGGTGAAGAAAATGATGGAGGAGAGCATCTCTTGAACTTTATTCTCATTGAAATTGATCCAAAGAAGGAATAACATACACACCCAGGTAAAAAATAAATCTTTCTCACTCTATAGGGAAATAGTAGGGAAGGAGATAAGATAAGTAAAAGGGAGGCTGGCAAAAGTAAGAGTAGATTGAGGAAGATAGTGGTCAGAAGCAAAACTCTGGTGAGGAGAGAGAAAGGGTGAAAAGAGAGAGGAGAGAGAAAGAGGGGGAGAGAGAGAGAGAGAGAGAGAGAGAGAGAGAGAGAGAGAGAGAGAGAGAGAAAGAGAGAGAGAGAAAGACAAACAGGGGGTGAAATAGGATGGAGAGTAATGCATAGTTTATAATCATAACTGTGATTGCAAATAGGATGAACTCACCCATAAAACAGAAATGGATAGCAAAGTGGATTAAAAATCAGAATTCTACACTATGTTGTTCACAAGAAATGTGCTTGAAGCAGAGAAACACACACAGAGAGTAAAGGTAAGCAACTAAAGCAGAATGCATTACGCTTCAGCTGAAGTTTAAAAAAAATGGGCAAGTCGGTTAACCCCAATTGCCCTACAAAAAGCAAAACAACAATGATAACAACAAAGTAGGGGTAGAAATCATGATCTCAAAGCTAAAGCAAAAATAGATCTAGTTAAAAGAGATAAGGAAGGAAACTACATCTTACTAAGAGGTACCATGGACAATGAAGAAATATCAATACTACACATATGCAGCAGATGATACAGTATCCAAATTCTTAAGGGAGAAGTTAAATGAGCTATAGGAGGAAATAGACAATAAAACTATACTGGAGGGGGACCTCAACTTTCCCCTCTCAGAGCTAGATAAAACTAACCAAAAAAATTAATGAGAAAGAATTTTGGAAAAGTTAGATATGATAAACCTCTGAAGAAAATTGAATGGGATAGAAAGGAATGTACCTTTTTCTCAGTGGTGCATGGCACTAACACAAAAAGTAATCATGTATTAGGGCCTAAAAACCTTACAATTAAATGCAGAGAAGCAGAAATATTAAATGCATCCTTTTCCAACCATATTCAATAAACATATTCAATAAAGGACAGTAGAAAGATAGATTAAAAATTAATTAGAAACTAAATAATCCAATACTAAAGAATGAGTGATTCAAAGAATGAGTCACTGAAACAATCAATAATTTCATTAAAGAGAATAACAACAATAAGACAACATATCAAAATTTATGGGATGCTGCCAACGCTTAAATACTTAAAGGAAAATTTCTATCTCTAAATTCTTATATCAATAAAATAGAGAAAGAGTAGATAGATGCATTGTCCATGCAACTAAAAAAATAGAAAAATAACAAATTAAAAATTCCCAATTAAACACCAAATTGGAAATCCTGAAAAATGAAAGGAAAGAAAATCATTGAACTAAAAAATAAAACAAGAAGCTGGGGTTTTTTTTGGAAGGGGAGGACAAAAAAAATAGATAAACACTGGTTAATTTGTTATTTTAAAAAAAGGAAAGAAAACCAAATTTCCAGTATCAAAATCGAAAGGAAGAAATTGACTATCAATGAAGAGAAAATTAAAGCAATCATTAGGAGTTATTTTGCCCATTTTATATGCCAATAAATCTGACAATCTAAGTGAAATGGATGAATATTTACAAAAAACATAAGCTGCCCAGATTAACAGAAAAGGAAATAGAATATCTAAACAAGCCTGTTTTAGACAAAGAATTGAACATGCCATAAATGAGCTTCCTAAGAAAAAGACATCAGGAACAGATGGATTTACAAATTAATTCTACCAACAACTGAAAGATTAACTAATTTCAATATTAAATTAATTTGGAATAATAAGGAAAAAAGGATTCCTACCAAACTCTTTTTGTGAAACAAATATGATGCAAATACCTAACCCAGGAAGAGTAAAAGCAGAGAAAGAAAATTATAGGACAATTTCACTGATGAATATTGTTGTAAATATCCGAAATAAAATACTGCTAGTAGACTACAACAATATATCACAAAGATTACTCATTGTGACAAAATGTGACTCATACTAAGAATGCAAGGATGGTTTAATATAAGGAAAACTATTAACATAAGTGATCATATCAATAGCAAAAATTATATTACTTTATCAGTCAATGCAGAAAAAAACTTGACAAAATACAACATTCATTCCCATTAAAAACATTTGAAAGCATAGGTATAAATGGATTTTTCCTTAAAAGGATAAGAAATATTTACCTAAAACCATCAGCAAACATTATTTGTAATGGAGACAAACTAGGAGACCTCTCAATAAGATCAAGAGTGAAACAAGGATGCCTGTTATCACCAGTGCTATTCAATACTGTACTAGAAATGCTGGCAATAGCAGTAAGAAAAGAAAAAGAAATTGAAGGACTCAGAACGATCACTGAGGTAATAAAACTATCTCTTTTTTGCAGATGATATGATGGTATACTTGGAAATTCCTAGAGATTTCACTAAAAAGTCAATTGAAGTAATTAATAATTTTAGCAAAGTAGCAGGATATAAAATAAACCTGAATAAATCATCAGCATTTCTATATATCACCAACAAAGTCCTGCAAGAAAAGATAGTAAGAGATATTTCATTTAAAATAATCACAGACAATATAAAATGTCCAGTAGTATACCTATCAAGACAAATCTAGGGACTATATAAACGTAATTAAGAAAACACTTTTTATACAAATAAAGTCATATTTAAATAATTGGAAAAGAATTCGTTGTTCATGGGGGCAGGGACAAGTTAATATAATAAAATTGATAATTCTAACTAAACTAATCTACTTATTCATTGCCGTTCCAATTAAATTACCAATAATTTTATTGAGCTAGAAAAAATTAGTAACAACATTCGTTTGGAAGAACAAAAGAGCAATAATATCAAAGGAATTAATGGAGAAAAATTGTAATGGAAGGAGGTCTAGGAGTACCAGACCTTAAGGTATATTATAAGATAGTAATTGCTGAAACTATCCAGTACTGGCTAAGAAATAGAATAGTGGATCAGTAGCATGGAACAGATATACAATAGATAGTAGTAAATGATCATAACAACTTTGTGTTTGATAAATGTAAAGATTTAAGCTTTTGGAATAAGAATTCATTATTTGGTAAAATATATATTGGGAAAACTGGAAAGCAGACGGGCAAAAAATTAGGTATAGACCAATATCTTACCCCATTTACTAAGATAAGGTCAAAATGGATACATGATCTAGACACAAAGGGAAATAAAATAAGTAAATTAGAAGAATATGGAACATGTTGCCAAACAGATTTATGGATAGGAGTATTTATAAATAAACAAGAGATCACATTTTTAAGATATAAAATGGGTCATTTTGATTACATTAAATTAAGAAGGTTTTGTGCACATAAAGCCAATGTACCCAAGATTAGAAGCAAAGTAGAACACTGGGGGGAAATTTTATAGACAGTTTCTTGGATAAGCGCCTGATATCTCAAATATATAAAGAACTTTGCCAAATTTATAAGACTATGAATCAGTCTCCAGCTGATATATGGTCAAAGGATATGAATATGCAGTTTTTAGAAGAAGAAATCAAAGCTATCTATAGCTATATATTTTTTAAATGCTATAAATCACTTTTGATTAGAGAAATGCAATTTAAAACAACTCTGACGTACCATCTCACACCTGCTATATTGGCTAAAATGACTTTTGTTCAGTAATTTTTCAATTGTATCTGACTATTTGTGACCCCATTTGGGATTTTTCTTGGCAAAGATGCTGGAGGGGTCTGTCATTTCCTTTTCCAGTTCATTTTACAGATGACGAATTGAGAGAAGCAAGGTTAAGCAATTTGCCCAGCATCACATAGCTGCTAACTGACTGAGGCCAGATTGGCACTCGTGAAGATTAGTCTTTGTGATTTCGGGTCTGGCACTCTGTTCTAACTAAAATGATAAAAGGAAAAAATGACAAATGTTGGAGGGGATGTAAAAAAAAAAGAAATTGGGATACTAATACATTGCCGGTAGACCTGTGAACGGATCCAACCATTTTGGAGAGCAATCTGGAATTATGCCCAAGAAGTTATAAAATTATGCATACCCTTTGACCCAGCAATACCACTATTAGGTCTGTTTAGACAAAGTGATCAGGGAAAGAAGAAAAAAAAACTATATGTTCTAAATTTAAAACAGCTCTCTTTGTGGTGAAAAATTGAAGGGATGCCCATGAATTGTGGAATGGCTGAATAAATTGTGGTGTATGACTGTGGAAGAATACTACTGTGCTATAAGAAATGATAAGCTGGTTGATGTTAGAAAAGCATGGAAGGAGCGGCTAGGTGGTGCAGTGAATAGAGCACCAGCCCTGGAGTCAGGAGTACCTGAGTTCAAATCCGGCCTCAGACACTTAACACAAAAAACTAGCCGTGTGACCTTGGGCAAGTCACTTAACCCCAACTGCCCTCCAAAAAGCAAAAAAAAAAAAAAAAAAGCATGGAAATACTTGCATGAAATAATGAAGAGTAAAATGAAGAGAACAATGTATACAGTAATAGCAATATTGTTCAAAACTGCGAGTGACCAAACTATTCTGAGTAATGGAAATATTCAAATCAGCTACAA
This sequence comes from Pseudocheirus occidentalis, assembly GCA_028646575.1. Classification (NCBI taxonomy): domain Eukaryota; kingdom Metazoa; phylum Chordata; class Mammalia; order Diprotodontia; family Pseudocheiridae; genus Pseudocheirus; species Pseudocheirus occidentalis. Next base: position 17,842,852 of record CM053598.1, read on the forward strand.
AGGATCTATGAAGGAAGGTGCCATCTACTTCCAGAGAAAGAACGTATATACAGTATGGTTTCATATATATATGTATATATATATATATATATTTCTGTGTCAAATTCTGACTTCATCTAGTGTGAGGTTGGGAGGGCTGGAGAGTGCTTGGAACTTAAAATGTAACAAAAAATAAAAATTAAAAATAAAATAAATCATAATACCTACCTAACAGCCTTATCATAAACAAAGTGCTTTGCAAATATTAAAGTGCAACATAAATAGTTTTCTTTGTTGTTGTTTAAAAAAAAATAGAGCCACTCAACATGAAATGTTCAACATTCACCAGCACCTTGTGCTGTTGAGGATGTAAATTTAACCCTAAACTAGGCTAGTCCTTGGCTGAAAGACACACAGGGGTCATGAGGCAGTACTTGAAACCTTGCCGACCTTGTATAACCAGTAAAATTAGATCTAACACTTCATTGGGGGAACCCTCAGGAACTCAGTGTCACCACTATGTTGTGATAACATATTGGAAGAGAACTTCAACAGAGAATTATTATATTTACCAGTTTAGCAGGTTTGGAGTGAAATCCCTCCATGTGCATCCCAGGTAGAGTAGTCACCTCTCCCTACTGCCATGGGCATATTTTTCTTATTTACTCTCATTTGGTATTCTAAGGTAATAAAGGGATAAGTTCTGATATTCCCACATTAATATGAAAATTTGCAACATTTCTCTCATTAACTAACCAATTGGCTCAGAGCCCCCACACTAGTTTATTAAATTTAATAAACTAAAGAAACCTCTTTTTTCCCTTCAGTGTTTGATTGTATTACCATTTATTGCAAGCCCTCTAGCTACTTGTTTAAATGAACATTAAAGTTTCTGGATATATTTTATGTAATTTATTATATTTTAAAAATATATATCTATTATACTACCTGTTAACAATGTAATCAGTAGAAACAGTAAAAACAGATTTAGAATAGAACAATTATGATACATCAATAATATATCAATTAACACATCAATTATTTATAATATATCAATTAGGAGAAAGATTACAGTCAATTAACCATAACCACAACTTTTAGCTTCTTAGTTTCAGAGACCCAGTCCTACCATTCAGCTTTCACCAAATAAATTCTTTCAATGATTCTCTTTATGATTTTCTTTATACAGAAATGCAAATCAAAACAACGTTTGAGGTACCACATCTCACCAGTCAGATTGGCTAAGATGACAAAACAGGAAAATGACAAGTGCTGGAGAGGATGTG